>OX465296.1:28887705-29415205 GCA_949987735.1 Leucophora obtusa | reverse complement strand
AATACACCAAATACTATACAAATGGAAAATTCAATATGTATTACTTTTCATTTGAAAATGTTAAGCTGCTTGTATGGCATTTTGTCATTTTGATTTTGTTCGAAATACAAAAAAAAAACAACAACATTAAAATAGTAAAACTAACATTTCAAATGAATAGACTAAAATATTACCAGTAGTATCAAAAATATATCAAATGAAAATAATCAAATGGAAATGTAATTTCAAATTTTTAACTTTTTCCTAAAAATACTATTATACAAAAATATCTAAATAATACACATAAAGGCAGATTTTAAAGAAGTTATTTACTAAAATGCATAAATAAATGAAACAAATGATTATAATCAACTTACAACTGATAGTAACAAGCAGTTTGTAAAATAATTATAGTGCAGATATTTTTAGTAATATAGAATTTATTTTCTAGAGAATATTGAAGAAAGCAACTAACAACAAATATATCATGGAATTTTATTAAAATGAAATAAGTCATATATAGGCTTATACAGGATCTAACCACATAAGTACACAATATCATTGCGACAACTGAATTTTTTTAAACCGAATTGATTTGGTTTCCCCAATTCGATTTCAGCAACTGAATTACGAGGCTGAGGCAATTCGGTTGTCACCATCACCTCAGCCTAGAACACGCTGCAGTGATCTGCTAATCTTCGAGCTAGAAGTTCACGCCGCTCTTCCTCAACAACGCGTCACTCTCTGAGAAATCTTTGGTCGGTATATGGACAAACACCACACCCATTGTCACTCCACTCCAGTACCTGGACTGGAGTGGCCAAAAACAAAAGTTTAAATAAAAAACAATGAGGGTATTCAGAGTTTATGCTATTTTAAGTAGTAAATTAGCATTTATCGTAAATTTAATCACTTTCTATGGGTTAAAATTCAAAAATCATGCTATTTTACAACGATAGCACTTAAACTGTGAATTCCCTCAATGTGTTTTATTATGATTATTTTTCAGGGATTTTTTCGTATAATTTTTATATTCATATAAAAGTTTCAAGTTTAAAGATAAAAACTATTACGTTATTAAATAATACTTTTTATCTTTGAAACACATGTAAATCACATGCAACCCAGATTTAAATACTTTGGAATAGAAATATACAACAAAAAGAATAAATACAACATTTCTAAATTATTAAAAAAAAAATTCATTCATTAAAAATTCCTTGAACTTGACTTAAATAAATATTTGCAAGGGGAAATTTTGAGATAAAATTTACAAAACAAAAATTCCATTGAAATGGAAAAACCAAATTAAAATGAATGAAAACAAACAAATAAATAAACAATAAAATATCAATTTAAAATTTTGATTAGTTTTTTCTGCTACTTTAATTTTACGTTATAACAAAATTAAGTCATTTCGAAAAATTCATTTTGCATCAAGTTCAAATAAAATCACAAAAATATTTGTTCGTAAAATTTTTTTTTTCATAATTTCCCTATAATTTATGTAGTTTATGTAAAGTATACATTTCATAAAATTTTCTTCACCAAATTATTCATCTTTTAGTTAAAAGAAATTAAAAAGAAAAACAAGAAAAAGTAAGTACGAGTTCTATAACACAAAAAAAACCCCTTAGAAAACTTTAGATATAAATGTATGAGAGAGTACGTGTCAGTAAAACTTGTCTTACTAATATGCAAAATAATGTCATAATTAAGGATTTACATTTTACAACGCATCACTAGTAAAAATCCAACACTAACAACAACAATCTCGAAAAATAAACACAGATGTGGGTGGAATATTATAAATAGTTAAAAAAAGGGGAAAATAAATTAACTATATGATTTTCAAAATTTATAAAGTTTTACAAATAACCTTTTGTTTATTACTTTTTTTTAATATTTTAGGCAAAAAATATTTTTTTCTTCATACATTTATTTTTACCGGCAAAACTGTTGAGTATGAGTATTGATTATATATTAAAATAAAAAAATATCGGCAATAATTCTTAACAACATCCAAAAACTCACTTAAGTATTGCTTCTGAAGCGTTAAGCTGTAAAAGTGATCCTAAGAAGTGATTTTGATACAGTTTATTTCCAAACAAATGATCACGGGTTCAATTTCTGGTGGGTCCAATATTTTTATTTTTTTTTTTATTTTAATTTTTTTTTATTTTTTTTTTTTTTAATTTTTTTTTGTTAATAATTTTTATTGATTTGTTTAAATTCAATAATCTTTTAGTTTTTCATTTTTTAGAAATATATAATTTTTAAATATATATAAAATAAAAATGGTGAAAAAATACTGAATTGCAGTGCAACTTTTGCACTACTTTCATAAGTACTTTTATTAAAGACAATAAGACACTAATGGGTTATATGAATAAAACTTAGCAATTACTTCGAAGTAATTACTTTGGGCTTAGGAATGCCTTTTAACTCCAAATTTACCAATTGGCTGGTAGAATAGCATGAAATGTAAACGAAAATTAAAAAAATAAATTTCTAGTCTTCTTCCAAGCAGACTAGATTTGTGAAGTAATTGCTTAAAAAATCCTGTATTTCTCCCTATTAGTTGTATCTATTTTTTATTCATATGAGTCAATATCTCGCAATCACAAAGGGGTATTTTTATGACAGCTAACTTTCACACTCATATCAAAGAATTTTTCACCAAATTAACAAATTAATATATATAAGTGAGTTTCACCAAAAATATTTTATTTTTTTTTAATTTTAGCTACTCTTGCCTAAAAAGGTTTTGATGATTTTTTTCAGATTTTTTTGTAGGGCGATTTTTTATATAAAATATTAGGTTAAGAAAGATAATTCTTTTATTTTTTCCCCCTTATTTTTATTTTAACAAAACCGAATTAATTATTACTAAAGGGTTCCAGCTTACTAAAAAAATAATACGTGATTCAAATTATTAGTTTAAAGGTCACTTTAATTACCTTAAAAATAAAAATTAAAAATTTTCACAAAAGTGTTTAGTGGGCGATGTGGTGTAATGGTTAACGCGTTGGACTCTTACACATAAGGTTGCGGGTTCGATTCCCAGTCAAAGCAACACCAATTTATGAAAAATAATACACTCACAATATATTTTCCATAACCGATTGAGGTTTATTTGAAAAGTAATAGGTAAAGTTTGTTTTCAATTGAAGAATCAATTAAAATACATTGAAACATATTGTTTAACATTTTATATTCGTCAATAAAAAACAAACTACAAGAAATATTTATCATCTGTAGGAGTTGATATTTTCGATCAAATAATCTATTTTTAGATTTCTATTTTTATAAAAAATAGTTTAAGTAATTTCGTTGTTTTCTGTTTTAAAACAAAAAATTCAAATATTTTCGGTTTTCAGTTAAAAATTGACGATTGTTTTAACAGACTTTTCAATTATCCTTTCATTTTTTAATTGTGTTTTCGATTAATTTAATATGTATTTTAGGTGGTTTTTAACGATAAAATATTTTAAGTGTATACATAGTTATAGAAAAAATAAAAAAAAAATTTTTTTTGGGATGAGATTTGAACCACCACCCCCAAAAATTGAAATTTTGTCAATGCCTGACCTTCCAGACATCTACACCACAACCGATTTGAAAATTGTATAAATTAAATTTGAATTTAAAATATTTTGAAATATTTATTTATACAACAAAAAGAAATTTAAACAAACAAATGTACCCAACACACAATTTGAATTTATAAAAATAATTTGAATCTATCGCACGACTAGAAAAACTGAACTTCGTTTTATATTTAAATTCTTTTGTTTGTTTTAACTTAAAATAGTTGAATATTAAATAATATGAATTCAATCAGTGTTTACGATAACGAAATTATCGAAATTGATTGCCAAATTTATTTGAATTGTTAGTAAAAATGTTTAAATTGATTTGATAATCACTGGGTTCCCGGGTTGTAAAAATGTGAAGAAAACTCGATGATGTCAGCTGCTAGCAATAGGTTCGGCATATACGACTAAAATATTTACCGTAAAAATCGTTTTAAATGTTCACCATACAAATCGTTATAAAAACTAAAAATATAAAATACTAAAATAAAATTTAAAAACAAGCTTTTTTATAATGCCCTTTGAGGGGAATTTTTTTACAGAGTTTTTATTTTTAATTTTGTGTGGAAGTAAAAACGAAAGATTTTATATTTTATGAATTTTTTTTTTATTCTCAAAAAAATACAGGGTTAAAAATTTTATTCAAATGAAAATTTAACTTAAAAAATCAAAAAAAGTAAATATAACGCAAGTTCTTCTTAATTAAAATTAAATTTTATAACTGCAGTTAAACACTAAATTCTAGGGACTTTGATTTATGTAAATTGGTATTTCTAGTCAGTCGACTAATCTTATTCTCATCTAATTCAGAGAGTATTGTCACTTTTAAGATAATTGTCGTCAAACAGGATGATTTTAAAATCTTAAATAATTTTATGATAAAAATATTTTTGTGCAATTTTGCTCCAAAGTTTAATATCGATGGCTTAATAAAGAAAGACGCTACACAGAGAGAATTTTGCTGGACGAGTTTTAGTGAAATTTTTCAGTAAACTGTTGAAGTTTTCTTCACAATATAAATGAAAAATTTGTGAAATTCGATAAAAAAGCTTCGTATATTTTATGAATATAGTTTTAGTGAAACTTTTTCATAGAGCGTATGAAACTTTAAGCAAATGAAATGAAATTTTTGATAATATTTTATGAAAAATTCCATTAATTCAATGAAAAGTATCAATGGACGAGTTCCCGTGAAACTTTATCGATTTTATGCAAAAATTCATTAATATCATGCAGATAATTCTCTCAGTGTATATTTATTTTTAATTTCTATAGAGGGGAAGGCAATAAAAATATAAAAGCGGTGGAAATATTGTTTCTCAGAATGAAACTTTATATTAATACAAAAACAATAAAATAAAAAGTATAATCTAAGTTTTTCAGATTTCCATTTCCTCTAATGGAATATTAATTCCAGTTAGGGCCTTTCTGCATTAAGCATTAAATTTATATACCAAAAATTTCAAAAGAGCAGCATGTTCGTTGCTACATTTAGGGCATTTCTTTTAACTATTATATTTATGTGTGATGGGTAATTTGAAATTTATAGATTCAAGATAGATTCAAATAAAATAAAAACTATTTGAATTATAAAAAAATGTTTATGAAACTATTTGTATCAATATAGTTTGGCTCAAGGGGTAAGGCGATGAACTTCTAAACCAAAGGTCGTTGGTTCGAATCGTGTCTAAACAAAACAAAATTGCTTTGAATTTAAAATGAAAGAAAATTAAATCAAAGAGAAATTAAATAAACAAAGAACGTGTGTGTTATGTGTGCAGTGTTTTGAAAATTGAAACAAAAGAAAACTTTTAAATATGAAAAAACAAACCACAAAATCGTTTTTTTTTACGTTTTTTCAGTTAAAAATTGATGATTGTTTTAACAGACTTTTCAAATATTTTTATTTCTTTTATGGATTGTTTAAACAATGTTTGAAAATAAATAGCAAAATAGTTTGAATATAATGAAAAATCAGTAGTTCTTTTTTATTTGTGTTTTCAATTAATTTGATATGTATTTTAGGTTGTTTTTAACGATAAAATATTGTGAGCGTATGTATGAGTTCTATCTATCCCTCATACATATCGCAGCATCCTCTTTCGGTGTTCCCCATAGCACTTAAACCCATCGAAAAAAAATAATATAACAGGGCTATGAACTAATAAGCTTCAACAAAGTTCGCCAACTCTTCATCTGAGATTCAACATCTCGCGCAATTACAGTGTTGCCATATTTCTTCTTTATCCCCTTTCCAAAGAAAGCAACACGTTAATGAATAGGAAAAATTTCCAGAGTGTTGCTTTTCTTAAAAAAAAAAATAAAAAAACTAAATTTAATTTTTTAACAAAATCAGTTTCAGTGACCCCATATCCCTCTTCAAAATATCTCAAAAATTTTTTAGTCGATAAGCATTCATATTCCGCTGTAAGAGCTGCAAAACTCCAAAAAATGTTTTTGGTAAAACGATTTAATATCATGGATGGTAACCGAAATGAAGTGATTATCGTTAGGGTAACGGTAGTTTAGGTTATTTCGGTAACTGTATTTTAAGGGTAACGCTATTTAATTTATTTGGGTATCGGTATTTTAAGGATAGCGGTATTTGAGTTATTTCGGTAACAGTATTTTAAAGATAACGATATTTGGGTTATTTCGGTAACGGTATTTTAAGGGTAACGGTAGTCAGTTATTTCTATGCATTCAGTATTTTTTTTTTTTTTTGCAAAAACCAAACTAAAGTAAAAACAAAACGAATTGATTGACTTAATTTATGTGAAATATTCAATAACCACGTGCAATGACCAAGAGCAGAGAATTAAAAATAACGGTAACGGTATTTTAAGGATAATGCTATTTCATGTATTTCGGTAACGGTATTTTAAGGTTATCGATATTTCATTTATTTCGGTATCGGTATTTTAAGGATAACGGTATTTCAGTTATTTCGGTAACGGTATTTTAAGGATAACGGTATTCCGGGTATTTCGGCAACGGTATTTTAGGGGTAACGGTAGTCAGTTGAAAGGGTTTTGAATCGATAACGGTATTTTAGCGGTATTGCCTGCCAACCCTACTTAATATATATACTACAAGTCGTATGATTGATATGAATTCGATATTAAACGTATTACTCATACGACCTGTAGTACACAAATATAATGTTAATTTAGTAGTGAAATAATCACGAATTTTGCTTAATACTACATTTATATCGAGCAAAAACTACCCAGTTTTTGGCTCTTGTAGTTTTTAACTTGTTAAAACGCATACAACAAAAAAAACAAACAAAAACTAGTTTTGTGCAAAAACTTAGTGGTTTTTGCTCAAGTATAAATGTAGTATAATCCCAGCGAATTCTCAGTAATGGGTGCTCATTACTAATATCTAAATTATAAGCAGTAGAATTAGGGTCTACAGCTTATAATACCATTTCAAAACTCATTATTATTGTTCGACAAGGTCGTTTTTTAAGTAGTTGTCCATTAGAGTGTCCCTTAAAAATAGATTTGTCTTTCATCATTAAATTAGAACAATCGTGTTCATTCTTAAATTTATATTAATTTTTCAGTTTTTTATAATTTTGAAGAATCATTATATTATAGTTTTAAATTATTTTTTTTAATGTAGTGGACCTTTATTGATTAAAAAGAATCATATATCTTAAAGAACTTATTCTAAATTATTTATTTCAGTCATTAAAACATTGACTGTGCCGTATTAACAATATTTTTTTTGTTGAAATTGTATCTACAGGGTCCGCCAAATAACTTTTTTTTTTTGAAAATGCTATAAAAAAAACTACTGAATATTTTCTCAAATTTCTTTTTTTATTTGAAAGTACAATCCTTCCGGTTAATAATGGAAAATAATTTCATTCATATGGCTGCCTCGGCATGACATGAGCTAAGTGTTACCATTCACCAAATAAGCACTAGTTGAAAAAAAAACGTTAAATGGCGGACCCTGTAGCTCTTTTGGCGAATATCCCGCAAGTTTGGGACAGTTACGCCGATTTGGGTTACTTTGAAAATCAGCAAATAGAAAATATGCAAATAATTAGAATAAAAATCATAAAAATTAAAGCCAAGATATGTAGATCTTCAATTTGAAAGTAATTTTTGAAAAATAATTAGGCGTTAAGAAATGACAGGGCTTTGAAAAAAAGTGGCAAAAAATTCCCTACTATTAAAAATTCCCAAAATTCGAAATTTCGAAAAAAAATTATTTTGTATACCATTTATTCATTTAATATAGTCAAAATGATTCAGACATGGAATTTTGACTTCATCGGATATCATTAACCCACTTTAGCCTGGAATCCAAAATGACCCACGAATTTGATAAAAATGAAAAAATGTGTTTTTTTAAAATTAATTTTAAAGATTTTTTAAAATGCCTAAGTTGGAGATGTCGATTGCTATTTGTACCACATAATAGTTGGTATTAAAGAAAGAAACTAAATTGGAAAAATAATTCGAGTTTGTGTTTGGAGCGACTGCTTTCCAGGAATATTTACAAAAATTGCTCATTTTGTCAAAAACTAAAAAAAAATGGAATGTTTTCATCAAATCTTACACGGTCTTCGGAAAAACAACACTTTAATTTGATTAGACTATAATTATATTTACATTTGTTTAAAAATTCTTTAACCCTTAGTGGCTTGGGATCAGAAAAGATCCATGAAATTTAATATTAATTATGACTACGAGATTGTAAAGCCAATAAATTGATAAAAAAAAAATATCAACTGGATAAAAATAATTATGTAATGTATGTGATCAAGTTGGGGTTAATTTTTATACTTTTGCCCAAAAACGCCCCACTAGGAAATTTACAGAATAACATCTTATATAATTTTCGGAAAAATATCACTTCAAATTTATCAAAAAATCTTTTTTCCATTTGATAAAAATTATTATTTTGTGTAACTTGATCCATATAGGGTTAATGTTTTCACTTTTCACCAAAATATACCAACTAGGAAATTTACAGCAAATGGTCCTAAACTTTTCTATAGTTGACCTACAGCTGCCAAATCTATCCTCTTTAAAGTTCTGGACAATTAGCTGGATTGTTTTCTTTCAGAACAAAATCGATTTCGTTGTTTTTGTACCAGTCAGTCATGTCCCTTGCATAATCACAACTAGCTAGATACGGCCAAAATAATGGATTTGTGGTGTAAGATCTTAGAAATAGTAATGGGCATTTTTTAAGCATTCTTCCCGATAAATTTCTATCAGTCATGAAATTCTACTATAAGTGTCTGAACACTGTGTGTTTACCATAAATATGTTTTTCCATTAAAAAAAAATCCAATACTCTAATTATAAGATTATATATCTTATTGTATTGGAAATCAATAAAAATAAATTGATATCGATTGATATCGACATCAAAATTAAAAGTTTAACTTCAATGCCAGAAATAAGTCAAAACTTAAAATGTGTTTAAGGTTTAATCTCGTACTTATTCAGAATTGGCGCTCAAATGTCCAGCAAACCTGGATTTTAATGGGAAACCATATGAATCTTCCATTTTAGGTATATGATTTGTTCAGCGATTTTATGTAAAACACTAAGATGAACATTTTTGTGGAACATTTTAAGTCTCTAGCTCTTCAATTTACGGGTCTTTTTTTTTTGTCCCTTTTTAAAATGGGGCCGAAAAAGTCCCTTTAATTGAAGAGTTAGAGGGTTAAAATGTTCCACCAAAATGTTCTTCGTAGTGTTTTAAAAAGATTGCTAAACACATCCTGTACCTCAAATGGAAGATTCACATGGTTTTCTATGCCGATTCACAGTCAACATTTGAAAATTTTAAACCCTCCGATATGATCTTTCAAAATCCTCTACCAGAATCGATTGTCTGAACACAGTAATTTTTTTTCGTGTTGTACTATGTTATTAACCATAAATTCTCTTTCAGTTCGGAATAACAATAACAGAAAATAAAAAAAAATTCCATTAAATGAATTAAATGTGCTAAAATCCCAAAAATTATTTGGCAAATTGTGAAAAATAATCTGTTGCAGGCATGTCCCTATCCGAATTTCATTCTTGCCTAAGGAAATCGTCAGGGGACGACGTTTTAGAATTTCTATAAATATTTATTAGGTTAAATTACAAACTCAATGAGAATTTCTTGTTCTCTTCTAGGAGCGTCATTTAACATTTAAAATATTAAAGAAAACACAAAAACAGCAAAAAAATGTTTACCACAATTTGCTTTGTCATCTTCCAAAATACTACTCTGTTGTTTTGACTGATCTAGCAATTTTTGTTGAATATTATTTGAAATATCTGAGACATACAGCAAGCGAAATTTTAATAGATGCATTTATACTATGCGCACTATTTATTTAATGTGACAGCAAATTTCTTATCCTTTTATATAACTGTTATCACTGAAGGGTAAGTTTATACAATCTATGATATTGCAGTTATAAATCTTACAAAGAAAAATTTATTTTTAATTATTGCCCAGGCTAAAAACATACCGATTTGGCAAACTTTTTTTAAAGATGTTATGATTTCTCGTAATAATTCTTCGAAATAACTACCATTTTTCAGGCTCAAAATCATGAAATTTGAGCTGAAAACTGCAACTGTTCTGTTCTGCAACTGCTAGAACCTAATATGTAAACTGTCCTGTGACCGGCGAAAACAAGACAAAATGTAAAAGGACCTACTCCATGACTACTGAAAATGGGAAAATAGGACTGGTCTGAAAATAGGTACCAACGCGTTGACCGGTACTTTGAATGCTAAAAACGGGACATGTCTTAACATACCTGTCCCGTGACTGGTGAAAACAGCACCGGTTTGATACTAACTGCGTCTTGGCAGGTAAAAACAAGGCAAACCCATGATATATTATTCAAGTGCTACGAATATTAAGTCGTGCTTTAAATTACGAATTGTCGAATTTTAATGCCAACACCCCAGAAACCAAAAAGTATAATTTTGCTATTAGCCAACTAATGCATAGCGAACAGTAAGTAGATTGTTCGGCTACAGAACGTTTTGTAGTTGAGCCCTACTGACTCCTAGTTGATTTCTACAAATTCAAACTCTTTTTTATTAATTGAATAAAAATCTATTTTTAGACACATTACAGGGTATGCACTTTGCGTCAGTTCTGTGACGGATTCTTTTGCCCTAGTATCGCGACTGGGTTTTTTTCCATTTGTCCGGCGACAAGTTGCTTTGCATCAGTCCTGTTACAGGTTACAGAAGGAAAGACAACCCTAAGTAAAAGTTACCAGTACATTTTATATAAAAGAACCGGTCCAAGGACAAGTCCAATGTACCAGTCATGTGACATGTTCCTTGTCAAATATAACCTTACTAAGCCGTCAAATTCAAAATATAAACCGATTTGAACTGTTTTCAATAAGGCTTGTCCTTTCATCTTCGTCCAATTATTTGCAAAATTATTACCAGTAGTTTTATTAGAAGAATAGATGTACCAACTAAAGGATGGGTCTTCTCAAATTATTTTTTTGGTACTTACAAACATCAGCACAAACTCACTTTAGCCTATTGCACACAGTAGTGGTGGTTATATTTAGTAAAATTTATGAGGGATTCCTTTTTGTATATCCCTTTTGTAAATACTTTCAAAATCTGTTGACGCCTATGTTTAACTACATATATTAGTAGTTTTTTTTTTTGGCGAGAAGAAAAACTTTTTTTTAACATGCCTTAATAGTCAAAGCTTTTTAAAGTTCATTTGTGTTGAACACAAGAGGATCTAGCTGTAAACTAACTACTACCAACACCACTAGCACCACCACCAACAACAACAATAACAACAACAAAGACAACTACTTATATACAACCAAAAAATTCTCAAACATTACTAACTGTGGCTTTATAGAAAAAAACATAACAAGTTTACGAAGCACAAGTGGTTAAATCAGCAGTAGTTGGAATTGCAACAACAACAACAACATTAACACCACCAGCAGTAGCAAGCAGCACAAGTAGCATATCAATCACATGCAACAACAACAACAAAAACTTAAAAAAGTTTTAGTTCTTTTATTTCTCATATTAAGCGCGCAAGAAATGACACTGCAGGCATGAATACTAATTTAGTGCTGCATCACATTAACAACATCCGCTCAAAGTAATACAATCTACTATTGCTGGAGAGATAAAAAAAAATAAATTTGTTTTTTGTAATAAAACTAAATTTATTTAATAGAGAGAAGAAGTTTATGCATATTTTAAGTATATGATTTTGTTTTTATTTAAAATTTATGGAAATTTAACTAATTGTTTTGTTTCATTAAAAAACAAGAAATTTTCAATTGCTAATCACTAGGGCAAGGAATTTCATGCACTTAAAAATAAAAAATATGCGCCTAAAAAATGCGGCTAAAAAAGACAAATATGCATTAAAAATACAAAAAATATGCACTAAAAACTATTATTTTTGCAAAAATAATGCACTTAAAAACTTAAAAATATATTTAAGTTATTTATTTTGCTCCCAGTTTTTCCATAGGTCAATAAGGTTTCTAAGAATGTTTATTTGTAAAAATACGAGGGGTATATTTCGGGAATAGCAAATAATAACAAACATTTTTGCATTCGTTCAAACCATTTGTCATAGCAGTTTTTCCATTCCTCTTGAGACACCTCCGAAACATGGTTTTTGAACGCTTCAACTGGTTCTTCGGCTCTCGTAAATCGTTGACCACGCAGTTTACCTTTAATATTTTGGAACCAGAAGAAGTCATTGGGTGCCAAATCAGGACTGTACGGAGGATGAGTCATCAATTCTATGTTTTGACTGCTCAAAAATTCACCTGTTTGACGAGATGTGTGAGAGCTCGCATTGTCATGATGCAGAATCATTCGTCTTTGGGGGTTGGTTTTACGAATTTCTCCGAAGACTTTCGCCAAAAAAATGGTCGTGTACCACTCAGAATTGACCGTCATACGTTGATCAAGCGGAATAGTGGTAATATAACCCATTCGGCCGAAGAAACAGGGGACCATTTGCTTCGCTGTGCTTCTTCCACGAACAACTTTTGTTGGAATTCGCTCGTCTTGGAATACCCACACGGTCGATTGCTGTTTTGTTTTCGGCTCATACGCACATATCCATGATTCGTCACCTGTAACGATTTTATACACGTCTTTTGAAGCACCACGGTCGAACTTTTTAATCATTCCCTTACACCAATCGTCGCGGGCCTTTTTTTGAGCTATTGGTAAATTATGGGATATCTAACGAAAGCAAATTTATTTTACAACTAAGTGTTCATGCAAAATCGAATGTATTGAAGTGAAACTAATGTGAAAGGATGCCTCTACCTCACGATATGTCACATGACGATCTTGCATTATCAGTTCACGCTTGGCATCGATGTTTTATGGCACAACAACCGATTTTGGACGACCTTCACGGAATTCGTCGGCGACTGAACTACGGCTACGAATGAAATCACTATACTAGCGATATACTGTGGTTTTTGATGCTGCTTTATCGCCATACAAAGAAATGAGTTCATCGACACATTCTTGTTGAGATAATCCACGTCGAAAGTTGTGAAAAATAATCCAACGAAAACCTTCTCTTGAAATTTCCATTTTTTGGTCAAATTGATTTTCTTAACTCACTGTAAACAATACAAATAGCACATGTACATCAAAACGTACGTACGGGTACGTTTATGCTAAAAAATGTCAAATGGTATTATGGTGTTGCCAGATTTTAGCTATTGACATTAGGGTTGCCAGTTCCCGAAATATATGTAAATAGTAGGGCGGGTCGATTTAAAAATCGCCCAAGTGACAAGGAAAATCGTATTCTAGGGATCAAAATAAGAAACTTTGCCCGAGGAACCATACCTCTAAAACGAATTCTGAAACCCCGACTTTTGATGTCCCAAATTTTGAAAAATCCCACTTTGACCCATTTAGAGTGCCCCAATAGAGTCCAAATGTATGACCGACCTCCACTAACTTTGGAGGGCCGACCCACTTATGCCAGTGGCACAACCCCTGGAAACCCCCTGCGGGGTTCCCCACACAAACATTTTTTCATGTAAAGTGCCAAAAATGGTGATTTTTTGAAATGTTTGTAGGGGGAACCCCCCAGGGAGTTACATGGGGTGTGCTACTAGCATAAGTGCATAAGTGGGTCGGCCCTCCAAAATTAGTGGGGGTCGGTCATACATTTGGACTCTATTGGCGAACTCTAAATGGGTCAAAGTGGGATTTTTCAAAATTTGGGACATCAAAAGTCGGGGATTCAGAGTTCGTTTTGGAGGTATGGTTCCTCGGGCAAAGTTTCTTATTTTGATCCCTAGAATACGATTTTCCTTGTCACTTTTGCGATTTTTTTGCCTCCCTACAAATCGACCCGCGCTAATAAATAGTAACCCTCGTAATGAGAATAAAATAAATATTTTGATTGAAACTATATATGAAAATATATCAATTTGCAAAAATATGCAACTACAAATCGATGCCATTTTGTTCGAAATTTGATGGTTCAGATAAATATTTAGTCCATATTAGTTTTGGACTATGGAATTCCTTGCCCAACTAATCACTATCACTATCAGTATTATTTATATATAACGCTATTGTTGGATTGTAGGAAAAATAAATTCAATCCTAACGTAATCCTAGTAAACTCAAATATTTTTAATTATTTCTTTCATATTACAATAAAATCACATGTTTTTAACTTCAAATGTTTTTCACTTTGAAAGTTAACATATATACAAAAACTAAAATCTACATTATAACCTTGAGTGAACCCCATAAGGGCAATCTGATGAAAGTGCTTGGTTACACTTGAAAATGCATTAATCTAGAACCATTGGTTCTAGGAAAGTTTTTTTCATAAGTTTTTTCTCTATTTGTTGTAAAATAAATTGTGATTTCTATTTGGAATTTCCAACATTTGATCTTAAAACCCAACAAAAATAACACTCTTTGTAACAATCTTCAGATCAACTAAAATCTACGATAAAATTTTTTGTTAATTTCAGCGGTTTTATTTTCATTTTGCATAAATTTTACTAATATTCAGTAAAATTTGCAAATTTTTTTCTATAAAATTAATTTTACTAATATTTAGCTGATTTTAGAAAATTGATTTCAATTATGAATTTACTAAAATTTTACTAAATTTGAGATCATACTAGTAAACTACAAAGAAGAAAAAATTGAAAAAAAATTGATAAGGCCAGCATGCTGTCCTGCTGGCCTTGTCGAATTTTTTAAATTTTTTCTTTTCTATAGTTTACTAGTATGATCTCAAATCAAACAAAAAAACATTCATTTACCAATTTAAAGATCAACTATACATACCTTCCTACAATTTTACTAAATTTTAGTAACTTTTAAAAAATGTTCCCACTACTCTCAATTTACTAAACTCTAGCACAGAAATAAAATTTCGCATTTTCTTAACAATATTCTACATATTTGAATAATTTTTTAAAAAGTTACCATCAAAAAAGGGGGTAACAAAATTTGGCAACTCTGATTAAAAATTTCTACAGATTTTTATACACAACTGTATTCAAGACGCTAAGTTATTTTATGGTTTTCAAACCACTGAATTATTTTCATTGTACATTGAAAACTGAATAATGCACGGTGGAGAAAATTGGACTGTTTTCAGCAAATTTGTCTGTAGCTCACAGTTTTAAACGAATTTATAAAATTTAAGAGCACTAATACAGAAAAAATTAAAATTTAGCTAACTTTGGGGATTTATTCGGAAAAAAATAAATGAATAAAAAATAAAAAAATAGGCCTCGAGGAATTTGTCCGAAATTTAGTAAGTTGATTTTCAAAATTGTATGTAAGTTTGAGCTATGAGCTCGTGGACAAAGCCTATTTATTTTGTTTCGAACCGGTCCATGTTAAGATCTAGTGCCCGTATAAAGATTCCCCAAAAATATATAATGTTCTCATGCTACAGGTCGCCAATAAAAAGATATTTTCATAAAATTTACTACACCAAATTATATTTACTCAAGAATGAAGACCCTGATTTTAGTTGAAATCTGTCCATTAGACCGTACCTCAAAAAAAAGTTCGCCGTACACCCTCTAATATGAAGTATTTTTGGAAGGCGATTTCAAAAAAAAAATTTTTTTTGCCGAATGTAGGGGTCGCCTTTTTTAATTTTTTGTTATAGCTTTGGCATTTAAAATCGGATTTTAAAGTATGATATATCGATTTTTTTGCCTCGAGGAGACCAGTGTTTAGCTATATAGTAAAAATCCAATTAAAAAAAATTTAAAAAGGCGATCCCTACGTTATGCAACCAATATATGAAAAAAATTTCTACTGGGTTTAGCGGAAAACTTCCTTAGCAAAAGTTTAATGATTTTTTGCGAGCTTTAATTTTCTGACATTAGGGTGGTACATTAGGGTGGTAGCAACTGAGATCTGGTGGTTAACTACTAGAACGGGATACTTGAGCTCAAAATTCTCTTAAAGCAAAACACTGGTCTCCTCGAGAGAAAAACATCGATGTATCATACTTTAAGATCCGACTGTAAATGCCAAAGATATAACGAAAAATGTAAAATGGCGACCCCTACGTTCGGCAAAAAAAAATAAAAAAAATTTTTTTGAAACCTCCTTGTAAAAATACTTCATATTGGAGGGTGTACGGCGCACTTTTTTTTTTGCCTGTAAGGTGGTACGCTCTACTGTCCATGTTTAGACTTAGTGCCCATATAACGGCCCTCCGCAATGGGCATGATCACACACTCCAGGTCGTAAATACATAGATATTTTAATGAAATTTGGCACACTCATTCACATGGGCCCATGAACAAGCCTATTGATTTTAATTTTTTTTTTTTAACTGGTTCCATTTTATACATAGTGCCCCTTAAAGGTCCTCCAATGGGTATTTTCACACGCTACAGGTCACAAATAAAAAATATTTTAATAGAATTTGGTACACCGACTTATATTGGCCCAAGGACGAAAACTCTCGGTTTTAGTTTAAATATGTCCATGTTTAGATCTAGTACACTCATAAAAAAAAGTTTGAACAAAAGTCTGTTAAACGCGTTCTGATTCTATTGAACTAATTTTCCTGTTATTTTGTCTTAAATTTTAGGATTGAACTAATATTTTTTGTAAATCTAATTTAGCATTACAACTACTTTCAGCCGTATTTGAACTAACTTCGCATGCTAATTTTTAGTAATTTGTGTTTCTTAACTTTACAAATTTTTCAGCTGATTTAAACCACGATTATTTTCTAATTATTATATTTTTGTGTCTTTGCTATCAATTTCACATAGAGATGGCGCTATATTTTAATTTTTTTTTATTATAAGACCGTAAATTAATTTGTATCTCGGAAACTAAGCGAGATAGAGCAAAATGGACAAAAATGCATCAGTCTGTACTTATAAAGTAACCCTTATTAGACAAACATACTCCCAATAATAAATATGGGCCCGTCTAGGATCACATCCCGGAAGTCGAAATTTTAAGCGACATTTTAACAGAAATTTGTAGTTAAATCAGGTAAAAATTCTGCTGAATTCAGCTCAAATTTCCTAGCTACTTTAACAAAAATTGTCAGTATATTTAGCAGTATGTAAAATTTAGCTTACCTAAATTTAGCAGACCATGATTTTTAACTTTATTAAAAATTCTGCTGGCGCAAATTCAGGTACTATTTCCTGTTATTTTAGCAGAATTTTGAACTATTTATACGGGCTTTTTTTATGAGTGTAAAAAGGTGTCCCCGAAATTGGCTTATTTTCACGCTAGTGGTCGCAATTACAAAGATATTTTAATGAATTTTGGTATGCTGACTCACGTCCAGCCAAGGACAAAGTCTACTGGTTCTAGATAGAATTGGTCCGTATTTTGAGCTATCATTCATATGGACTATATTAGCGATTTTCTCTTAAACATACCTAATATTAGGTACAATTAGAATTTCTTACCGTTTCTCTAATTTTTTTTGTTATTTTATAGAAAAATTTTGGCACAAGTCGACTTCTACCCATTCTAATTTCGAATGCAGACATTGCTTGGCTTTGTACCAGATTAGTGTAAAATATCTATAGTCGTCATGCCAGACTTTAAATTTTTAATCGTTATAAATACGTCCAAAAAAAAGTCCAATTTTTTCCACTGTGCAGTTTATCCAATATAAGTTAGCTAATTGAAAAAAATTTCCATTTTCCTCATACCAATAAAATTTTGCATAAAAAAGATTTAATCAAATATTTTCCTTTGCTATATTTTTTGCTGTTTTTTTTTTTTGTTTTCTCATTAATTTCTACAATTTCCCTTTTAGTTTAGTTTTTATTGATTTTCAAATTTCCTTTAATTTGTAGCAATCAAAGTCTAAATATTTATAACCCAATTTTTGTACAATATTTTCTTTTCTTTCAATTTAGAATAATTTATCGTTCTGCTGCTCACTATTTTTGCCACTAAAACCGTCTAGGACGTTTAGTTTTCTTTTTTTTTTGTTATTTTGTTTGTGTGAACTCATTTCCGTTTCCGTTATAATTCAAATGCAGGCTGTGTTTTTATTTGCATCTCTAAATACTTTTTACAATCATTGTTGTTGCTGTTATTATTGTTCAGACTCCGAGTCATACAATTTAAACATCAAATTCAGAATTGAAACAGAACTAAACAAAAAAAAAACAAAAAAAAAAAAAAACTGAAAATGAACACCACTATCACTACCAACATCACATACCCTCATACATTTCAAACACTCACACACTCTCACTCACTCACTCACACATAGAGACAAACATTTACTTTATACTACAATAAATTCAACATTTATACAAACTCTAAATAGTTTGTTTGTGTATCTCTATCGGTGTGAGTGGATGTGTGTGTATGTGAGTGTGTGTATGTGTATATTTTCATTCACTGTGTCAGTTGAGTTAACTGCTAACGTTTTTATGTTGTTGACATTTGTACATTGTCTGCCATTCATTGTGTGCATGAAGAACAAGACTAGAATAGAGTTGAAATACAACTAAAAACAACAAAAAAAATTAAAAAAAAGCAGAAAATTATATTGAAATAATACTGAACACAAAATTTCAAATGAAAAAACATTGTCGGCCTGAATGCCTTTTTTCCTTTTTGTTGCCTATTGTTTGACTGTCAGTTAATCTAGCAACTGTTTGTGGCTCGTCACCATCATTTATTTGCCATGAAGAGTGAGATGCAGTTGCACTTCCACGTAATAGTAGCTGCAGTAGGAGGATGTGTACAAATCTGAATCACTACTACTGGCTCTGTGATAAGTTACTGTTTAAAATAGTTTTTTTTTTTCTTGTAATTTTTCCATCTATGTAAGTAGTATTAAAAAATCATAGATTTTTTTTGTTGCTGTTGTTGCTGTGTATTCAAATTGTTATGTTTAAATAATGAAAATGACAGGCAAATGTCAAAATATATTTAGTTTGTACAATGTGCATACAGTACTAGTATTTTAGTTTTCACGTGAATTAATATCAATTTTATTTTTAAAATGTTTTTGTACTCTGAATTTTTTTTAGAATTTAGAAAATAACTCATATGAAATTAATTTTTAAGAGATATTGTATTTAACTGTTTGTAACTTTTTTTTTCAACAATGGCAACCGAAACGAGTATACAGTATACGTTAACCGAAAGACTGATGCCGGTACATTAAGATTACAATCTTTTCAATTTAAGCGTGAAATCTACTCTGTTTCTTTTTTTATTTCGCAATATATATTACACCTATCTACAATAGAAAATAAGTAATTTGTCTAACAGGTAATAGGTGGAAGTCAGTTTCTCGAATCACAAATACATAGAATTTATGGCGAACATTGAACATGAACTTGTAAATATGGGATTAAGAGATACTAGCAGGACGAACAAAGGGAAATACAGGAAATTACAATTGGTCGGCTTAAAAAGGAGCTCATTATCATCAATATTATCGATAAACTGGCACCCTAACTGGATTAATTGCATCCTGAATGGGATTAATTGCTAAAAATATTAATTCAGCTTTAAAAAAAGCCCTGTCCGGTAAGAAAATCATAGACTAGAAAAAACCAATCTTGGGGGAATTAGATTTTTAGGCAATTATTCAGGGACTCCAGGAAAGCTTTAAACAATGCTAATAAGGACAAACAAGATCTATTAAGGGGCCAATATGTACACTAGACCGTACCTCAAAAAAAACTTCGCCGTACACCCTCCAATATGAAGTATTTTTGCAAGGCAATTTTAAAAAAAAAAAAAATTTTCCCGAACGTAGGGGTCGCCTTTTTCAATTTTTCGTTATAGCTTCGACATTTAAAGTCGGATTTTAAAGTGTAATATATCGATTTTTTTGCCTCGAGGAGACCAGTGTTTTGCTATAAAGGAAAAATCCAATGAAAAAAAATTTTAAAAGGACCCCTAATTTCGGCAACCAGTATATAAAAAACATTTCTACTGGGTTTATCGAAAAACTTCCTTAGCAAAAGTTTAATGATTTTTCACGAGCTTTAATTTTCTAACATTAGGGTTGTACATTACGGTGGTAGCAACTGAGATCTGGTGGGTAACTACTAGAACGGGATACTTGAGCTCAAAATTCCCTTAGAGCAAAACACTGGTCTCCTCGAGAGAAAAACATCGATGTATCATACTTTAAAATCCGACTGTAAATGCCAAAGATATAACGAAAAATGTAAAATGGCGACCCCTACGTTCGGCAAAACAAAAAAAAATTTTAAACCTCTTGCAAAAATATTTCATATTGGACGGTGTACAGCGCACGTTTTTTTTTTGCCTGTAAGCTGGTATGCTCCAATGTACATAAATAAATTAAAAACTTATAAAAAGTAATTGAGAGAGGCAGAAAGGGAATTTATAAAAAAAAATTTTGAGAATCTACAGAACCCCAGCAAAAAAAATAAAAGTCATGGTTTATAAATTACCCATGTAAAATAGATCAGATATATCTGGATCTCATTACACTCATAGAAATAAATCAGCAAAAATATCAGAAAAAACTACTAAAAACACTGTACAACAATTTCGAACTTTTTCCAAAATTACGGGGTTCCGACAATGGATTCTGGTAGAGAAAACCAAAAAAAAAAAATAGCGTGTCTCGGCTAGGGATACCAATCCCGAAATCCCGGGATTATTTAATAAAAATGAGTCCCGAATCCCGGGATTCTTAAGCTCAAATCCCGGGATTTTCACAATTTCAAAAATATGTGGTAATTTTTCCAAAATAGCAACCCTGCTGATGTTTTTGAACCGTTTTTGTTAAATATAATTTTATACAAATCTTTATTGTAGAGTATTTCTTATTATATTTCGGAAATCATCGATTAAAATTCAGAATAAAAAGTTGTATTTTAGAATTTTTCATTTGCATTTCTGCACTATATATGGAAAACAATTAAAAAATTCTGCAACTAATTGAAAATTCTAAAATTTAAATGAAAATTTTAAATTAAAATGATATAAGAATAGTGAATATAAAATTATTATAAACAAAAATACCACACAACATATCGACTGAGTTAAATTCTTAATTTTTGAATTTTTTCAATTCTTTCGTTCTTTAGAAATAAACAGGAGTATATGAAAAACGTATAAAACAGTTGTATTTTACAGTGATCATGCATAATAATTTGACAACCTTATAACATGTTTATAAAATGAAATTTGTTTCAAAAATTTGTTTTATATGTCAATTATAAATTTTTTAAAGTGTTTATGCATATGACCCCATATTTCTTTAACATAAATTTCAAGTTTTTACACATTTTTTTAAATAAAAAATTCTCAAAATGGCAAAAAATCACAAAATCCCGAAATCCCGAAAAAAAAATTGGGATCCCGAAAAATTCCGATCCGTCCCGGGATCCCGTTTTTTTAATTTTGAAATCCCGAATCCCGGGATTTTAAAAAACCTATCCCGATTGGCATCCCTAGTCTCGGCTTTTTGAATGATGACATCGGAATTTTATTTTATGGGGGTTAAAATTTCCCCCATTTAATGTTTATTGTGAATCGGAATAGGAAACTATGTGAATCTTCCACTTTAGCTACAGGATGTGTTACTTATGTAAAAAACTAAGAGCAACATTTTTGTGCAACATTTTAACCCTCTAACTCTTCAACTTACCGGTCTTTTTTGTCCCTTTTTAAAAAGGGGCCAAAAAATTCCTTTTAATTGGAGAGTTAGAAAGTTAAAAAGTTCCACAAAAATGTTCCCCGTAGTGTTTTACATAAGTTCGCTGAACGCATTCTATACCTAAAATTGAAGATTCACATGGTTTCTTATGCCGATTCACAATAAACATTTGAAAAAAGAGGGGTAATTTTAACCCACTCTAAAATAGAATTCTGAAAATAAAAATTCTGAAAAAATACATTGTGAGAACACAGTAATTTTTTTTTCGTGTTGTACTGTGAAACTAGTTAAAAATTATCTTGCAGGAAAAGTTATGAAATTAGCAGATGTTTGTATAACTTAAAAATGCGGGATTTTTGGCAAATTTTGGGCGTTTATTATGAAACGTTGGTACAATATATATTTACTCAAAGTATTGGCCATCGTTAGCTGTAACCTTTTCCCATCCCAGCAAAAAATGCTGCTTGCTTGGAAGCTGGTTCGTCAGGTAAAGTAAATAGTGCAGAGCTTCTTCCATCATTGCTGATATAATGCGTGATTTTTGTTCGGGATAGCTCGCGTGAAAGCACTTGTTTCAATATCCGATATGCGCTTCTGTCATAGCTCCAAATAATGGCATGAAATCACAGCTTTTAGCAAGTAAATTCGGTTATCATTGTCATTCTTTCGTGCTTTCCCAGCAAAAAAAAACTCGATTTGGTAAGCAGTAACTACATCTGCATGCTTCCAAAATAGCGCTTAACTTCATGCGTTTAAGAAATCAATTAAAGAAGGCAGAAAATCAAATCTATTTTAATTTTCTTAACTTAATCTATCTTAACTGCATACTTTTGAAGCAGTAACGAATGCAGAGATTCCTTTTGTTGTTTATACGATTTGTTACGAACAGTACATTGCTTCTGACTTACGATCATTTTTTTAACTCTGTCTTCTAAACTGCTTCTTTTATAAGCAGAAAAAAAGGTAGAGAATTTATTATCGATTTTACGACAAAGTGTTATCAGAATGAACTTTGTCGGGAGCTCCTCAAAAAAAAAATAGTATAGGGCTCACCTTTAGAATCAGATAGAAAAATTTCTTTTTCAATTCCAGAAGGGGTCCTTTATTTTTATTGGCACATTACTGCAGCAAATATTTGACTGCATCTTTGGAGAAGTGAGTGAAGTGCTTTAAATTTTATTAAATATTTTATTTATTGCATCTCGAAGCTGAAGAAAAGGCGCATTTCATTGCTTATGAAGGCCTGATTTTATTGCTTCTTAATTGCCATGGAAGAAGCGCTTTTCACCTGCTGAAAAGAGACATACCAAAAATCATGTCTTCTGGAATTAGTTTAGGAAGCGCACGGTTATTAAATAATGCCTTCCAAAACTGCTTCTAGGTATGCAGTATTTTTGTCTGGGTTCTTAGAGCGAAAAAAGATGGTAAACAAAATTCTATTACCTTTTTTAACACATTACTGCAAGCTATAAATCTTTGGAAGCAGTATAGGAAGCAGAAAAGGAGCACTAATAATATTTACCGCTTCCAAATTTCTGATGGGATATTTCTGATAACAATCCATATGTTGCGCCAAAAGAAGTACTAATTTTTCGAGGCCAAGAACGAATAAAGCCAATTTCGGATACCCTATTCTGAAGTAAAACGTATTCCAGTGAGAGCGTTCTGTATCGATCGAAGCAAAAGGTGGTCGGACTGAATAAGGTTTGGACTAAAAGACGGGTGAGGCAAAACTTCCCAGTGTAGAAAATCATTACCAGATATGTGGTTATGTAACTACATACTTGGTAATGGTAACTAGTTACTTTTGTTATTACATTTCTTATTACCTTTATATGGCAATGTCATGAAAAATAATGAGTTGTGGTTACTCACCAGCATACGAAAACTCAAAAAATATATCGTAACCTATGTGCTTACCAGTTCTGACAAAAGTAATGAGTCTAAAAATAGATTTTAAAAAAAATAAATTATATAAAAAAAAATATTTTTTATTGTATTTTTTTTTTTTTAATAAAATTTACTGGTGCGGGAATCGAACCTGGGTCTACAGATTGCCAGTCAATAGCTCTACCATCTGAGCTATGTCGACATGTAATATTTAATAGATAAAAACATAATTGACCTTGTTGCACACAAGTAAGCTTACTCGCCAGCATACAAAAAATCAAACAATATGTGGTTACATATATCCTTATCAGTGTTTAAAAAATATTGAGTCTAAAAATAGATTTCAAAAAATTTAAAAAAAAAATCTAGAAAATTATTTTTTATTTGAAATAATGATAAAAATAAGTCATTGTCACTAAAATATTTTAAAATAATGCAGAAGGTAAGTGGGTGTCATTACTGGTAGTCCAAAAAATAATTATATGCCATTACCGTTTCTACACTGGGTTACCAACCACTATTTTATAAATGGTTTTTAACTGGTTTTGCAACATGTGGCTGAGCATTATCATAATGGAATATTAGGGCTTCAAGTCTGGTCGCATATTTCGGCCGTTTTCCGGCAAATGTTAGCTTGAAATGAATCAAATGTGTTCGGTACAGGTCCCTTGTGATCGTCTGGCTCTATATCAGCAGCTTATAATAGATGGGATCCTTCTGGTCCCACCAAATACAGAGCATTAACTTGACGCCATGGATATTTGGCTTTGGCGTTGATTAGGCTGGTTGTCCCGGCTTCACATACGATTTCTTCCAACGTCTCTCGGTTTCAACTCGTGTGGCAACCAATTTCCTTGCTTTTGGAAGAATCCTACTGCTTACAAAAAGTTTTGAAATTGCTGCTTGAGTAACTCCCAATGATTTTGCAAGTTCTTCTTGAGTTTGACAATAATCTTCATCGATAAATGCCTCAAATTCCTCACCTTTAAAATTTTTTTGGCTGACCTGGGCAGTCTTTGTCTTCCGTGTCAAAATCAACATTTCCGAACCGCACAAACCATCTCTCGCACATTGAAATCGAAGGAACGTATTCAGGATAAGCTTCGGTAAGCAATCGATGTGCTTCAGCTGCACTCTTTTTCAAATTGAAGAAGCAAAGCAAAACTCCTCGCAAATGATGTTTTGTTAGCACAAAATTCAGAATTTTCGAAACAAAAAAAATTAATAAATTAAAAATTGATAAAATGCATATTAATTACAATATTAATTGCAGCTGGTCTATAAGATGTCAAAACAACACTGTACTGAAATACATTATAAAAATGTCCGTCTCCAATATACCATAATTGCCTGCTCTTGCTTGTAAAAACCATACATAAGTGTGGCAACATTTGCGAAAAAGGAGACACGAAGGAGATTGGAAGATAAACAAAAATCTAAAAGTAGAAAAAAATTACCTACTTGTTTGCCTCCAAACTTTTTTTTGTATAAGGAACGATTTTCAAGCGATAAACATATCGGAGCACCTAACGAACATAAGGCGGGAATATGGGTTCTATACATCCGGTGGTATTTCACTGATGCGATCACAAACATACACACGAAAAAATGTATTTTAAAGAATAAGATAACAAAATTTTTTTAAAAAACTTTAAAAGAAAGTTGTTTTTTTTTCGTATTATAAATACTTACCAAATTTTTAAATGATTTCTGGCACGACTTTTCTTTATCCAATCGCCACAGAACTTCACATCAGTAATTTGTACATTCAAAGGAACAAAAATTAGCCCAATTGACTTGCATTATTTTGGATGCCTCTACTGAACAGTTGTTGTGAATTGCCCATTAAAAAAACATATTCTTAAAATTTAAATAAAAAAACATAAATAAATAAGATCTTGTTTAACTTCATCAATATCTTAAGGTTTTATATTTTACAATATCATTGAATATTTTTTAAATAATTCTTACAAATGCATCAATTTAATTTTTTATAAAATAAATAACACACATACGCTCTAGTGACAAAAAATAATATCGTAATATCTATAAAAAAAAAAAACACTTTTAAGATTCTTTTAAAAAATCTTTTAATTTTTGTGTTTTTCTTAATGCAAAAGGACAGAAATATATCATGTAGTTATATATTAACTTGAGGCTTTATTTACGGCCTATATTAAAGTCAACATTTATTAGGAATTTTTATTAAAATTTTACTTAGGAAAAATTTTCGTCAAAATCGTACTAAATGCTGACCATAATATTGAATATTATTGTATTTTTTTTACACAAATTCAATTCTTTACTTTATTCTATATGCTTTTTTTTACATAAAAATTTAATGTTATTCCATTTGTTTAAGGGTTTATTAAAAAAAATTAAATAAATTGATAAATAAAAATAAATGATAAAACCCTTAAGTGTATATAATGTTACTTACTTTTTAAAAATATATATTGTTTTACAAATGTACATACATACATAAATGAAAAAGAAATTAATTTCAATAAAGTGTTTCAGTTTTTTTTTTTTTTTTTTTTTTAAGGAGATCTCTTGTAATACTTTTGTGTTTCCTGTGATGATGTCCATTCAACAACGTTTTCAATTTCAATTAATGCTTAAAGTTATATTTATATATGTATGTATGCTCCATCATATATAGTATATTTGTATGTGTGTATTATAGTTTGTTTATGCTTATATATTGGTGTGTGTATATATAAGTATATATATTTATATAACCTAAAGCCTTTTGAGTATTTTACAATTTATTTCGCATATAAATTGCCACTCATATGTTAACGAAAACAAAAAATGAATGAAAGAAAAAAACACTCCACCAAAACAAAATATTGTATAAAAAACAAACTTATGCCGCCTCTATACATTGCACAGTGGATCAAAGTTACACAAATGGGGTAAGAAATTCGTAAAGGATAAATAAGATCACACACTGAAAAAAATGTCTTGCTTGTAATATATATGTACGCATATTAGGATGTCCCTTAAAATAACGATTTGTCGATTTTCGTTCACTTCACCCCCAGTTTTATTGGAAATGGTCTCAAATGGGAGATATCGATTTTTTTTTAAACATTAACCTGTGCCTAAAGCTGGATGAAAATTACCCATTTTGGAAAAAAGTGTATTATTATTAAAAATTCCCAAAATTCGAAATTTAGAAAAAAATAATTTTTTATTTCATTTATTCATTTAATATAGTTAAAATGATTGAGATATGGAATTTTGACTTCATGGGATATCATTAACCCACTTTTGCCTGGAATCAAAAATTACCCACGAATTTGATAAAAAATGCAAAAACGTGCCTGGAATCCAAAATGACCCACAAATTTGATAAAAATTCAAAAACATGCCTGGAATCCAAAATGACCCACAAATTTGATAAAAATGCAAAAACGTTTATTTTTTAATTAATTTTAAAGATTTTTTAAAATACCTAATTTGGAGATGTCGATTGCTATTTGTACCACATAATAGTTGATATTAAAGAAAAATAAATAAATTGGAAAAATTATGATTCGAGTTGGTGTTTTAATTATGACATTAAAATTAAAGCCATTAAAATGATAAAAAAAAAAGTTCTCAACTGCATAAAAATAATTATTTTATGTAACGTGATCCATTTGGAGTTAATTTTTATACTTTTGGTCAAAAACGCCCCACTAGGAAATTTACAGAATAGCACCTTTCATAATTTTCGGAAAAAGTATAAAAATTAACCCCATCTGGATCACGTTACATAAAATAATTATTTTTATCCAGTTTATATCTTTTTTTATCAATTTAATGGCTTTACAATCTCGTAGTCATAATTAATATTAAGTTTCATAAGTCTTTTCTGACCCCAATCCACTAAGGTTTTAATATTTTTTAAACAAATATAAAGATAATTATAGTCTTACCAAATTTAAGTGATGTTTTTCCAAAAACTGTGTAAAATTTGATGAAAACATTCAAATTTTGTTTAATTTTTGACAAAATTAGCAATTTTTGTAAAATGTCCTGGAAAGCAGTCGCTCCAAACACAAACTCGAATTATCATTTTTCCAATTTATGTTTTTCATTTAATATCAACTATTATGTGGTACAAATAGCAATCGACATCTCCAAATTGGGCATTTTAAAAAATTTTTTAAATAAATTAAAAAAAACACGTTTTTGCATTTTTATTAAATTCGTGGGTCATTTTTGATTCCAGGCTAAAATGGGTTAATGATATCCGATGAAGTCAAAATTCCATATCTGAATCATTTTGACTATATTAAATGAATAAATGGAATAAAAAATATTTTTTTTTTCGAAATTTCGAATTTTGGGAATTTTTAATAATAATACACTTTTTTCCAAAATGGGCCATTTTCGCCCAACTTTCGGCACGGGTTAACGTTTTCCAAAAAAAAAAAATAAAAAATCCATTTGTTCCATTTGGTACCATTTCCAATAAAACTGGGGGGGGGGGGGTGTAATGATAAATCTAATTTTAAGGGACACTCTAATATATGTATATATTGCTCATATACATATGTTCAATAGTAGCCGAGTTAGAGGAATTTCATTTACAAGCAGGGTTGGCAACCGAAATGAATTAGAGTTGATTTTAAAGTTCATACTTAAATGCACTTAGCACCATAGTATTGAAATTGAACCCAACTTGATTGGATGAAGAGAATTAATTCGGTGTATATTCTAATCTAAACTTATTCGTTTCGGTTGCCAACCATGATTAAAAGACAAATTACAATTTTTTTCCGAAATAGTTCAATAGGAAAGGAGGAATTGCACTTTAAAAATGTTGGGTTATATGAGATGTGCTACTAACCGTTTTCCCATCCCACCCCCTTTTAGGGTATATATTGTATTTTAATATCGTTCAACATATTTTGATATCGTTACAATTTTAGGTTATTTTTAATGCCCCACGTCCCATTTCACTGATCCCGTCCACTTTTGGGAAAGTGTTAAAAAATATTTTTAAAAAACTCAGTGCAAAAAAATTTGGGTTGGGAGGTGCCACACCTCCTAGCCATATACCACTCACATTTAACGCATTGTTTAGCAATATTGTTTATAAAGAGCCGTGATTACTTTGATTGAAATAGGAGTGAGAGTAGCCAAGAGAAACTTATATCAAAACGTAAAATTAGGATGTCCCAACATTTCCATGTATGTTCTACCGTATGGTTGATAAAGTTTGTGCTCACATTCAGACCTTTGAAGAAGTACTTTAAAAAAAATTTTTTTTTGAAATTGTTTTTTTTTAAAGATACTTTTAGGGAAAACATACTTGTTTTTAAGAAAAAGTTTTTTTTTTTTTTTTGCAAAAGTACTTTTATTTAATATTTTTTTAAAGTAATTTTTTGTGAAAAAGTACTATTTTTTGTAAGAGGGTAGTTTTTTTCATAAGTACTTTTTTGAGAAAAGGTAATTTTTTTTTTTTGAGTAAAGGTACATTTTTGGAAATGGTAGTTTTTTGAAAAAGGTACTTGTTCTGGAAAAATGTACCTTTTGAAAATGGTAGTTCTTTTTTGGAAAAATTTGGAAAAATAATACAATTTAATGGAAAATTACTGATGAAGCCTGTCCAAAAAAAAAGGCAGAAACTAGATTTAGTCTGATTTGCAAATTAATAATGTGTCTATAACTTTCAAAAAAATGTTTATTCTCCTTCTTAACCTCAAACCTACTTAATTTAAATTATATTAATTACAGCATTTGGTCTATATGACGCGTTTGAAAAAACAACACTTTACTAGTAAAATTTACTTTTTTTGGAAAAAAGTTCTTGGAAGGAGGACTTTTTCCACATTCTGGCCCTCTTTTTGGAATATCTAATAACTCTGTTTTAGCGGTGGTCTGTGTCGGAGGAGGAACCTCTATTACAAATTTGCAGTTCCTAGGTCGAGTGGTCTAGGTTGGGCGATGTTGAGTGCATAATCAGTGAGTCAATTTGGGGTTGTATGGGAAGCGAAACGCCCCTTCGTTCTACATATACCACTCACATTTGGCGCATTGTTTAGCAATGCTGTTTGAAAAGAGCCATGTGTACTTTGATTAAAATATTTTTGAGAGGAGCCAAGGAAACCTATTTCATCCAAACACGCCTTCTTTGGAACAACGTTTCAGAAAGTTGTTATAAGACGAGGTTCCTAATTTTATAAAAATATTTTAAAATTATCGGTTGTATGGGAAGTGCCACGCCACTTTACGGCAGTGCTACAGAATATTAACAAACGCTGTGGCAAATTCACCTTGAATGTAATTAACAGGTACCGAGGCAGAGCAATTAAAAATTTTAGAATGTATGGGAGATGCTACGCCTCCTCGTCCATCCGACCACCCACATTTCGTACATTTTCTTAGAAATATTATGCAAAATAGTCATGTCAAATCCGATATGGGCAGAAGTAAAGAAATTGAAAAATTTGGGTTGTTTGGAAGCTAACTCGCCCCTCCACCCGCCCACTTTTAGCACAGCACTTAAAAATATTATTATAAAACACTGTACCAAATTTTATGCAAATAAGTTTAACAGCTGCCAAGTTAACCCCCCTTGTCTTAACCCGATCATTTTTGGAATAGTACTTACGAATTTTAATGGAAAAGTCCGTGTGAGGTTTTGCTCCTAAACGCTTAGCAGTAGCCAAGGTCAAGATATTTAAAATTTCAGGTTGTATGGTATGTTCAACGACCCCTTGCTCTGTTCTGCCCACTTTTGGCAGAGAACTTATTTGTTAACATCATGCCAAGTTTTACTCAAATATGTTCAACATAAGACAATGTAAAGCAGTCAAGAAATTAAACTTGTATGAAAGTTCCACGCCTCCTTTCCTGTAACGCCCACTTTTGCGACAGTACTTAAAAAGTTTACTTAGAAAACTCTGTACAATATTTTGTGTACCTACATTCAACAGGAGCAGAGGTAAAGCTATTGTATGAGAGGTGCCACGCCCCTGGTCCTATCGCGCCCAGTTTTGGAACAGTTCTTAAGAATTCTGTTAGCAAGGTTTTGCTCAAATATGTTCAACAGAAGCCTATATAATGCACTTTGGATTCTATGGGTGGTGCTACGCCCCCTTATTCTGTCACGCCCACTCTTAGAACAGTGCTTCGGAAATATTGTATAAGATGTTGTGTATAATTTTATTCGAAACAGTTAAACAGGAGTCGAGAAATATCACATTTAAATCTTGGTGTTGTATGAGAGGTGCCACGCCCTTTGTCCGATTAGGATCTAATATAGCCTACTTTAATTTCGAGAGTTGGTAATGGCTGTTTCGACAATATCAAGAAAATCGGTTCAGCCGTCTGGACCTGATGTCGCCACAAACAGACAAACAGACAAACAATCACATTTATAATATTAGTACACTCATAGAAATAAATCTGTAAAAATAGCAGAAAAAGTTACTAAAAATTAGTTAAAAATTATGCTGCAGAAAAAACTGCTAAAATTAGCAGATTTTTTTACTAAATACTAGTAAAATGATAACAGCAAAATTAAAACTGTTAAATTTACAGAATTTTAATTATATTTAGGCTACCCGTGTAAAAAAGTTTAGATCTGACCAGATCTTTTTGGTTCTCAATAGATATGATTCAATCTAATTAGATCCTGTACCAGATTACATCAAATATGATCAGATATGGCATATGTGATAATACCTTATGGCAAGATCTGATAAGATCTAGTGCCAAATTTGTTCAAATCTAAAGTGATCTGGACAAACGCGCAAGATATGCCTAGATCTGATCAGATCTAATTAGATCTCAAATTTGTCCCCAATTTTGAGATCTGATTAGATCTGGTAAGATCTACGAAGATCTGGCCAGATATGCCTAGATCTGATCAGATCTAATTAGATCTCAAATTTGTCCCCAATTTTGAGATCTAATTAGATCTGGTGAGATGTGCTGAGATCTGGCCAGATCTGATCTTTTTTACACGGGTAACTTTTAGTTAATTGAAAATAGCAAATTGTACTGTAAAATCTGCAGAAAATTTTGATAAATATTTGTAGACTAAAAATAACAAAAATAAACTGTTAAATCTACAAATTGTTTGCTATTTTTAAGCTAAATTTAGTTGAATGCAAATAGCAGTTTATTTTGCTCAAATCAGCAGAAATATTTGCTAAAAAATTGTAAACTGCTGTTTTCAAAAGGCTCGATTTTTATTTGCATTTAAAAAAAAAATCTAAAAAAAACTTCGAAATTTTTAAATTTTTTTGTGATTTTTAGGCTACTAATTATTTAGCAAAATTTTTTGCTGATTTTAGCAGGTTAATTTGCTATTCTCCATTTACAAAAATTTAGCTCAAATATAACTAAAATTCTGTATGTTTAACAGTTTTATTTTTGCTGTTCCTATATTACTAATATATAGCAAAAATAATCTGCTTTAAGCAGTTTTTTTCTGCAGCATAATTTTTAACTAATTTTTAGTAGTTTTACCTAAATTTTTTACGGACTTTTTTCTATTAGTGTAGGGATATAACTTTGGAAATACTGTAAAAATATTTGCCTGCAAATGTAACATATTCCCCTGTACACGTTTGGATCAAATGAAATTTATCTACCGGCAAACATATACAGTGGTGGCCACGAATTTAAGGACATTCAAGTTTTTTTTAAACTTTATTGTTGATGCCTTTATTTTTAAAGATCAAAATAGTGGCTAAATTCGCCGAGAAAGGCAAGGACATGGTTCAGAAAAATTTACAGAATTTTAACGTAATGTTTGTTTTTTCATTTTGCCACTTGTTTTAAGTGGGCGTGGCTTTTAACGAAAAATCAGCGATATCAACCTTTCATCAAATTTCATAGTAAACTTTAGGCAGTACTGATCGGTTCTGTACAAACTGTATATTTTTGGAGATCCCATAAAATTTCCTTAAGTCTTGCATTATCTTTATCTACAAATAGTCGCTAGACTTAAAATTGCAGCACTTTAAACATGACCAAATTTTTCTTTGTTTTTAATTTTTTTTATTGGAAGCATACTTCAAACATATATATGGTAGTTTGTAAACATATTCAACAAAGTCTTTTTTCTATGTGCATGAATCACGAAAAAGAAAGCCAATAAAAATGTTGCACCTCGATCTTCGGTTACCTCAACCGAATTCGATTCGGTTTGGGCAATAAATCGGTTATCACAATGGAATTGTTTTGAGAGTGTAATTTTTAATTATATCTTGATTAAATGTATAATTTGAGCACAAATCCGCAATTCTCTAACCATTTATACAATTACATATTACTTTTAAGACCTTATTTATTTGTATATTTTTCATAAGAAAATGACGACTTTAAGAAAAATTAATTTCATTTTCTACCCTAAACCCCACTGTTCTGTCTTTACATAGAACATGATCTTATATGTAAAAATTGGTATTTTCACATTGCTGTTGATGTCGTTTTTACTATAAACGTTAAAATTTAAATGCAACTTGTGCAATTTGAGTGGCAGGCAGTGTGCCAAGGATTTTTTTCTCTGCCGTATATATGTTTATGTAAAACGTTTATAACATATGAGTATTTATATTCAAAACAGCCTCTTTTTTTGCATATGTATTAAAACTATACAATAACCCCCGCCAACACCGCCTTCAAAATTTGTGTGTTGTTTTTTTTTTTTTTTTATACATATTTTGTGATTTTATTTCATTTTTTTTGTCAGAAGCGTATGCCTGCCTAAGCCTGAAAAATATTTGCATTTGTTTTACGATGTTCTGTAGTTCAAGTAGTTAGAAGTTAAGCCTAAAAATCGACATTCTATACTAAAGTGAACTTTGGCTTTAGAGCTGTTGTTGGTAGACTACTCTTCTTTATTGTGTTAGAGGAAAAAAAATTCCAGGGAAGGTTGAAGTATTTGTAGTACTCAGCCTCTTTTGTTATATGTATATGCAAACAGTGATGCCTCCCATTAGCGGACACTTTGAATAGGGAACAACTTAAAGCAATAAAATCAAAATTTAAAATTAAATTAAAAATACTTTTTAAATTAAAATAAACTTAAATTGATAAATTTCAAGTTTGAAAGTAGCGACCGATTGTTAAGGTTTTTAAAACAATTGTATACTCAGAGAGAAATTTTAAATCACCCAGAATATGAAATATGAAAATAGATTTCAAATTAAACTACGCTTATTTTCTTAAATTAATTATGTTTTTATTTATTTCATAAATTTTATTTATTTAAATAAATTTCTTTCTTAATTTTCAAATATTTGAAAAAAATTTCATAACCATATATTAACTGATTAATCTTGTCTTTGTTTTCTCTGAATACAGTTCAAATTTAACTTCTTTACTAAATCAATCACCTTCTTATAACGAATACATATTTGTAATACCGTCTATATTTGTGGGATTTTACTGTATATCCCTTCAAAAAAAGTTTTGTTTTTGTTATGTTACTTTTGCTGTCCACCATTCCTATACTTTATATTTTAACCCTCAAATGAAACAAACATTTTTGGGGAAGAATAATTTCGCTATAAAAAATTTTACTAGAGATAAAAAATAATTTCAGCAAGAGTTGTTAAAACTGATTTCCTAATTATTCGATAAACTTTTTCTATTTTTTCGGGCTTTTAACCAGTTTTTAAAAAAAACACAGATTTTGAATTATTCGAGTAACCCGTTTTTTCGCTTAAATAATTCACTATTTTTGAAAGCAATCGATAAAAAATATGTTTCGGCCTCGCCCATGGTAGAAATAAACAAAAAAGGTTCATACAAGTTCTATGTTTTTATTAAAAAAATTGCATAGTGAAGCAATGATTAAAAAAAATAAAGAGGATGTGACCAATCCCAAATTCATGTCGACTTCGGTTGAAGTATAAGGGACCATGTGGGCCAATTTTTAGTGAAATCCGTTGAAAACTAAAAATATTCTTACAGAAAATGAATGAGGGTTCATCCTTTGTCGTATACATACGCTAAAACGATATTTTTGGAAATTTCTACTGGTAGAGGCAAAAAGAGAAAAGTATACGCATTGACGGCCTGCCCAAAGCGCTAAAGCCCAGGAAGCTGAAATATTGTATGAAGGTTACTCCTCTTTCGTGTCAATCTGCTAAAAGGGGATTTTTGGAATTTCCTATAGGGAGGTGCAAAAAGGGGAAAAGGGTCCTCCTTAATGCATGAACATGAAATTTGTTTTTTTTTTCTTTTTATATAAACATCTAATATTTACCCGAAGATGAAATTCGAAGGCTGTCGAAATATCGAAAAATAAAATTTGCTTTTTATGCACTAAACTAATATTAAGTACTTTTTTAAAAGAATCTCGCTTAGAAAAAGTGCGGTGTTTTTATATTACACTCATAGAAATAAATTTGTAAATATAGCAGAAAAAGCTACTAAAAATTAGTTAAAAATGACCTTGGAAAAAAATATTAGTAATATAAGAACAAGAAAAATTAAATTCTTAAATGTACAGAATTTTAGTTATATTTGAGTTAACTTTTAGTTAATTGAAAATAACAAATTATACTATAAAATCTGCAGAAAATTTTGCAAACATTAGTTGAATAAAAATAACAAAAAAAATTGTTATATGTACAGAATGTTTGCTATTTTAAGTTCAAATCAACAGAAATATTTGCTAAAAAATGATAAACTACTGATTTCGGAAGGCTAGATTATTATCTGCACTGAAAAAAATCGAAAAATAATCATGAACATTTTTAATGTTTCTAAAGTTATTTTACAGGAAGAAGAAAACATTTTTATTGAAAAATTTAACAGACACAAGAGAATCACCAAGACTGCCGCAGTTTTTTTTTCGTAATTTTTTAGTCTACTAATTTATTTTAGTTAACTATTATTTTTTGCTGATTTTAGCAGGATAAATTGTTATTTTGTATTAACTAAATTTTAACTTAAATATAACTAGAATTCTGTATATTTATGAGTTTTATTTCTGCCCTTCCTATCTTACTAATATTTAGCAAAAATTGTCTGCTAACTTCAGCAGTTTTTCTGCAAGTTAATTTTAAACTAATTTTTAGTAGTTTTTACTAAAATTTTTACAGACTTTTTTCTATTAGTGCAGAAAAGAGCTCAGGGCACTTTGGGCCAGCATCATTGAATTTTCGCCAAAACTAGAATATTGAGTATATGAGACTAAAAGATATCACAAAGGGGGGTTTGGTTATTTCTGATCACGAATCTGAAATAAAAAATATAAAGTTCAAAATGGCGGATCCAAAATGGCGGCCATTTATTTTTAGTTTTTATTATATTGGACTTCAAATAATCAATTATATAGGGGTAGGATCCGCTGATTAAAATCTGAAATTGAAATTTTGAAATTCAAAATGGCTGATACAATATGGCGACAAACAATTTTTTCATTAAATTTCTTATGTCGCCTGATTTACTTCAGATTTCCACCAGGGGAAGTTTTTGGGTAGCGGATTACGAATCTGAAATTAAATTTAAAAAATTCAACATGGCGGATCCAATATGGCGGCCATAAATTTACAATTGTTATGTATTGGAAAATAAATTACACTGTACAAAAAAAAAGGTTCTTATGACAACTAATTCTGGCAGAGGGACCAAAGAAAAATATAAGTGTATCGGCTTTTTAAAAGTTTTCGTCTGGCCCTATGTTTTTGGGGGGTTAAAATTTCCCCTCTTTTGAAAATGTTTGTTGTGAAACGCCACAGGATAACATGTGAATCTTCCATTTTAGGTATAGGATATGTTCAGCAAACTTATGTAAAACACTACGAGGGACAGTTTCGTGGAACATTTTAACCATCTAACTCTGCAATTAAAGGGTCTCTTTTGGCCCTTTTTAAAAAGTATCAAAAAAGACCCATAAGTTGAAGAGTTAGAGGTTTAAAATGTTCCACAAAAATATTTTTCATGAAATTCTACCATAAGTCTCTGAAGACATCAAAATTAAAAATTTAACTTCAATGCCAGAAATAAGTCAAAATTTATAATGTGTTTAAGGGTTAATTTCGTACTTATTCAGAATTGGCACTCAAATGTCCCACAAACCTGGACTTTAGGGGGCTAGTCTGTGTGATAAAACCAGAACCTTTATTTGAGGTAATTTTAGTGCTATTTTTTAGTTTTTACTAAAACCCTGGAATGCTGGAAATCAGCGAGATCTGAAGGTACTTTTTCAGTTAAAGGGCAAAATCTCGAAAGTCTATGAACGGTCGCAAACGGTCGCAAAAAACTAGGTAGAAGACATCTTATGGAACAGATTGGCATTCAAGTTTTTCAAATATCTCTTGGAACATTTTGTAGCTTTTTTTTTGAAAATTTAGTATTTGCAAAAAAAACCCACATTTTTAAGGTAAAATTCCCTTTAGAAAAACGTGTAAGTCCACACTATGTAATCGATTTCGTGTGCGTACTTACGATATGGGATACTTGTGTATAACAATTGTATATGAAATTAAAAATATTTGAAATTTTTCAAAAATTTTGTCCCCTATTGTAAGTACACACAATGTGAAGTACAAGAAATCGATTACATTGTGTGCACTTACAGGTTTTTCTAAAGGGTTAATAATTTTGTTACTTTTTTCGTAAATACTTAACAGGTTTCTATTTTTTTTTTTTTTTGAGAACTGGTTTCAGTTTTATAACTCAGTACAACAGCCAATCTGGGGGGTGAGAAATTCCAAGTCAGGGTGATGGTACTAGGTCAGTATAGTAAAACCCTCAAAGGGTTTGGCGTTCGTATGTGTCATTTTTTTATGACCTTTTAAATTTTTTCCTTATCTTGATGTTTTTTCGCTTAGTTGTAACATTTTGGCAAAAACGTAGTTTAACATAACTCGAGAACCACTTGTCCAATTTTGATGAAACAAATTTAGAAAAATTTAGAATTACAATTTCTTTAATCCGTTCATATAACGCTTTTCTTTATAATCAACAGTTTTGCCGGTAAAAATAAATTTAAGGAGAAAAAAAAATATTTTTTTGCCTAAAAATTAAAATTTTTTTTTTTTTAATTCATAAAAAATCCAAAACGGAAAAAAGGATCAAGTGTTATTAATTTCATGTAAAGTCACATAACCTATAAACAAAATTTAACGCGTTCTGCTTTTATTTACAATTAAGTGAAGGTATCCCATTTTGACAAGAATATTGATATTTGTTTTTATTCAAAAAAGTGTCATTTATCGCCTTTTTCATAAATTTTCCCCAATAACTCCAGACTTCTGGCCATAAACTACACTCTAATAAAATTTTGTTGAAATATACTCTATTTAAAGCAGGTAACTTGATACCTACTTTAAATTGGGCAAAAATAAACACAATGCTTAAAATCCAACTATATAGACACATTGTTTTTAAAAATAATAGACACAGTATGTCTAAATGTACGTTTTAAAATGCTTATATAAAGTTTATCAACATTGATTTTACTATAATAAGTGTGTAAATTTTACCAAAATATGCCTGAAAGACATTCCTAAATAAGTAATCATACATTAAAAATGTGCAATAAGTGGATACGCAAATTTATGTTCTATTGTTTTATTTATTCAAAAATCTATATGGAACAAAATCAAAAAATGAAAATTTATCGTGGTTTAAATAGATTTTAGTTAACAATTTTCAGTTATATGATAAACCAAGGACTTGAAAAGCAAAAGTACTATTAAAAATAAATGAACTTCAAAGCAATATCTTGGTGTGATTTCTAAAGTTTGCAGAAAGTTCTTAGTAGTATTTCTATTATGTGTTTCAAATGTATTAAAGGTATTCTGTAATTTTTCCCAGAAGCTATGGATATAAATCATGTGCAATATGAGTATAAAAACCTTTTTTGTGGCGTGCTTTTCCCTATTTACAATGAAGTTCGAATTTCGTAAATTTCAGACATATTCCCACAAAATCAACTCTACATTCCCCCCCCCCCTCTATTTTAACCCTTAGGCACTAGATAGGGCCTTAGGGCATTGACATTTTTTTACGAAATGTTATGATCCTGGATAAAATAAAGACATTGCGCTAGAGGAGAAACCTTGCAAGCGGGCTTCCAAAATGTGAACCTAATTCGAGTACGCTGAATTCAGTGGTACAGTGGTTTTTCTGGGTGAGCTCTTAAAAAAATATATTTTAATTTGAAAATCATGGTCTCGAGGAATACAAAAAATGCAAATTTTCTCATTTTCTTTCGACTAATTTTCACGCAAGTTGTTTGCTATCGTCCCAAGAATTTTTGTGTTAAATAGTATCATAATCAATGTCGGGGTTGAACAGCAGTTTTTGAGAATATCTATAACATCACCATTAAAAATATTACATTTCAGCAAAACAATAAAATCTATAATCTTGCAAAAAAATTTCGAGGTATCCTCACATTTAAATAAACCACGCTGTTTTGGAGTCCCAAGAAACATAATTTTTAAATTAAGATGGGGTTTCTAGAAGACGTTCGTTGTCACACGAATGAGTGACTACATGTATTTTGTTTTAATATTGCATGTATTTTGTTATTGCATTATCGTTCGTGTGAAGCAAAACGTCATATAGAAACACTACCTAAATATATTTTTTTAAAGCCGAACCAGATAAATGGCATGCACCATTAAACTCAGCATATATTTACGAGTTGTTATATTCAAAGGCTAATTGTCAATATTTATCGTAGAGGTATTTTTATAAAGGGGCACAAACCGGGGCTTCTTAGTACTCGGAAACTATTTTGCCATTAAAGTTAGCAAATCGCTTTATTTCAGTTAATAGTCAGTACTTTCTGCAAACGCTATTGGTGCCTTCAAAATTATTGCTTTGTCAGATTCTTATTTTAATTATCTTGTACAACTCATTCATTGGCAATGCTTTGCTCTTAGGGTGCTCTTCTTCGATTTTAAAATAATTTGGAATATTCCTTGCTCCATGTCATTTGTTCTCCACTTTTTATACAGCCCTAAGGAAAACAAACATATTAAGATATCAGAACATTACGCGGTATCAAAATTAAAATACTCTTACCTCAGTCATTTATCAATCTTCTAACAAGCTGCAAATCTATGCTTCTCTTAAAAGCCTTTACCGATTTGATAATCCTTTTCACTTCATTGAATATTTCAATCTTTTTAGCGGTCCAATAATTATTTATAAATATTTACAGTTTTTATGAATAGTTTGACAAAAATATTGACAAATTTAAATAACGCACAAATATAGCACAATTAGACACATGTGTGTAAAACTTTAATTTTAAAAACTGTACTCTATTAAATGTGTATCTATACAGAAAAAGTGTCTAAAAACTTATAAACATGTTTATCAACATACAAAATACCCCATTTTGTGCGTATTTTTTAGCAGAACAATGCGTATATTATTTTATAAGCATTTTATGCAGCAGTTTTAGGCATTTTGTGTAATTTTAAACGAAAATTTACCATATTTATAGCAGTAAATTTAAATGCACTTTTTAGAGTGTACTAAAAAAATTAAGTAAACATTTTTATAATTTTTTATTTTTATTTTATTTATTTATTTTTATTTATTTTAATAAATATTGCCTAGACTTTTTCGATGGTGGTTGTTCGGGACTAGTGGCATCGCATTCATCGCTATCTTCAGTTTCTGAACCACACATAATGTCAATGTGTGACTCCACTGTTGGCCCTTCTGCATCTCCTGAAAATTCTTTATCATCAAGATCATCCTTGTCTTGCCACACTAACTTACTCCACCAGCAAATTTCCGCAATTATTGCACTCGGCGACTTTTTGCCTCTATATCTGTAAGTTTTTGTTTTATTAAAATGAGTTTGAAAAAATAAAAAATCAGTATTACCTCATTTCAAATGGCATAGCAACTTGATGATAGCGTTTACCTTGTTCATCAGATTCGGTAGCCAATTGTTTGCTGAAGTAGTCCAGATGATGATGTAAATAATGGATTTTCAAGGACATGTGGACACCAATTTCCGAGAATGCTCTTAACATCCTTGCGACAGAAACATCGTAGTTGTTAGAACGATGCTTTCCCAACAAGCCTTCTATTACTTCTTTGATTGCCTGCCATGCATTCAATTCAGCGTCAATCAAAATATTGTTGAATGCGTCACTTTTAATCAGCTTTCGTATATCTGGACCATTTAGTACGCCTGATTGGAAAAAATTAATTTGTTAAGATGGAAAATCATGGGAAATGAATGTGATATTATAACTTACCTTCTTTAATTTTACTTTCGCTTAGTCTCGGGTAAATTAGTTTCAAACACAAGAAAACTTCATCTCTTTTGGCGACAGTTTTGATAAAATTCTTAACAATTCCAAGTTTAATATGCAGTGGAGGCAGCAATATCTTCTCCTTCGGCACTAGAGGCTCACGAATAATATTGGCCGTTTGTAACCTGCTGTGCTCTCTGAGTTTCCATCCGTGGCATGCATATTGGTCACCGGAAAATCGTGTGTCCCAATCGCACAAAAAGCACATATATTTTATATAGCCGCTTTGAAGACCGCAAAGCATTGCTACAACTTTTAAATCGCAGCATATGCGCCACATATGTTTGGCGTAGTTAACCATTTTTAAAATATTTTTTTGTTTCTTTCGTTTCTGTACTGTAGGCGATTGGAACTGAAGGTTTTTTATTGGTCTTATGCAGTAAAACCGCCTTCAAGCTGAGTTTTGAACTGTCAATAAATAATCTCCAGTCATCTGCTTCATATTTTATTTCCATTGCGTCCATCAATTTTCCTACATCCGGGCAATATGCAGAAGTTTTTTCATCATTCACAAGGAATAAACTTTGGAGTGTTGCCTGACGACTTCGATAAGCTGTGACTTTCACACCGGGTGCCAACAAATTGTTTGATTTCAAAATGGAAGCCAGCTCTTCCGATTTATGCTGTGTTAATTCCAACTTGGCAACAATTGAATCAAGCTAATTTTGATTTATTAAAATTGGCTCATTGGATACTGATGGCTCATATGGGGAATCATCACGTGCATGATATGTCGGAGCAGTCGTAGAAGAGAAAATATCTGGGCTAGAAGCTTTTGGCACAGGAATGTGGTCCGAATGAGGCAATGGTGTTGCGGCACTTGCAACACCAACGTAATTATACGATTTTCTTATCCTTTTTGCGGCTCCTTTATTCGCACATGCATAGCAATTCAATGGATTGTGACCTTCGCCAGGATTAGTCCAAGTCATTGGGATACCGAATGGCATACTTTCACGTCTTCTATTTTTCCAATCCATTAGACGGTTGTAGCAGCTTTTACACACTATATTTGGTACCCAATTTTCGTTCACTATAACATTTTGGTTGAAGTACATCTCGTATGTTTGAACAAAATCAGTACTGAAATTTCCCCTTTTTTTATGTGTTGAGACATATTGACCACAGCAGTAGCAAAAGCTATTTATATCTGGCTTGCACAGTTCCATATTCTGTTCTCTTTTGTTCACTTTTAAAAAACTGGAGAAAAATCACTTTTACTGTTCGCGTTCGTCGGCACTTGTTGAATGACAAAAATCACAGAACCAGTGTGAGAAAGAGAAGAAGTATAATGACAATGCATGTTTTATGTGAACATTACAGAACCAGTGTTGCCACATCAATATTTCTCTTTTAGTACAGTAGAAAAATATGAGAGAGTTCGGCTTGTGAGTGTCAATGTTTTCTCCAAATAATGTTGTGCATATCTGGAGCAAATTTTTGAAATTCATACATTTACCTAATTGTGAATAAATGAGAAACGCGTGCATCGATTTTCATGATCTATGCCTTTTTTTGCTCATGAGTTATGTGACTTTACGCGAAAGTAATAATGTTCCATAGTGTAATTTGAGATTGCTTTGGAACAAATTATTGTTTATTTATGATTTTTTTTATTGTATCATTATAAAATAAAAAAAAGGTCACAAAATTAAAAAAAACTTTGACTTTGAACTCTCGCCAACTAACAACGAGTAACCAAAATTATACAATATTTCACTCACAAAATATTCAACAAACCCAGATTTTGAATATATAAACATATTTTTCCTTTACCGGAATTGTACTTTTGGCCAAAAAACGGCGATGTTGGCCCACAGTGCAGCGATAGCAATCTTAAGTTCGTTACCCGGTGGCCTCAACACAATTTTTTTTTTAAATAAAGACAATTTTTTTTGCAATTTTTTATATTCCACTGACTAAATAGAGTTTCTTTTGCAATCGTTCAAAAACTATTTAACAATGTTCAAGTGTGAATTCCCCTCACCTATAACAACTCATTAATAAAATCATTAGCACTCATTAAATCTAGTGCTTTTTGTACTTCTTTTGTATTTTTTTTTTTTTACTGGGTATATATGTATTTATTTCCTGGATTTTGGGTTAATTCACTTTGAATTGTCGTCAGGAACATGGTGAAAGTTTGTTTGCAATTTCCAATTTTGGGCATTGTGGTTTAATGATTAGTGCTTTGGACTGTTACACATAAGGTTGTGGGTTTGATCCACAGCAACGGCAACTTGAATTTAGAAAAAAAATGTATATGCATTTTCTATCCCTCATACATATCACAGCATTCTCCTGCGTTGTTCCAACAGCACTTAACCCTACCGAAGTAAAATAACATAGCAGGGCTATGCACTAAAAAGCTTCAACAAAGTTTGCAAACTTTTCATCAGATGGCGCTCAACAACTGTTCAAAAATTCAACATCTTGCGCAATTACAGTGTTGCCACATTTGAAGCCTTTCAAAATTTTTTTATTTCTTCTCTATCCCCTGCCCAAATTAATCGGAAAAATTTCAAGAGTCTTGCTTCTCTTTTTACAAAACAAATAAAAAAGAAAAACGAGTAAAAAGGTTAAAGTCGGGCATGCCGACTATACAATACCCTACACCAGTCTGGGTAAAAGCCAACTAATGTAACCAAAATCAATAGGCTGCGTTATTGGGCCAATATAGGTCTGTGTACCAAATTTCATCAAAATATCTTAATATTTGCGACCTGCACCGTATAAACAGTATAATTTTGGTAGGACCCTTATATGGGCACTAGGTCTAAACATGGACCGATGTTCACCAAAATCAAAAGGCTTCGTCCTTTGGCCCAAAATAGGTCTGTGTACCAAATTTCATCAAAATATCTTAATATTTGCGACCTGCAGCGTATAAAGAGTATAATTTTGGTAGGACCCTTATATGGGCACTAGGTCTAAACATAGACCGATGTTCACCAAAATCAATAGGCTTCGTCCTTGGGCTGATATAGGTCGGTATACCAAATTTCATCAAAATATCTTAATATTTGCGACCTGCAGTTTGTAACCAAGCCAATTTTGGGGGGACCCTTATATGGGCACTAGGTCTAAACATGGACCGATGTTCACCAAAATCAATAGACTTTGTCCTTGGGCCGAGATAAGTCGGTGTACCATATTTCATCAAAATATCTTAATATTTGCGACCTGCAGCGTATAAACAGTATAATATTGGTAGGACCCTTATATGGGCACTAGGTCTAAACATGGACCGATGTTCACCAAAATCAATAGGCTTTGTCCTTGGGCCAACGTAGGTCTGTGTACCAAATTTCATCAAAATATCTTAATATTTGCGACCTGCAGCGTATAAACAGTATAATTTTGGTAGGACCCTTATATGGGCACTAGGTCTAAACATGGACCGATGTTCACCAAAATCAATAGACTTTGTCCTTGGGCCGAGATAAGTCGGTGTACCATATTTCATCAAAATATCTTAATATTTGCGACCTGCAGCGTATAAACAATATAATTTTGGTAGGACCCTTATATGGGCACTAGGTCTAAACATGGACCGATGTTCACCAAAATCTATAGGCGTCGTCCTTGGGCCGACATAAGTCGGTGTACCAAGTTTCATCAAAATATCTTTATATTTGCGACCTGTAGAGTGCGCACAAGAATGCATGGACAGACAGACGGACGGACAGACAGACATCGTTAAATCGAAATAAAAAAAATTCTGAGCCGATCGGTATACTATAAGGTGGCCAATATATTTTGGTGTTACAAACATCAGCACAAACTTATAATACCCTGACCACATAGTGGTGTAGGGTATAACAAAAGAACGTTATAAAGACGGTATTCAAAAGGGAAAATAATCAAATTTCTGAAATCACTTGAGTTTCGTTCCTTTAGCGTAGTCATCCATTGAGGCAGGATATTAAGGGAGGGCCAAAAAAGCGTAAAGAACTCCTTCAATAACCCTTGCAAACTGCTTTAAGTGAGAAATCTGAAACTTAGCATTAAAACATACTCTACGAAAAGGTTAAACAAATTTATTAAAAGCGAAAAAACCTTAGAAAAGAACATAATTTTTTTCTAAATATATTTCGATATTAAAAATGACCGCTAATGAAGTGTCGGAAGAAACCGAAGCAGTTAACTTTCCAACAGCATTTTGAAAATTCACTTAAATTGCCGGGTGTAGCTCTACATAAATTGCATTTAATTTAGGTTTAAAGCATTCTTAAGGCACATCTACACGAGAGAGAAAACTGCTAGAGATAGAGCAAAAAAACACCTCTAATTAGCTCTATTGTGAATGATTTAAGCTATTTAGAGGTGTTTTTTGCTCTATCTCTAGCACTTTTCTCTCTCGTGTAGATGTGCTTTTACAACATAACGAGCTTTGCCGGCTAATTTTATATAAATCATCAAAATCGTGTATTAACTTCTCAAAATCCATTTTATACCTACATTGCCTGTTAGAGGGTTACATCATACATCTATACGAATAGTAACTATGTGTATAGTGTATAGTGTATTTGAATGTATGTCAAATATTTGGCTATGAGCCAACAAAATTTTCGAGCATAAAATACAAAATATCCTGCGATTAGTTAGCAAGTAACCCAAGCCCAAACAAGCATCTGCCTAAAGACTTACCAACACATACCAACCAACCAAACAAACGAACGAACGAACAACAATCAGGCAACAAACCCAGAAAAAAACATTACCAACAACTACAGAAAGAGTACGAACAAAAAAATTGGAAAATAGTAACAAAAATAAAAAAGTATAAAACATTTCAAATACAAACGATCAAAAAATATTATTTTGTAATACACTACTACAACGACTACTATTACAACAGCCTTTAAATTTTTGCCATAGTATGAAGCCTATTTATAGGCTACAATAAGCAGCAAAATGTTCCTACACAATTTACTTACAGCAGCGGCATTAAAAAAAGTCATATTTTTGAAATGCATTGAAGCTGAATGTAGTAAACATTGAGGCTTGTTTGAGCCCTCTCCTAGATTTTTTTTATTTTATTTATATTTCTTTCAGTTTTTTTTTTATAAATATCAATGAAATTGAAGTGTTTTTAACTTGTTATAGTATAAAGGATTTTTGTAGGTTTTGTATTTGTTGTTTATGTTGTTTCTTCTATATTTCATGTGACAAAACATTCACAAATAAAAATGTTAACAATTTTTTTTAAGTAAAAAAAGTGGAAAAACTACATTTTGTGAAATAAAATAAATGTTTCACATACGTTGCAATCAAAACTAACATTTTGAAATGACAGATCGTTTTTAAAACAAACAAAAAAAGAGTTTAGTGTTTAGAACAGATTTGAGGAGAAATAGGTTTAAAATAATAAGAATTTTAAACCTTTAAAGTGTTGCTAAAAAATTTTGTATTTTCTGAATTAATAGCTTCTCTTAAATGCTTTGAAATAACTACAGCCAAACAATTAGAAATATAATAATTTCAATACAAATAAAACATAAATATTCAAGTTTTTATCATTATTTTTGAATTTTTGTTAAAATATAGTCAAAAGCAATTAAAATGGTAAATAGCTTTTTAAGCTAAATAAAACAAAAATTCAAGTTTTTCTTTAATTTAAAATATTATCTACGAAACAAAATTAGAGGGTGGAGATATAAATGTACGCTCAAAATAATAAGTTAGTAACAAAAATGAGTAAATTTGTAGTTAAGTATATTGGAAGATGACAAAGCAATTTACCACAATTTGCTTTTTTGTTGTTGTTTTTGTTTTTAACGCTCCTAGACGAGAACAAGAAATTCTCATTGAGTTTGTAATTTAACTTAACAAATATTTCTGGAAATTCTAAAAACTTCGCACAGTGCTTTGTCCCATAGACAAAAATAAAAAAAACATTTTGTCTCCGATTTCGACGAAAATATTCTTTTTGTATATATACTAAAATTACTTAATATTGTAAATATTATCCTTTCTAGTATAACTCATTCTGTGCTACAATAGATGTCGCTAAATTTTTAAAATAGAATGCATGAAAAAAGATAAATTTTTTGGAACTTACAAAAAAAAATTGCTAAAAATTAATTTTTAGAGGTACATATTTCAAAAAAAAAATTTTTTTCAATATCTAAATATATTCGAATTAACAAAAAATAATAAAATTGTAAAAAAATCTACAATTAACATATCAAATTAATCTTTGAATTTTTACAAAATTTTTGCTGGGAGCCTAAAAATATCTAAAGTTGAATGGAACTTAAAAAAATTATGTTAATTGATTTTAAAATTTTTACATTTTTGTTATGCTCTTATAATTTTATATAAGAGAAAATAAAGAAAATAACCAATTTCTTAATTTAACTATAAAAAAAAATTTTTTTTTTTTTCAAGTGTCAAAAAATGTATTTTTGTAATTTCATCTTTTATGGGTCACGAAAAAGTTTCCAACTTTCTTAGATTTTAATAAAATGGTGTAATTTTTTTTTTCAAAAACTTGAGGTAATATTACTTTTTTATAAAAAGTATAAAATTTGTCAAAAACACATTATCTATTTCATTAATAAATCCTTAAATATACCTAATTTTTTGTTAAAATCCTAAAAATTACCAAAGTTTGATAATATAAATATTAAAAAAAATTATTAATTATTAAATTTTCATATTATTATTTTTTTTTTTTTGTTAGGAATAGACCTTTACTTATTATATTTAAAAGAAATATCTACCAATTTTTTTATAGAAATCAAAAAAAAAATGTTTTTTTTAAGACTCTTTTTTATATCTCATTCACGTAATAAAAGCTACATACATATATTTAATTTTTTAAATAAATTACAAGCTGATAAAAAAAACAAAATCTATTTTTGGACTTTGGGAGCAAAGTATTACCGCTAAAAACACTACCGGGAACTACCGGGAACATTTTTGTGGAACATTCTAACCCTCTAACTCTTCAATGAAAAGAAATTTGTTGGTCCCTTTTTAAAAAGGTACAAAACCGACCCGAAAGTTGAAGAGTTAGAGTGTTAAAATGTTCCACAAAAATGTTCCTCCTAGTGTTTTACATAAGGTCGCTGAACACATTCTATACCTAAAATGGAAGATTCCATGGTTTCTCCCTAAAATCTAGGTTTGTGGGACAATTGGGCGCCAAATGTGAATAAGTACTAAATTAACCCTTAAACACATTTTAAGTTCTTACTTATTACTGGCACTGAAGTTAAATTTTTAATACTGATGTCTTGAAAGACCTATAGTAGAATTTCATGACAAATATTTTTGCGCAACATTTTAACCCTCTAACTCTTCAACTTACGGGTCATTTTTGTCCATTTTTAAAAGGGGGTCAAAAAGGTCCCTTTAATTGAAGAGTTAGAAGGCTAAAATGTTCCACAAAAATATTCTTCGTAGTGTTTAACATAAGTTCGCTGAACATACCCTATACCTAAAATGGAGGATTCACATGGTTTCCTATTTTAATCCTATTTAATTTTTTTTTTTTATAAAAATCATTTTAAACATTTAAAACGCATATTTTATGAGAGGCATTTTTTATGAATCGATATTACCCAAATTTGGCACAAATATGGCTTGACCTTATACCAATTTACTAAATTGCAAAATTTCATGGCAATCGGATCATTTTTGCAGGTTTTAAAAAGATTTTAAGATAAAGAATATATGGCAGGACTAAGAGTCCTTGCTTCGATTTTGATAAAAATTGACACAAACGTTTCCAGTTATGGATACTTTTTGTAAGTTTACGTCCATTTATGTAGCTAATATAATATTTTTAAATTTCAGTACCTATGGGAGGTGGGCGTGTCCTTGGCCCGATATTTCCAAAACTTAAAATTTTTCTTAACTAAGGGGTTCTATGTCAGTGTACCAAATTTCAAAACTCTGTCTCCACTCCTTCTATTTTTGTCTAATCGTTATATGGGATCAAAGCACTGTGCGTCGTCCCCTGACGATTTCCATAGGCAAGAATGAAATCCGGACATGCCTACAATGGATTATTTTCCCCAACTTGTTAAATACGTTTGGGATTTTAGCACATTTATTTAATTCCTTTAATAGTTAAGTTTATTTAACTTATATTTAACTAATTTTTATTCAAAAGGCAGGACCTAAGTATATACCAAATTCCAAGCGACAACTTCCAGTGGTTTGATCTGGGTTATTAATGGGGACATTTTCCCCTTTTGAACCCCGTTTTTATTAAACATTCTTATTGAAAATTTCAAACAAATTTTCAGTGAATTGGCGAACCGGCTTTTTTTATGTTCCTGACAAAAAATGCAAAAAAGTATCAATCAGTAAATTAGCCCAAACTCCAGGGAATAAATATATATATATTCGTTCCTTTTACTCCTGCAAGGAGCTTAGGGCCGCAGGGAATAAATACATAGTTTTAAATCCACTTTGATTAATTTTTATTTAAATTTACCCAACTTATAGTAGAAAACTAAACTCTTGCTGTAATTATGATTAATTTACTCCGAGTGTATAAATGAAAATTAATGTTTTTATAATTTTTACAGAAAAAGGATTATTCTTCTTCTTAACCTCAAACCTACTAAAATAAAATTCGTAAAATGTATATTAATTGCAATTTTAATTGCAGTATGACGTTATCACGTTAAAACAATACTGTACTAAAATACATTATGAAACTCGCCCTGTGGCAACCCGTCTCCCATATATACCAAAGCTGCCTGCTCTTGAACGTAAGAACCATACGTCAGCGTTTGCGAAAATTGAGACACGGGGGAGATTCTAAAAATAGAATGTTTGTATGTGTCGGTGTTGATCACTACTGAGTAAAAAACAATAACAGAAAGCTGAATAGGAAAGAAAATTATGAATTAGTTACATTCCATTCAACGCCTTACTTAGGTGAGATGGCTAAGCGGTCGCACTTTAGTATTTTGCGAATATGCAAGTGCTTGTGGAAATTTAAATATAACTGTCTCTTACAGAAAATGTACGATTTTCTTTGTTGATTATTCATAAATGCACTTCACTATATTGCTGGATTTCTTAAAACAGCAGAGTAGTCTTTTGGAAGATGACAAAGCAAATTGTGGCAAATATTTGTGTTTTTTTTTCTTTGAAAATTTAAATGTTGAATAACGCTACAAGACGAGAATAGAAAATTCTTATTGAGTTTGTAAACTAACCTAATAAATATTTCTATAAATTCTAAAAACGTCTTCCCCTGCCGATTTGCTTAGGCAAGAATGGAATCCGGATAGAGAAATGCCTTCATCAGATTATTTTTCACAATTTTCTAAATAAGTTTTAGGATTTAAGCACATTCATTTCTCTTAATGCAGTTACTGGTTATCCCGTTAACAATAAATTTTAAATTATTTTTTTTACAAACAATTTTTCTTTAGTGTTTTAACTGCTGCATATTGCAAGATAAATGCAATAATTTAGTAATGATGCTGTGATACAGCACAAACACATGCTATAAAATTCTCACACAAAATAATACATATTTACACTACAATATAGTTACTTACATATATTTAAAAGTATTTTTGTTTTTTTTTTTTTTAGTCTTTTGGCATGAATTTTGCAAACATATATTTTTATATAAACCAAAAAAAAAATATTATTAAATACACAAATATACATACAAAATATGGTGTAAATTGTTTTAAATTTGCCACATACTTTTACTTACGTACATGCATATAACAACAACAGCAAAAAAAAAAGACTTACAGACATACATACATAGAGAATTATATGATATTATCACTTCCACAACAAACTAGGCTTTTATCATGCATACATACATAGTAAACGTAGCAGACAATGAATACAACAAATGAGTGAGCAATGGGCCAAGGAAATTATAATCATAAATCAGCAAAATTAATAGATAACTCACTCATAGTTATTCATTTAGCGAATATTTAAATTCTAAATGACGCCCAACGTTGATGCCTTTCAAATTAACCCAAAGGTATAGCAGTCATAGATTACATAGATCTATTACTCTTTGACATTCGCTGTCAGTGCACGTATCTCACGAGAATGTGTTAGACATACGTCCTATACCAGTATAAAAAATATTTGAATGTGTAAAAAAATGTGTTTGTTGACAAAAGAAGACGAAGAGTAATATTTCTATGTAGTCTATGATAGCAGTACACGGTAAACCAATTAATTTTAAAATACTTTAATAACATTTGTTATTTATAAAAATTACAAAACTTTTAAAATATTTAGCAAAAATTAGACAGGATACACTGAAAATATTAATAATTACAGAATTAAATACGAAATTATTAGAAACGAGTAAAAAAGTTAAAGTCGGGCTTGCCGACTATATAATACCCTACACCAGTCTAGTTAAAAGCCAATAATGCTTGGATCCGAAATTTGAATGTGTTAAAATGGACTTGTGTCAAAATATTCTATAAAATGATAAAAGAAGAGAAAATCGAAAATATAGGTCCAAATATGGACCAATCTATCTAGAATCAAGGGACCATTTGAGGTCAGCAAACCATATTTCATTGAAATATCTTCGTATTTGCGACCAATTTTGGGGGGACCCTTATATGGGCACTAGGTCTAAACATGGACCGATTTTAACCAAAATCAATAGGCTTCGTCCTTGGGCCGACATAGGTCTGTGTACCAAATTTCATCCAAATATCTTAATATTTCTGACCTGTAGAGTGCGCACAGAAATGCATGGACAGTAGAGCACCCATGGAGTACTAGGGCAGTTCGAAATGTTCTTAGCCAAACAATGAAAAACAAGAGCTAGATTTTTATAATTATTTTATTTTTCAATATAATCTCCTGAAACTTCAATACACTTAGTCCAACGTTTTTATAGCAATTCTATCCCTTGATTAAAATGATTTTGCTGAAGCTTCTCAAAATAAAGAGGTAAAACGTTTGCTAGCAAGGAATTTTTTTAGATTTGGGAACAGGTAGAAGTTAGATGGAGCTAAATCAGAGAAATGATTAGAAATGAGAAATGTTCATTCGACTGCATTTTTGGTCAACTGTTAACAAATGCGGCACCCATCTTGCATAAAGCTTTTTCATCTGTAATTCTTGATGCAAAATAAAATGTACTCGATCATTTGAGATGCCTATGGAATTACTTATTTCACGCACTTTCACTCGTCGATCGTCTAATACAGTGGTCGGCCCTCATGGCCACCAGTGGCCGATCATAATCGGCTTTTCGCACGTACACAACACGAATAGCAACAAAACTCTCAACTAAGAGCATAACAAATAAAGATATTACATTTAGTTGCATGGTAGCTTTCAACAAAGCAGGTTGATGTCGCTTTGTTTAAGAAATTTTATGAATTATTTTTATTTCTTTAATTTATTTATTTTAATTTAAATTTACTAACTAATTGAATACTTTTTTAACAATAAATAATTTATACACAAAAAGTAAATATTTTTTAAATAATATGTTTAATAAAATTTATTATGAATTATTTTTATTTCATTATTTTATTAATATTTATATTCATGCATTCATTCATTCATGCATACATTCATTAATTCATTTCTTCATTAAGAAATAAATTAGAATTAATTACAAATATAAATTTAAAAATTATATAATAATTTCTCACAGTGTAAAGACAGCCAATACATTCACATTCTCTCTTTCTGCCGACCACTGGTCTAATACCATATCATGGACTTTAGCTATAATTTCTGGCGTTGTAGCAGTTTTTGGATGTCCACTTCGTGGTTCATCTTCAATGCTTGTATGACCAAGTTTAAATTCAACAACCAAATTTTTTACTGTTGCTTATGAAGGAACAATTTCACCTAACACATTCACCATATCATTATGAATTTCTTGTCCCGATAAACCTTTCTTATGTAAATATCTAATCACACTACGAATTTCTAATTTTTCCATTATAAAAAAATCACTGAAGCGCCTTTTTTGAATATCTTTTACTATGAGTTAATAGATCGAAATGAAATTTAACATGTCTTCATATGACGGATGGAAGTTTCCATTATACAAAGCTTTTTGAAGTTTATACCGCCATCTCTATGTCAGGCTAAGAACAGTTCGTACTGCTTCGTATATGGAATTTAAAAAGTGTTATTTTTTCACCTCCCCACGCATTTTCCAGTAGATTAGGCGAAAAAATAATATGCCCGCAAAAACTGGTCCACTCGGATTAAAACAAGCCAAGTCACCCGTGGCTTTTAGCCCTAAAAATGGACTAATATTAATGCAAAGCTTCTTTGCGCTATAACTCTTAAAGTAAAGGTCTTCCAGATAAATACTACATGGTCATAACTGCAGGCAATAAAGTGGCTAATATTTTGCTCATACACACTTTTGATGTATCAATGACGCGTCATAATGATTTAAGTGGTTAAAGTCAAAATTTGTGTTTAACGATCAATAAACACAAGCACGAAATTGACCCTTAAACACATTTTATGTTCTGACTTATTTCTGGCATTGAACTTAAATTTACAACTTTCATGTTTTCAGAGACTTATAGTAGAATTTTATGGCAAATATTTTTGCGGAACATTTTAACTCTCTAACTCTTCAACTTACGGGTCGTCTGTGACCCTTTTTGAAAAGGGGCAAAAAGTCCCTTTCATTTAAGAGTTAGAGGGTTAAAATGTTCCACAAAAATATTTGTCATGAAATTCTACTATAAGTCTCTGAAAACATGAAAGTTGTAAATTTAAGTTCAATGCAAGAAATAAGTCAAAACTTAAAATGTGTTTAAGGGTTAATTTCGTACTTATTCTGAATTGGCGCTAAAATGTCTGACAAACCTGAAGGAAACATGTAAAACACTATGAGAAACATTTTAACCTTCTAACTCTTCAACTTACGGGTCTTTTTATCCCTTCTTAAACGGGGCCAAAAAGGACCCTTCAATTGAAGAGTAAGAGGGTTAAATTAAGTTCCATAAAACTGTACCTCGTAGTGTTTTACATGAGTTCGCTGAACACATTCTATACCCAAAATGGAAGATTCTCATGGTTTCCTAGTGCACATATGTAATAAATCTATAACTCAAAATCAGTTTTTGGGCTTTCTTTCATTGAATGGACGAAATATTTAAAAAACTTATTTCGCTTTTAATCTACGTTAAATTTCCTATTATATGATGAAATGTATACGTATCCTAAATTAAATGAGAGACATTCAAATTTTAGTTTTTACACAAATTTTTAAATTTACCGCTTAAAACACCACTAACGGTCATGAGTGGGTTAATAGTTTATATAAAGAAAATGTTTGCCTTTTCATTGTGTAAACAACAGCTATGTAACTTAATCACCAGAAGCTTCTAATTTAAGAGTTATAGATGGATAAATCCATGAACCTTTTTTAGGGTAATTTTGAGGACATAAATGTAAACGGCCTGGCCGGTTTACATCACAGAAACCCAATTTTTGCACAGATCTTATTTTTTACTCTCAACCTATCCGAAAATGCGCGGGGAGCCAGAAAAATGACACGTTTGCACATATGGGTGCTCTAATGGACAGTAGAGCGTACCAACTTACAGGCAAAAAAATAAAAGTGCGCCGTACACCCTCCAATTTGAAGTATTTTTGCAAGGAGGTTTCAAAAAAAATTTTTTTATTTTTTTATGCCGAACGTAGGGGTCGCCATTTTACATTTTTCGTTATATCTTTGGTATTTACAGTCGGATCTTAAAGTATGATACATCGATGTTTTTCTCTCGAGGAGACCAGTGTTTTCCTCTAAGGACCTTTTGACCTCAAGTATCCCGTTCTAGTAGTTACCCACCAGATCTCAGTTGCTACCACCCTAATGTACCATCCTAATGTCAGAAAATTAAAGCTCGCAAAAAATCATTAAACTTTTGCTAAGGAAGTTTTTCGCTAAACCCAGTATAAATTTTTTTTATATATTGGTTTCCGAACGTAGGGGTCGCCTTTTTAAATTTTTTTTAATTGGATTTTTACTATATAGCAAAATACTGGTCTCCTGGAGGCAAAAAAATCGATATATCACACTTTTTTTTTTTTTTTTTTGAAAATTATTTGTACAAAAATAAATTAATACATTTCAATTTAAGCCCCAGCGCCTTAAAGGCATTATTGAGGCAAGTTGGTTAAAATCCGATTTTAAATGCCAAAGCTATAACAAAAAATTAAAAAAGGCGACCCCTACGGTCGGCAAAAAAAAAATATTTTTTTTGAAATCGCCTTCCAAAAATACATCATATTGGAGGGTGTACGGCGAACTTTTTTTTGAGGTACGGTCTAATGGACAGACATACAGACAGACCGACGGACAGATGGACATCGATAAATCGAAACAAAACGTGATTCTGAGTCGATGGGTATACCAAAAGGTGGGTCTAGGTCCAATATTTGTTGGTGGTATAAACATCAGCATAAACTTATTATACTCTGTAGGGTATAAAAATCAGTTTATTGCTTGTATTCAGCAGATACAGTTAAATAATAAACAGTTCCATAACAATTTACAACCATCTGGTGAACGAGCTAATTACTAAGCACTCGATCCGAGCGCTTAGGAAAAATAACGTAAAATTCTTTTGCTACTTGTGATCAAATAGCGGTTAATTTTTTAGGTAAGAATGCGAAATAAAAACATACAAATATATTTTAAAAAAAAATATTTTAAAAAATCAAAAGAAACCATAATAAAATATTTATTTAAAAACCAAAAAAATCAAGTTTTGCAGAGTTGCCCAGAGAAAAAAGTTTAATCATATTTATGATAGAATTACTTTGAATCAAAATCTATGAAGTGTTTTCATATTTCATAAAATTGTATGAAACATATTGCAACTTCTTTATCATTTCAAAGAAAAAATTTTTTTTTCAATATTGCCCATATCTCGAAAATTAAAAGAGTTACGCCAAACCAAATAAATTTTTTAACCTAGTGGTGTACTAACACTCTTTGAAAATTAAATAATGTTAGTAATATTCTAATAAATCAGTTTTAAAAATATTTATGAAACTTTACATTTACGAGAAGAAAAATATAGCTGAACATGATTGGGGAAAATAGTATGATTGTGGTGATTATAAATATTATTCTTACCGATCATATAATGGTCACTGATGATTTCGAGAAAACTTACGAATTAGTTTCAAAAATATTTATGAAACTTTACATGTACGCGGAAAAAAAATATACCTGAACACTAGACCGTACCTAAAAAAAAATTTTCGCCGTACACCCTCCAATATGAAGTATTTTTGCAAGGCAATTTCAAAAAAAAAAAATTTTCCCGAACGTAGGGGTCGCCTTTTTCAATTTTTCGTTATAGCTATATAGGATTTTAAAGTGTGATCTATCGATTTTTTTTGCCTCGAGGAGACCAGTGTTTTGCTATAATGGAAAATCCAATGAAAAAAAATTAAATTAAATTTCGGCAACCAATATATAAAAAAAATTTCTACTGGGTTTATCGAAAAATTTCCTTAGCAAAAGTTTAATGATTTTTTGCGAGCTTAAATTTCCTGGCATTAGGGTTGTACATTAGGGTTGTAGCAACTGAGATCTGGTGGGTAACTACTAGAACGGGATACTTGAGGTCAATGGCCTTTAGAGCAAAACACTGGTCTCCTCGAGAGAAAAACATCGATGTATCATACTTTAAGATCCGACTGTAAATGCCAAAGATATAACGAAAAATGTAAAATGGCAACCCCTACGTTCGGGGGTCGCCATTTTTTTTTTTTTTTGAAACCTCCTTGCAAAAATACTTCATATTGGAGGGTGTACGGCGCACTTTTTTTTTGCCTTTAAGGTGGTACGCTCTACAGAACATGGTTGGGGAAATGAAATTAACATAGTATGATTTTGGTTATCATAAATATATTATAATATATTGTATTATGATCATAATATATAATATACTATGATCACTCATGACGAGTTTATCATCATTAAAGATAATAGTACTCATTAAGATCACATTATGATCATAACGTCTTTCAGTCATAACATGATGCTCTTAAAATATCATAATATGATGCTGTTTTCGCTGAGCGTTAGATGAAAAACGATGAAGTTAAAGATTTTCCTTTGAGTGTAATACTCATAATAATCCAAGTTACCGAAATAAGTATTGTGGTTTTCTTCCCACTGTTACCATTCTTGTTTATAACATGGTTGAAAAAAAAATTTGTTTGTGTGGTTTTATGATTTTGTTTCCAATTTCATAAGTTTTGCGTATATTCTCCAACAAAAATTCTTTAATAGAGGACCATTTTTGGGACTAGCGAGAAAATATCTTTATACAAAAATAATGGCGCCCAACTTGAGGCCATAGGAACTCCCTCCTGCTTTTTGGATTTTGCTTCATAGTGTTATGATTGCTTATGTGTATGTTTATCAAAGTATTTGCCTCGGTATATAAAATGTTGCATGTGCATTTGAACATTTGTTGTTGAAATCTTTTTTCTTTTCCACAGTGAAAAACTATATACATGTACTTTAGCGTGGATCGAATTCGGCCTTTGGCGAAATTTCGCTTAGAGTAAAAATATTTTTTTTGGAAACTTTCAGCTAAATTGGAATTGGTGGTGCAATTTTCAATTTTTTGAAATTTAAAAAAAAAAATTAAAGTTTTGCGAAAAATATTTCATCATACTCTCTGATTGAAGATGATGTTCTGGTACTCTTGTAAACAAACGGCCTCAATTAGAAATTTAAATTGGGTTCTGTCGGGAGCTATTTTATCAGCTTGGGTCTATGTAGATTATAATGCAGGCACGTAGCCGAGAATTTCTTTCAGAGAGAGCTTTTTTTCAATGTTTCTCTTTTTTTTTTATTAATTTTGTACATCTGTTTCTTACCCTGGGGAAGCATTTAAAACTGTGTACACATAAAAAATTTTATAACCGTTACATAAAACTAGTAATTTTAGGTTAAGCGTGTTCCTTTACCCAACACTTTATTTCAAAGAAAAAAAAATGAAAATGTGCCGACCGTGGTGTTCTCGTTAAGAGGTGATACTACGAGTCATAGCCTGTGCAGAGGGTTGTTGGTCCTATTCCCAACTAAGACAGGACTAATTTGACTATGACAACGGAATTCCTTTTGTATCAGGAAGAACTCGGTAGGTGCAATCGAAAAATTCATTGAATGCAACTGAACCTTTCGAATCTGTTTTCTGTTTTACTGATTAGAATTAACCAAAAATTTCGATCGGAAAAAATTGTGATCTCTCCAGTGAATTGTTCGGAAAATGTTAACTTTTACTGCTGTAAGTGATTTTTAATCTTAAATTCTGTCCGCTTGAAATTTTTTTTCGTTAATAAGAGAAAACGAAGAAAAATTTTCGAAAATTTATGATTTTGAGATGAAAGTTGGCAGAAACTTTCGAAAAATATTTTGTTTATATCTAAACACAACGTGTATACTCCCTTAGTTCTTACCGAAATTCCTCTAAATTCCTCCACCCTAATGTATATTTTTTAATTTTGTTTTTTTTTTTTTTATTTTTAACTTGATGCTCTTATTGTTTGTAAAAATTATTAACATTATCATGTGTAGATGAGTGTTAGTAACTACTACATATACATTTTAATATATCAACGTTTGTATGTGTGCTTATACAGCATGCAGCTGTTGTTTTATTTCGTGTTTGTGTATACATGAGCCTAAAAGTACTAATGTTGCTGCGAAAAAAACGGAAGCTGTTCTTGTTTTATATTTTGTACATTTTTTTTTGTTTCGTTTCATAAAAACTTGGTGTTTGTTTTACATTTTCCTAATCAGTGAAATTTGTGAATGTGTGAGTAAGTAAGTGTGTGCTTATGTATCTGTGTGTGTATTTAAGAACCACTTGCATGTGTATAATGCATTATTTGTGGTTGTTGCAAATGTTGTCTTGTTAAGACTTGTTATTGTAGTTGTTATATTCAGTAAATCATTAAACATGCTAAAATAGTGTAATAATTTTTTTTGTTGTTGTTAGTTAGTTTGTTTTGTTGTATAAAGATGTGATTTTAAACTATAAATTTCTAAGCACTTTATAAATTAAATTCTAAGAAGCAAAGTTTGAATAGATGTTATTTATTTGAAAAAGTTAAAAGTTTTGTGTTTAAAGTGAGGCTATATGTGACTGTATATTTTGTAATAAACATGTAGCAAATATTATTGATGTGAAAATAAATTTTAGAATTGCGATTGGGCTCATTTTTCGTCTACACATTAAGATTAAAAATTGCAGAAAAAGAAAAGTCGCACAAGAAATCAATTGAACTTTTAATTAGTGCTTTCGAGGCGAAAAATAGTATTTTTTTAATTTTGTAAATAAAAATTCTTGAACTCAAGGTCTGGTTTTATTACAAAAATTAATTTATTTATTATCCAATATTTCAATATTCTTCGAGTGTCTTCTTCCGGGAAATAATACATGTTTTCATAAGAACAAAAAACTTAAAAATATCGTTGCTTATATACCGTCATCTATTGAGATTAGTAATTGATGACGATATATAAACGATCTTTTTAAGTTTTTTTATTATTATGGAAACATCTAGCCCCTTATTCATAATGAAAAGTTAGTAGCTCCTTATATGTACATTCGACCGTCCCTCAAAAAAAAAAGTTTGCCGTACACCCTCCAATATGAAGTATTTTTGAAAGGCAATTTCAAAACAATTGTTTTTTTTTTTTGCCACTAAGGGTTAAATTTTTTTTAAACAAGTGTAAAGATAATTATAGTCTAACCAAATTTAAGTGATGTTTTTCCGAAAACTGTGTAAAATTTGATGAAAACATTCAAATTTTGTTAAATTTTTGACAAAATGAGCAATTTTTGTAAAATGTCCTGGAAAGCAGTCGCTCCAAACACAAACTCGAATTATCATTTTTCCAATTTTTTTTTTTTTCTTTAATACCAACTATTATGTGCTACAAATAGCAATCGACATCTCCAAATTAGGCATTTTAAAAAATCTATAAAATTAATTTTTAAACAAAACACGTTTTTGCATTTTTATCATTTTGGGTGGGTCATTTTGGAATCCAGGCTAAAGTGGGTTAATGATATCCAATGGAGTCAAAATCCTATGTCTGAATCATTTTGACTATATTAAATGAATAAATAAAAAAAAAAAATTTTTTCGAAATTTCCAATTTTGGGAATTTTTAATAGTAATACACTTTTTTTCCAAAATGGACCATTTTCGTCCAACTTTCGGCACGGATTAACGTTTTCCAAAAAAAAATCGATTTCTTCCATTTGAGACCTTTTCCAATAAAACTGGGAGGTGTAATGACAAATCTATTTTTAAGGGACACCCTAACCTTCATACATCTCAACACACTAGATACAGTGAAAATATAATTTAATATGATTATGCTTGTTTAATAGTAAACATGGATTTATGTTGTAGGTTAAAAATAATTATAATATGCATTTAAAATTTAAAATTAACGGTTCTTTGTCGTTCAATAAATCTGTGATTCAGAGTTGAATAGTTCAGAGCAAAAATTGTATTAACAGAGAATAAAAATAGCATTGTTAAAAATTTCATTGATGTTAGTGTAATTGAGTTCCTAATACGTTTTTATTTGTTTAAATTCAATATAAATAGATCATCATCAAATATTAACGCAAAAAGGCATAGGATACCGAGGATGGGTCTGTAGCGGGACCCGAAAATACACTCAAAAAAATAAGTTAGTAGAAAAATTAGTAAAACGTTTTGTATACCAAGTGTACTAGTTTTCAGCAATTTTTTTGCTGAAATTCCGTTTTCAGCTAAAGTTTTATTTATATTTTTTAGCACTAAACTAATTTTGAACTAATGTTTTACTAATATATTTTGCTACAAAAATTGTGCTGTTAACCACATTTATAGCGTGGACGACAACCAGATAGACAAGATGTAGATGTCGCAGCTTGTGTGGATGTAGTACAGACAACAGAAATTATAATTTAAAAAAAAAAACAATTTTACACAATTTCTCTATTTAAATTTTCAGCAAATAAATTAACTAAAATAAAATTTCGCTACAAGTTTTTTGAGTTTTTTTCAGTCTACTAATATTCAGCAAAAAGTTTAGTGATTTTTTCATTTGCAATTGACTAAGTGTTAGCAAAACTTATGCTGAGATTACTATTTTTTGGTAAAAATCAGCTTTTTTTTATTATTTATAATTACCAACTTTTTTGCAAACTCCTGACTAAAAATTTGCTGACACAGCAACATTTTTGCTGACTTTACGGACTTTTTTTTGAGTGTACGTAATCTATCTTGCTGGTCTTATCGATTTTTTTTTTGAATTTTTCTTCTCTGTAGTTTACTTGTATGATCTCTAATCTGACAAAGAATATTCATTTACCAATTAAAAGATCAACTATACATACCTTCATATAAATCTGTAAAAATATCAGAAATAGCAACTAAAAAATTAGTTAAAAATGGTGCAGTAGGAACATGCGCGGTTCCAGCAATTAATATAAGGGGAAAAATCGTACGCCACCGTAAACAAATACATTGAGTTGGACACTGAGGCGGCGTATGATTTTTCCCCTTATATTAATTGCTGGAACCGCGCATGAGTAGGAAAAACCGTTAAATTTATTTCCTAAATACTAGTAAAATAAGAAAAGCGAAATTAAAACTGTTAACTTTACAGAATTTTAGTTATATTTAAGTTTTAATTTTGCTAAATATTAGTAGACTAAAAATAGCAAAAACAAACTGTTATATCCCCTACTAAAAAAAATTATATGACTTTTGATATTATTAATACCCAGTCAGAAAAATACAAACGGGAAAGCGATGGCAAAACACTTTAACAGGTGGTACAAGTACTGGCAAAAAGTGCTTTCCCATTCCCAAAATGATAACATCGTTAGACAAAAGGCCCGGCTGTTCAAAAAGCGACGGAAAAGCACTGGAGAAACAAAATTTTTGAACGTTGGCAAAGCGCTGGCAAAACTAATATATAGGTGGTCTGGAAATATATTTTCCAAAATAAAATTTCAAAAAAGTTCATATGTATTTTTTTTTGGTCCTGCCGTGATTTGAATGCAGGCCTTCAAATTGGCAGACGATTGCTCTACCCACTGAGCTAACGAGACATATAATATTTAATAGCTAAACACATAAATAAGTGATAATCGCTGAACAACTACTGGCTGTGCGAAAAAGTTAGCACTGGCAAACATTTTTTTGGAACTAATATGCCAGCGTTGGGAGAGCAAAAAAAAGTTGGTCTTAAAGGAGCTTTTCCACAAACATAAAAATTGATTTTATAGAACAAAAAAAATTTTGAATTAAAAAAATACAAAAAAAATTTTTGCTTGCAACCGGTTTTGAACTCGGAACCTCCTGACTATAAACCTTTTTGAACGAAGCGTCAGCATTTTTATAAAATCATTGCTCTGACAGTGAATTGGTTTTTGTACCACTGGTAGCATTGGCTAGGTAGCACTGGATAACCACTGGTTGCAAACCTTGGCATATCACTGGAAAAACGAAACAAATGCTGGAAAAACGCTTTTTGCAAGCGCTGGCAAAGCGTCCCAAATGAGTGCTCTCCCAGTCATTTATTTTCAACACCATGGTTGCCCAGTGGTATGCCAGTGCTTGATTTTTTGTACCACTGGCGATTTCTGATTGGGTAATTATATCCAAAAAATGAGAACATCTAATTGTATCAAATTAGATCGTACTATGATCATATTAGATCTAATTTGACATAATTAGTTCTAATTTGATAGAATAAGATATCGTTTGATATAATTTTATCCGGATTTTGTCCTCATCCAAATCATATCCAACTATATATAATGGTATATAATTCTATATAATTATACATAATTATATGAGGCATATGTAACTTTATATTGGTCTATATATAATTGGATATTGTTATATGTTGCACTGTATATTGTGTTATATATAACAAGATATAGTTATATATTTAGAATATAATTTCGTAAAATTTTATATAATTATATCTTGGTATATATCTTCCAATATATAATTATACAAAATTTTATATGATAATATATGACTATATCAAAACTCTTTTACTTGGGTCTATATTTTTATTTATTTTTAAGCTAAATTTAGTTGAATGCCAATAGCAGTCTATCCTGTTAAATTAACAGCAATAGTTGCTTAAAAAGTTGTAAACTGCTGTTTTCAAAAGGATCGATTTTTATTTGCATTTAAAAAACGTCGAAAAAAAACTTCGAAAATTTAAAATTTTTTTGTGATTTTTTAGGCTACTAATTATTTAGCAAAATTCTTTTGCTGATTTTAGCGGGATAATTTATTATTTGCTATTAACAAAAATTTAACTCAAATATAACAAAAATTCTGTAGATTTAACAATTTTATTTTTGCTATTCCTATCTTACTAATATCTATATAGCAAAAATAATCTGCTAATTTAGAAGTTTTTTTCTGCAGCATAATTTTTAGTAGTTTTAACTAAATTTTTACAGACTTTTTTCTATTAGTGTACTTGATATAAAAGACTAATTATTTACCAACTTATTTTTTGTTTGTTTTTTGTAAGAATTTTTGGAATTTTCCTCAGGAACATGGCAAAATGACAAAAATTCTTCAGTGAATTTCTTCGCTAATTCTCTGAAGAAAATATGTTTAGAAGTCCCAATAAGAATGCCTACGGTAAATTTTAACAAACTGTCACCGAACTGGCCCCTTTATATGAAATAGACTGGTCACTTTTACATGGCGTTGTCATAGGAGTGGGAAATTGACCCCTTGTAACATGTCACAAGACAAATCCCAGGACAGGTCCCTGAACTTTGTTTTTCAGTAACCTGTCCTAGGATTTGCTTTGTGACATGTCACAAGGGGTCAATTTCCCCCTCCTATGACAACGCCATGTAAAAGTGACCAGTCTATTTCATATAAAGGGGCCAGTTCGGTGACAGTTTGTTAAAATTTCCCGTAGGGAATGTCATAAAAACGGGGTTCTAAAGGAAAATTGTCGCATTAATCACCCAGCTCAAACCACTGGAGTTTGGTTCTTGAAATTCTGCATGTATACAGATAAAAATATCACAAAGTTTTCAGTGCCAAAACTAACTGTTAAAATTCAATTTCCATTTCAACAATATTTTTAATTGACTTAATTAAATATTTTGTTGATATGACATATTTGCAAGTTTTTTTCAATTAAACTTGTTTGTTGGAACTTAATCAATGTGTTTGCTGATACTCAATAAGTTCTTTGCTGACCAGCTCATTATCGTCAATTCGAGCCAGTGAACTAGTTCATTGAGATGTGGCAGAAATTCTTGTCGTGAACTGATTTGTTCCTTTGAAAACTTTTTTACACACTATTACCTTCTACATGTTTTTTCAATGTAGTTGTCTGCAAGCTAAAGGCATCAACAAATCTGCAACTTTATTAAAAATAAAAAACATTTGTTTCGATGATTGAATCAAAATACTGACTAAGAATGAAGTCGTTCACATCATTCAATAGACTGAATTACCCAATTGAACTAGTTCGTTCATATACGATACAATCCCGTTATACACACGCGTAAGTCTTTAAAAAAATATATAAATGTGCCGAAATTAAATAAAAAAATATAAGAAACTTTTTAAGTTTTTTGTGTGTTTAGAATAAAATATAACTTAAATTTATATGAACTAAAACTTTAGTTTAAACAAAAAGAAGAAATATTTAAAAATGTGTATTATTTTCTTTAACGAATATTTTTTGATTAAAAATTAATAAAAATCAACAAATTCGATTGTTATATTTTGCTTTGAATTTCAACAAACTCTTTTGTTGATATGACAAACTATTTGATTGTAAAAAAATTAACAATCAATTCAAAAATATCGTTTGTTAAAATTTGCTTTAAATTTCAACAATCTTAATTGAATTTGTTAACTATTTAATTAAAATAAATTCAGAAATCAAGTTACAAACATGTTGTTTCTATTTACATATAAAATCAATTCTAGGCTCAATTTCAATTAAAAGTTTAATTGTATTTACAAAAAAATTGAAGGTTTTACTTTAGTGTAGACATTTACTGAGCCAGGACACCTGGGAGCTTTTTACGGGGAGGGCCAAAAAGGTGAAAATAACTTCCTTTAAATACCTACACTAATAGAAAAAAGTCCGTAAAATATGTTGTTAAAACTACTAAAAATTAGCTAAATAAGATGCTGCAGAAAAAGACTGTTAAATTAGCAGATTATTTTTGCTATATATTAGTAATATAGAGGACAGCAAAATTAAAACTGTTAAATATACAGAATTTTAGTTATATTTGCGCTAAATTTTTTGTAAATGGAGAATAGCAAATTAACCTGCTAAAATCAGCAAAAAAAATTTTGCTAAATAATTAGTAGCCTAAAAGATCAAACAAAAATTTTAAATTTTTCAAATTTTTTTCGATTTTTTTTTTTTAAATGCAAATAAAAATCGAGCCTTTTGAAAAGTTTACAGTTTACAGTTTTTTAGCAAATATTTCTGCTAATTTTAGCGAAATAGACTGCAATTTTCATTCAACTGAATGTAGCTTAAAAATAGCAAAAATTTTGTAGATTTAACAGTTTATTTTTACTATTTTTAGTCTACAAATATTTAGCAAAATTTTCTGCAGGTTTTACAAGACAATTTGCTATTTTCAATTAACTAAAAGTTAGCCTAAATATAACTTAAATTCTGTAAATTTAACAATTTTAATTGTGCTATTCTCGTTTTACTAGTATTTAGTAAAAAAAAAAACCTGCTAATTTTAGCAGGTCATTTTTAAATAATTTTTAGTAACTTTTTCTGCTATTTTTACAGATTTATTTCTATGAGCGTACGCATACCCTTTTGCCAGAAATTCGAAACTTGACATTAAAACATTCTTTGTTAAAAGGTTACAGAAATATATTAAAAGGGAAAAGAATGCAATTTTAGAAAAAGATTGCAATTTTCTTCTAACTATATACAGATATTTAAAACAACCGATAACGAAATTATCTATTGATAAAATGGGGAACTGATCGGATCAGTTAACTTTAAAACAGAATTTTTAAATTTATTTAAAATTTTAAATTGCCTTTAAATTCATAACTTGCATTTAAATAGAATTTAAGGCACGTTAAACAGTGCCTCTAGTTTATTTTATTAAAAGAAAAAATTTATATGAAATTTTTTGCGGTGTTCATTTAAAACTCAATATTTCTAAGAATACACTAATACATACATTTTTTTTATACTAAATTCTGTACTTCTAACAAATATTGTCTTTTATTTTCATTTTTGAAAATCCATTTCCATCCATTATAATATTTTTGTTCTTTTTTTTCCTAAATTTCCATATTCTAGCAACAACTCGTATTTGCCAGCAACAGTAAAGTACAACTACAGCTACGTTTAAATAAGAATCTTGTAAATATTTAATTAATTTTCGCTTATGACTATAAGAGGCTTTTGTACACAGAAAACAGTAGAATACTAAAGTACAGAATATGATGATAAAATGCAAAAAAAAAAATATACAAAAAAGTCCTTTAAATGCAATAACAAAGAAAAAACACAAAACAATGGAAGAAAAGCCAACCAACCTAAGTTTTAGCCAACCACTTTAGCTATACAATATTTAAAATATACAAAAATTCAACTCAGAAAGTCTTATTTGCTAAAGCAAAAACCTATTTGACTTTTAAAACTGCAACAAAAACACACAAAAATTATGCTGTACTATGGAAATACTACTTAGAAACAAAAAGGTTTGAAAATTTTTAACAAAAAGCTTAAAGTTAACATTTACAAACAAATACTATGTCGAGAAAAAAAACCAGTAAAATTTGTATTTAAAGTCTAAAATAATAAGCAAAATATGGAAATTTTAAAAAAGAAAGACTGTACTAGCAACGCTACGACCATTTTTTTAAACAAGTCGCACGTATACTTATGAAAAATATAGATTTTAAATTTATAACTAAACAAAAATATGCAAAAAAAGTTTCAAGGTCAGTAAACTTTTTTTTTATTATTAACGGCCTCAAAGTCTGGGTAATGTAATCCTTAAGGACTTTTTTTGTGAATATAAAATTTTCATAAATTAAAATCAACACAAAAAAAATACATGTTTGCTTGTTGGTCTTATGTTGCAAGTACGAATACAATATGTATTTGTTATAAAATATTTTAAACCTTTAAGTTTTTAAATAAATATTATAAAACTAGTAGTAAGTTTTAAGGTAGAAAAATATTATTTAATATGAGAAAGCTTTTAAAGTTAAAAAAAATTTTGTTTGCCAACATATTTTAAGGAAGTAGAATATATAATATTTTAATATTATGGTTAATTTCAAAATTTTTAATATTATTTTAGTTTCAATAACAAATAAAAATAAACGTAACATACACCTTTTTACTTGTATATTTGTTCTACTAGACGTATGAGTGATATTAATTTAAGCATTATTTAGTAAAAATTAGAAAGTTGAAATATGTTATATAGCAGGTATGGGCACATAAATTGATTGAAGGGCAGGAGTCATTGCACTCAGTTGTTCCTGCGTAGGCCATATCTCTCTTAAGGCGTTTTCTCCCGTTATTGTTGACGGTTACTGCCTCCCTTTCAAAGAAGGCATTTTGTTGAGCAGGAGTCATCGCACCCAGTTGTTTTACCTAGGCCGTATCTCTCTTACGGCGTTTTCTCCCGTTATTGTTGACGGTTGTTGGTTGACTGCCTCCCTTGCAAAGAAGGCATTTTGTTGAGCAGGAGTTATTGCACCCAGTAGTTCCTGCGTAGGCCGTGTCTCTCTTACGGCGTTTTCAATTTTGAAATGAGGTTTAGACTACCACATGCGTTAATAATAATTACCAAAAACAATTTCATACTTATGTTGCTATTTCCAGACTCTAATGTATTTGTGGAAATGTTGTAATTCACAAAAAATAATAATAAAAATAATTTTTTTTAAATTTTTTCCAATTTGAAATGTCAGAGTATTTATTACTATTATTGGATAGTATATTTACCAACTTTGTGCGTAAAAATTTTATTTAACAAAACAATAGTAATTTTAGGCACAATGTGTTTATTTATAAGCACATAATGTCTAAAAATACTTTGTGTGTGTATTATTGCGTATGAGAGTGTGTACAAAAAAAGTTTACGCATTTTTTGTTTATATTTACCGAATTTTCGTAAAATTAAACAAAATTTTACCCATTTTATAGTAGTAAATTTACAAACATTTTTTAGAGTGTAAGGAAACTACACTCTAATTAAATTCCGTTGAAATTTACCCAACTTATAGTAGGAAACTGAACTCCTACTATAAATTGGGTAAATTTACTCTATGTGCGTAATTGAAAAAAATACGCACATTGTGTTTAAGTTGGTGCACAAATAATTTGTAATTTTACATTGAAAGTGCGTAAAAATTAAATGAAATTTTGAAATCAGTGTGTTAATTTACTAAATTTGTGTGTAAAAGAGCACGTTTCACGTGTAAATGTACGCATAAAATGCGTAAAAATCCACAAAAAATGCGCAAAAATCCACAGAAAGTGCGTAAAAATAAAATATAATGCGTACATTTACAACAGGTGTGCTAACTTTAGCACCACCCAAAAAATATTTTTAATAAAATGACAAATTAATTTTTAGTACGTATTTTATTAATAATAATATCCGAGTCATTCTCTCATAATCGTTTATGTCCAAATTAGTCGTTTTGGGATAAAACGCAATAACGGGAGCAAACGCCTTAAGAGAGATATGGCCTACGCAGGAACAACTGAGTGCAATGACTCCTGCTCTACAAAGTCAGTATTCATTGAGTACTGCCTAACTTGCAAAGAAAGCATTTTGTTGAGTAGGAGTCATTGCACTCAGTTGTTCCTGCGTAGGCCATATCTCTCTTAAAGCGTTTTCTCCCGTTATTGTTGACGGTTACTGCCTCCCTTTCAAAGAAGGAATTTTGTTGAGTAGGAGTCATTGCACCCAGTTGTTTTGCTTAGGCCGAATCTCTCTTACGGCATTTTCTACCGTTATTGTTGACGGTTTTTGGTTGACTGCCTCCCTTGCAAAGAAGGCATTTTGTTGAGCAGGAGTCATTGCACCCAGTTGTTCCTTCGTAGGCCGTATCTCTCTTATGGCGTTTTCAATTTTGAAATGAGGTTTAGACTACCACATGCGTTAACAATAATTACCAAAAACAATTTCATGCTTATGTTGCTATTTCCAGACTCTAATGTGTTTGTGGAAATGTTGTAATTCACAAAAAATAATCCGTTTTCGCTTTTTCTTTTTATTATTTATAATTTTTTTTTTAAATTTTTCCAATTTGAAATGTCAGAGTATTTATTACTATTATTGGATAGTATATTTACCAACTTTGTGCGTAAAAATTTTATTTAACAAAACAACAGTAATTTTAGGCACAATGTGTTTATTTATAAGCACATAATGTCTAAAAATACTTTGTGTGTGTATTATTGCGTATGAAAGTGTGTATAAAAAAAGTTTACGCATTTTTTGTTTATATTTACCGAATTTTCGTAAAATTAAACAAAATTTTACCCATTTTATAGTAGTAAATTTACAAACATTTTTTAGAGTGTACTCAATTTCAAGATATGAAAAAATTCTCAAACAATGTGGGTACGCCTTCACCTGATAAAATGTCAGTTGAAACTATGAACTTATAAAACCACCGAATCGGAAATTACATCTGAAATATTTATTCCTCCAAAGTGACTAAAAATTATTCTCTTGGATCAACGATGTGAGGATGAAGGTTGCAATGTTTATATCGCTGGCGCCGCCATTGAGGTCATTCTCAAGCAATTGGCTAAACTTCGTATATTAATCATTGCGAATTTTTAAAATTATTTTTATATATTTAATTGCAATAAACGACAATAAAATAAAAGAAAAATACGATATGACTTTTTATTAAAAAAAAATATATAATTAAAATATATTTTGAAAATTTTGTACGCACTTACAATGTAAATTTACGCATATAGTGCGCACCAACTTACACATAATGTGTGCAATATTTTTTATTTACACACATAGAGTAAATTTACCCAATTTATAGTAGGAGTTCAGTTTCCTACTATAATTTGGGTAATTTTAAACAAAAATTAATTACAGTATAGGGTGCGAAAATACTTTAAAGAGTTTTAGAGGAAGTCTGTGCAAAAAAGTCGATATTTGTTGACCGGTGAAATTTTTTAAAGCTCCATTTAATGTTTATTTTGTTATCGCTGTTTTCTATATTCTGTATTTTTTTTTTAAATTCTGATTTTACTTTTTTTTATTTAATTTAATTTTTTTTTACTTTTGTTTAAAATTTAAAAAAAGAAATTTGATTGCTTTAAGATTAGTGAAGGGACGCACGAAATTGGTTGACGGGCCGCAATTGCCCATGTATGTTATATAGGATGGGATTTTTAGAAATTCCTCCCGGAAGAAAACGAAGGGGAAAATCGACTCCCTTAGACTTCGGGAGGTCGGGAATATGAAGAGTGGCGGCATAAGGGGTTACATGAGGATCGCTAAGATCTTTGTGGACGCCCAATCTCAAGAGCGATTTTCGCCATTCTATGTACTGGGAAACTTCTCCAAAGAACTTAACTGGATACTTTACTGGACACTGTGGTCTCATCTAATAGCTGTAGGTTTTCTCAATTGGAGACTGAAACGTCGGAGAATGTTCTCTGTGAATGCTTTAAGCCAAGACAGTGGTACGTGGCCGGATTTTCTGTGGCACGCGAAATTTTCTTAAATATTTTCAAAAAATTTTAATGAACTGTTTCATGTTTTTAATAAAACAGAGAAAACAGATTCGTGCTTACATGTTGTTTACACATGAATGGATGTCACTACATTGCTAGATCTGTCAAAACAACAGAGTAGTATATTGGAAGATGACAAAGCAAATTGTGTTAAAATTTTTTTGTTTTTGTTTTTTCTTTACTATTTTAAATGTTTAATAACACTCCTAGACGAGAACAAAAAATTCTCATTGAGTTTGTAATTTAACTTAACAAATATTTCCAGAAATTCTAAAAACATCGTCCCCTGACGATTTCCTTAGGCAAGAATGAAATCCGGATAGGGACATGCCTCAACAGATTATTTTTCACAATTTGTTAAATATGTTTGGGATTTTAGCACAATTAATTGCTTTAATGCAAATTCTGTAAATTTAACAGTTTTAATTTTGCTGTTCTTATTTTACTAGTATTTAGCAAAAAAAATCTGCTCATTTTAGCAGCATCATTTTTGACTAATTTTTAGTAACTTTTTCTGCTATTTTTACAGATTTATTTCTATGAGTGTATTTAAAATTATATAGTATTATATACAAACGTTTTTACTTAGGATCAAACTAACCTAAGAATATAAGCTTAGTTTTTTTTTTAAATAACGCCCAAGTACATACACTGTTTTTTTTATTATGTTTACTTTACAAGAAAATAATACTTAAACACTGCAAGGAAATAATTACTTTAAAATGTTTATCACATACAAATTTAACATTTTCTATTTTAACTTAATTATATTGTTAGCAATTTTTTGTTCTCTCTTCCCAATTATCTTTATAAATACTTTATAAATCCTCGTTAAAAACCTCGACAAAGATAATATCAAAAAAAAATGAAATTAAATAAAATGAGACACATGCTGTGCTTATTTGCAGCATTAGTCTAATTATTATTAATTTATAACGTAATTGCACTTTTCTCTATGCCGTATTTAGTACAAGAATATAACTATAATTGAGGTTGGCATTTAAAATCTGTGTGTGTCTAATTTTAAACCATAAGCTCTAAATGGTTTGCTTTGTAATATGTAACTGTAAAAATAATCCTTTAAAAACAACTATAACAACTGAAAAATACCGCAAAAATACAAAAAAAAAAAAAATTAAAATTATAAAAGAGGGAAATAGTGAAATTTTTACTATTACAAAAATAATACAATGTAAATTTACATTTATGTTTGTTTAATGTTTTTTTGTTTTTTCTGGTGGTTGCATAGCATGGTACTCGTATACATACGAGGCTTTTCAAATCAACTATCCAGTTAAAATATGCTACTATATATGTATACTTATATCAATATAAAATTTACAGCATTTGTTGTGCTGTATGAAATGAATAAAACATAATACAACTTTCTAAATTTTTGCAAAAAGTGAACGAAGTAAGCGTTATTATTTATTGACAGTATTGGCTATTTATTTTAATTTGCAAAATTAAATGTTGGATGTTTTTTTATCGATTCAGGAAGTTGCAGCGTGTTATCACAAATATTCAATAAAAATTAAAATATTTGTTCTACATCAGTTAGTATCTCCAAAGAAGCTAAATTTATACCTACTTAAAAATTTTATAAATGCTTAAATTTGTATGGAATATTTATACAAAATTCGAAAAAACAAACCTATTATATTACGTATACATTAAGGTGTCACGAATATATATTTAGTAGTGTTTCCAATTATTCGACATAGGCGGTTAACCGGTTAATGCATTATTCGAAAAATCAATAAAATTAATTAACCGGTTATTCGGGTCGGTTAATCGAGAAAATTGGCGATTAATCGATTAATCGTTTAATGCAAAATTAATATATTTTGTTAACTTTTTATCAATAAAAACACAAAGAGCTGACTTTTTTTAATATTAAAAATTAGAAGAGACTTTTACATTGAGCCATCAATATAAAAAATGTTAAGCTCTATTTGAAAATACACTGAACCAAAAACAGCTGTGAAATCAACTAAAATCCATATTAAATTGATGAATGGGTGATCACTATACAACTAACAAAACCTGTCCATCAATTTCGCGCATTGTTTAGTAGATTTATATTTTGACGTTTAACTATTTTATGTGGTATTATTTTGACAAAATATCGTCAAATGTATTAACAAAATTTTTTGTCTTAACAATTATATTTAATCAAATTGCATAATGATTTTGTTGTTTTAGCAATGCATTTTATTAAATTCAACAATGCATTTTATTTAATTAATTAATTTTTTATCGATTTATTATTAATTTTTAGACTTATATTTCATTATTTTTTCTATTTCACCAATTTCAAATTTTTTTAAGCAATATACATACAATGTCTTTTTTATAATGAATTTGATAAAATATAAAAAATAATGAAATATAAAATTTAAATTATAATATAGCCCATGCTAGCACAAGTAATGACGCTACAAAACTAACCTCACTAAACTTTTTTCCACAGATTTAATACTTTTTATTTTCAAATTGAAGAAAAATTATATCAAATTTAATTTACTGCCTTTTTACAAAATTTTTTAGAGTTAGCAAATTAAATTTTGTTAAAAAATGGACAAAAAATTATCAAAACAACAATTGTTTTGTAGAGAATTATTGACGGAAATAAGTATGTTCATTAAAAAAAAAGTAGTTGATTTAAAAAAAACACACATTAATTTGAATAAAAAATATATTGTTTTAACAATTCGTTTCATCAAAAGGTAACAAAATTTTTATGTTGATTTCACTTACGACTTTTGGTTCAGCGTACTAATTTACTCTGCAAAAATCAGCAAAAAATTTTGCTGAATATTAGTAGTCTGAGAGTAGCATAAATAATTGTTAAATTCAGTCTTTTCGGTTTTTAAGGGACATTAACAATAAACAAATTTTGAGCTAATTTACTAATGATAAACTAATGAAGTTTTCTTCACGAAATTAATGCAATACAAATTTTACGAAAAAGCTTTTTCATTGGGTGTATGTATTTGTATATGTATAGAATATAATACGAAATTTTTCATAAAACTGCATCAATTCAATGAAAAGTTTAGTACAGTGTTGTTTTAACGTCCTATAGAAAGTTGCAATTAATATTGTAATTAATATGCAATTTTATCAATTTTAATTAATAGGTTTGAGGTTAAGAAGAAGAATAAACGAATGAATATAAAAATTCATAAAAAGCATGTAGAAAGTTCCCTCAGTGTTTAGTAACAGATGTCAAATCCCAAACAGATTATTTGTTCGAACTTTATCACAGATTTTCGAAAGTGAGAGCAGTTCTTCAGCCTTTCAAAATTCAATGTTTGCAACAATAAAATTTTAAAAATTAATACGCACTGTTTTTGTTAAAACAAATATAAATAAAATCATCGACTAGAGGGTGAAAAACTGCTCTGACTTTTGAAAATTAATTTTATGTTTTAAAAGAATTAAAACGAAAATAAAAAATTTATATTGTATTTCCTAAAGCCTACCCCAGCCAGACAAATAGTGTTAAAGCATTTTTTACAAATAGAAAATTTTTATTTTATTAAAAAAAATAAAAAAAATTTTTATTAAAAATAAATTGCGATACCCAGCGAAATTGTCGGATGCAAAGAACCGGTTGTAAACAACAGATTGCATGCAATCTGTTCTACTGTATATTCTATTATCAGTGATTTTTGTTTGAAGTTGTCCCAAAAGAAACAGGTTCTTTTCTTCCAAGCGAGAACAGGTTGCTTTCGAACCGGTTCTACGGCAGTGAAACCTTTGCTTTTGACTCCCAGGAATAAGTGCGTAACCGCGTAACTCGATTCGAAAAAAAATTTTCGAAATCGTAAATCTTGCAAATATTGTTAAAAATATAATTCTGTATAAAAATTTTACTTTTTAATTTATTTTTATCCCAAACCTTGTACACTACACATAAAAATTCAAAAAGTACGATTTTTGCTAAAACTTTTCTTTTTACGAAAGGTACAAAATTTACGAATTCGAAATTTTTTTGATTCTAGTTACGCGTTAACCCCCAGTTCTAGAACCCGTTCCACGGAATCGGCGGAAAAAAGACCTGTTCTAGAATAAATTCATAGGTAATCAGTTCAAAAAAATTTTGCTGGGTAATGTAAAACAAATCCGTTTTAAGAGTCTCTTAAATCCCATGACGTGTCTCGCTGGTTCAAAATTATGAAGTTTTGGAAAAAAATAAAGCAAAAATTACATATTAAAAATGTAACCGGTTAATCGACCTATTTTCACCGATTATTCGGGTCGAATAATTATTTGCGTTTTAAATTATTTGTTTCGACATAAACCGAAATAGAGGCGATTAATCGAGGAATCGGTTAATCGATTAACCGAATTGGAAACACTAATATTTAGAGAAAAAAAATTTCACAAGGACTGTGCTAATGAATGTAGTGAATGAAAACTGATGTTCTTAGGGAAAAAAGCATTCAGTAATAGTACGGCAGATTTTTAGTGCTGTAAAATATTATTTTGTTTTTTAAGTCTAAATTTAATTACAGAAGGCTCTAAAAGTGTTTATAATTTGTTTTTGCAATATGACATATATACAAGTTTTAGATCCTTTTCTTTCTAAATTGGCTTTGATATTTAAAATCGGACTTCGTCTTATATTTAAAAGAAAACCTTAAAAAAATTTTAAATTTTGAATTTAAACGACTATATTTAAAAAAGTTATTGAGATATTGACACACACTTAAGTTTCAAGAATAGGGCATGGAATTAAGCTTAAACTGTGTAAAGGGTTTTCTTTTCGAAGCTGTAGTTACTAAATTATAATTCTTTTATTAAAAAATTCGGTAGAAAAATGGAAAAAAATAAAATCGCGAATTGTGAAAAATCTAGAGCCAATTTGAACAAAGTGGTTGCAAATCCGAAATCCCCCCCCCCCCCCAGGTAATACTAAATCCACTGTGTTATCAATTGTATTTCAGAAAAGAACCAACTGGACCAGAAATTATCAATTGTATTTCAGAAACAGTTGACAGTATTTCAGAAATTATTAATTGTATTTAAAAAATTTGCAATTGTATTTCAGTAATTATCAAATTTATTTTAGAAACTATTAATTGCATTTCAGAATCTGACACTTGTATTTTAGAAATTATTATCTGAAATCTGAAAAACAACTGATAACTTCTGAAAAACCAGTGAAAATTATGCAATTCGAAATTTTTTTAAACTTCCTTTATAATTTCCCTATAAATTTCCACTCTATTGCTATATTTAAATTTTCAGCATTTCCCAAATCTGGAAAAACTTAAAAAGATTTTCTATTCGAATTTCATAGAACAATAAATATTGCAAGTTTGACTTCAAATCCTCTCACGAGGCAGTTGGTATACAAAACCTTATACATATGTGTCATATGTGTAGTAAAAAATTTTGCCTTTTTTGCTATTGTTCCTGCTGTTTTCATTTATAGGCTTTAATGTCTTTTTAAGAGTTTGACAAAAAAAAAAAAGAAAAACAAATCATGCCAAAATTTGTTTATTTTTTGTTTCTTTTTAAATGAAACGCAAAATATAACATGTAGAGTTAAGTTTTTTAACTCTTTCTTTAAAAATCGGGCAGTGTGTTTAGTTATTCTCTACTCCCTGCATAGACAGGGTATATTGAGTTTGTGCTGATGTTTGTAACACCAAAAAAATATTCGACCTAGATGAGCTGTTTTTTTAGAATACTATGTTATTGGGCATAAAATGGAATTTTATCCTGGCCGTAAGTTTATTTTTCTTGTAAATTATTATTCTTCTATTCTTTTTCATCCCGGCTACCCATTATTGTGGTGTAAATACTATAATTAGTAGATCACCGTATAGTGTAAACGTACCAAATGACATTGTACGCTAAATATTACATTGGTTTATACATTTGTTTATCTACTGTGCAGTAGACCGTACCTCAAAAGAAAAGTTCGCCGTACACCCTCCAATATGAAGTATTTTTGCAAGAAGGTTTCAAAAAAATTATTTTTAAACCTCCTTTCAAAAATACCTCATATTGGAGGGTGTACGGCGAACTTTTTTTTGCCTGTAAGGTGGTACGCTCTACTGTGCAGTGTTCCCAATTCATTTTGTTGCAAAATCGTAATTTTTAGTAAAAAAAAATCATCAAAACCGTCCTCAGTACTTTATTTATTTTTGAGTGTTTATTTTCAAAACTATGTTCAATTAATTTTTAAAAGTCCATTTGTTAAATTTTACACAATTTATTGTTCAAATATAATATTTTCATGTTTCTGCAATTAACTGGTAGATGGCGCCACTAGTCTGTCCGTAGTTTTAAAAATAGTGCTGATTATTGCCCTCTCGATTTTTTAAAATGGTCCATATCCCAAAAACCTAGAGAGTTAGAGCAAAATGGACGAATATTTCGACTACCCCTAACCACCGTAAAAACCATACCTCTATGCAAAAATGGACCTTGGACCCTCGGCACTTAGATGATATGGACCAGCTCCGAGACCCTGTAAATTGAACATAGTTTTTGACTCAGTATAATTACAAATAAAACTGTAGTTTTACTAATTTTTTGTTCAAATTTTGGCTTTGTTAAATTAAGCAAAAAAAGTTTGCATTAAGGGAATGCATTAAGGGAATTAAATATTCTAAAATCCCAAAACTTATTTAAGAAATTGTGAAAATACGTATTCTGTTTGTTAAACAACATTTTCTGTTCAGCCAACAGACATATTATTTTGAGTGTACTTGAAAGGACACTTATTTTAAATTTCAGATTTTCAACCAAAGCGGTTTGGTTAGGCCATTCAGGGTGAACCCTTTTCCCTTCTTACCAGTGAATTAGCCATACCACGTACTTTAACTTTCAGGTTGGCCATCAAAGCGATTTAAACCGGTTATTAAGGAGGAGAATTTTGAATCTTAAGCGGGGAATACACGTAGGAAAATTGAGTACGGAACAAAAAATATCAAAAAATTTTGTAAACAAAAATTGCACGATGTCAACACGCACATTCACAAAAAAATGGGAATTTTATCACGAATGTTCCCTCGTGTATTCTCCGCTTTAGAACAGTTGCTGCTCGCCATCTGACAAAGAATTGTCGAGCTTTGTTGAAGCATTTTTAGTTCATAGCCCTGTTATATTATTTTCTTAGGTGGGGTTAAGTGCTATGGGAACACCGAAAGAGGACGCTACGATATGAATGAGCAATAGAAAAAACTCATATATATTATTGTTTTTCATAAATTGATGTTGCCTTGAATAGGAATCGAACTCGCAATCTTATATGTAATAGTTCAACGCGCTAACTATTGCACCACAGCGTCCACAAGGGGGAGAACTTTTAAGTTTTTAATTTATCACGTTACTGAACTAGCCTCCTTATGAGTGGTGTGGTCTTTCAAAATGGAGTCGCTGTTGACTCTATTCGATGCTCACGAGGGCGTGAGCAGCCACTTTACCCAACCAACCAACTAGGGAACACATATTTAAAGTTTCAAATTTCTATCCAAATGAGTTTGAGCAGGCCATTTAGGGGGAGGTTTTTCCCCTTTTTGGCCCTCCCCGCAAAATTTTCAGGAGGACGGTAATCGGGTTTGAACTGGTCACTCACTTTACTTTTTATATTTTATATAAATACAAAAGATTTAGTCTTGATCCCATCCTGTGGTTAAACATGATCCAAATACGACTATTAAACTTTTAAATCATTGATATATTGTAGAGCATTTAAATTTCCTGTTTGCCAAATTATAACACTTTTTTTCATTTCTTTTTTTCTTATGCCCAATTTTTGTTTTTATTTTTTCACAAAGTTTGCATGTCTTTTCATGCATGTTTATTAACATTGTTTACAAGTTAATATAAACAACAATCATCTTTACAAATACACAAAAACATACAACAGCACACATGCAGCAATACAACAACAAAAAAAACACTTCTTTTGCCATCGAATTTTTTGTAGCTTTTGCCATATGAAATAAAAAGAAAGCTGCGAAAATTGTTGCTTACGAATTTTTTTTTTGCTGTTGTTGGCTTTTTCTGACTGTTTCTTTTAGCCCCAAATTGTAGATTCCTTTTGGATATATGCCAGTAGCCATCTATAGAATACAATAATAATAAGAAGCAGCTGTAGTAGCAACAGCAGTAGCAGAAAATGCATAAACATCATCAGTAGCAAAAGCAAGCAAGCAAAAATGTTCTACTTTACTGTCACATTCATTTCCTTTTGCATGTTTTTCTTCATACTTACACACACACACACACACATGCAATTGTACAAACAACAACAAAACAAACACAATGAACAAGAAAAAACGTAACAAGAATTGCTTGTTGTTATTGTCTTGTTTCTTATCTCATTTGGCAAGCCACATATCATGTTTGCATGGGCCATACACAATTGCATGCCGCCTGTGGTTATTTATGAAATTTCAGTTCAGAACTTTTTTCGGTTTTTTGTATTTTAAGGATACAATTACAAGCACATACTACATGTAATGCATGAAGATAGTGCGAGCGAGTGTAACTGTGTTTAAAAAGATACTGTATTATTTGGCAACTATGTGTGATATTAAGTTTTGTTGTCGTTTTTATTTTGACAGTTTTTTTTCTGTTGTTTGAGAACATTATCTATTTAATAAAGCAAACTTTTTTCAATTGTTTTTAATGAGCTATAATACTGTACAAAAAAAAAAAAGGTTATTGAAATAATACTACAATATAATCAAGATAATTTTCACAGCTGGATATCAAAAAATAGATAGTGTCAATTAGATTATTGTATTTAAAATTAAGGAATTTTATATTTAATGTTCAATTATTTTAAGGCTGAATATACATACATATATTTAACTCAAAATAAATGGAATGTGTCATATAGACTTACAGGTTTTTAAGGAATACCTAAACAAAATCCTTTCAAAACAACAATCCACAATCTGATTGGTCATCTTCCTTTTTTGTTGAAAAAGTAAAAAGAGTGAAGTGAGATAATGTCTCTACAAAATTCAAAATTATTTGAGTTATTCAAAAGTTCGAAAGATGAAAGTGCATTTAACATGAGTGTTTTAAAAGAAGTAGACGTTTTACCAGAAAATGCAGAAAAGGTAGATCTTAAAACCAATCTTCACGGAATTCATATGTTTATGAAGAGAAAATGGCAAGTCTACAATCATACAAAGGGAAACTTTGCCGTCCGATATTATTTCAATATGCAAAGAACCAAAAAGAAAAGATCAAATTGATAACCTGAAGCCTTCTGTTATTGAAATGATATCAACTTTGAAATGTGCAATTTGTAAAAAGGCTCAGAAAGACTTTCAAAATTTTGATGATTCAACAAGTGGTGAACATATGAATATGCAATTTCTCCATTGCATGCTAGAATTAGGTGCATGAAGTTCATTTTGAAGCTAGATTATACAATTTCGAGAGATGGAGAATCTTTTGATGAGAATACACCGGCAAAATATTTGAGAAAAAAAGAAAAAAATTATACAAGATTAATTTTTCAAAAAGCTTGGACTTAAAGTATATGGGTGAAATCAAAAAATGTGATAAATTTTTGGGCCAAATTTGTGAGAAGTAAAAAGTGTTAATATTTCGGTTTTTTCTTAATGGAATCAGTAAGTTTAGTCATTATAAATCTAATTGCAAAAACTCTATTCTACAAGTTGTCGCAATAACTTTTTTTGCACAATTTTAATTTTTTTTTGTGGTAACGGAGTTTACATTTCTGCAAGCAAAAGATAAAACAAAAAAAATTGCGTACGAATTTTCTTCAATTTATTAGTTTTTCGTATTTGAGTTTTCAACTTGCTTTCCAATGATATATAATTTTGTTTATCAAATTGGCGGTTTCGCGAATAAAAATACAATTCATTGCGCGAAAAAAAAATTTTATTTTTTTCTTAATTTTGTATTTTTGATTATTTTAAATGCTTTTCAAAAATATAAAATTTTTTAAAATCCAAACAGCGGTTGCGCAGTTACAAAATAATATATTTAAAATATAACATTTCGCGATCAAAAAATTCTTAAATTGTGTGAAACAAATTTAATTTATCAAACTATCCAGTCAGAAATCGCCAGTGGTACAAAAAATCAAGAACTGGCATACCACTGGGTAACCACGGCGTTAAAAATAAATGACTGGCAGAACACTCATTTGGGACGCTTTGCCAGCGTTTGCAAAAAGCGTCTTACCAGTATTTGTTTTACAAAAATTTCGGTGGTTTAAAAAAAAAACCACTGGCAAAGAATTGGCTTATAGTGAAATGCCAGGTTTGCAACCAGTGGTTATCCAGTGCTACTTAGCCAATGCTAACAGGCGTACCAAAATCAATTCATTGGTAGACCAATGATTTTATAAAAATGCTGACGCTTCGTTAAAAAAAATGTTTGTAGTCAGGAGGTTCCGAGTTCAAATCCGGTTGCAAGCAAAAATTTTTTATTGGATTTTTTTAATTTAAAATTTTTTTTGTTTTATAAAATCAATTTATTTGTTTGTGGGAAAGCTCCTTCAAGACCAACTTTTTTTTTGCCCTCCCAACACTGGCATACTAGTTACAAAAAATTGTTTGCCAGTACCAGCATTTTGGCACAGCCAGTAGTTGTCCAGCGATTATCACTCATTTATGTGTTTAGCCATTAAATATTATATGTCTCTTTAGCTCAGTGGGTAGAGCAATCGTCTGCCAATCTGACGACCTGGGTTCAAATCACGGCAGGACATAAAAATACATATGAACTTTTTTTAAATTTTATTTTGGAAAATATATTTCCAGACCACCTATTTATTGGTTTTGCCAGCGTTTTGCCAACGTTTAAAAATTTTGTTCCTCCAGTGCTTTTCTGGCGCTTTTTGAACAGCCGGTCCTTTTGTCTAATGATGTTATCATTTTGGGAATGGGAAAGCACTTTTTGCCCAGTAGGGTTTTTCAACAGGGACGCTACAAAAGTAGAAAGATAGGGACAGCAAATGACGCTATATTTCTTGCCGCTCTTTTGACATTTTACTTCAGTAAGGTTTGCAGTTCATGATGGAAAGATATACGAGCCAACAACGAGTCGAAATAATTAAAATTTACTACCGAAATTCGGAGTCAGTGTCCTCAACGTTAAGTCCAATTTATGGTCGTCATAATCGTCCTAGCAGATCAACAATTGAGCGTCTAGTGGAAAAATTTTAATCCACAGGCACAGTACAAAATGTTCCCGTGCCAGTGAGACAAAGAAGTGCCCGTAGTGTTGAGAATATTGCTGCCGCTGAGGCTTCAGTTGAAGAAAGCCCAAATGTGTCTCTCACACGTCGTTCTCAAGCGTTGGGCATCTCTGTGACGTCGTTGTGGCGAATTTTGCGAAAAGATCTTGGCCTACATCCTTACAAGATCAAATTGACGCAAGAACTGAAGCCGCTTGACCACCAGAAGCGTCGTATGTTCGTGAATTGGGCTGAGCAACAACTTGAAAATGATTCGGATTTTCATCGAAAAATCATCTTCAGCGATGAGGCTCATTTCTGGCTGAATGGCTTCGTCAATAAACAAAATATGCGTTATTGGTCAGACAGTAATCCACACGTACTCCATGAGTCATCATTGCATCCCGAAAAAATTACGGTTTGGTGCGGTTTATGGGCCGGCGGCGGCATTGGGCCGTACTTCTTTCGTGATGATCAAGACCGGCACGTTACTGTGAATGGGAATCGTTAGCGTTCAATGATAACCGAATATTTTTGGCCCCAATTGGATGATATGGACTTGGAGGACATGTGGTTCCAACAGGACGGCGCCACAAGCCACACAGCGAATGTCACAATCAATTTATTGCAAACCAAGTTTGGAGAACGTGTTATCTCACGAAATGGTCCAGTCGATTGGCCGCCTCGGTCGTGCGATTTGACGCCGTTGGACTATTTTCTGTGGGGCTACGTCAAATCTATGGTCTATGCCAACAAGCCAGCGACAATTGATGAACTTCGTACGAATATCGAACGTGAAATTGCAGCAGTATCGGCCGATTTATGCTTGAAAACCGTCGAAAATTGGGTTCAGCGTCTGGACTTCTGCAAGCGTGCCCGTGGTGGCCATGCAAAAGAGATCGATTTCCATACATAATGGCATCGAACGTCCTTTCACAGGAATAAAGAATTTCAATGATATCCAAAACCGTTTTTGTTTTATTTAAAAAAACTTTGGTAGCGCTCTTATTGAAAAACCCTTTACCACCTGTTAAAGTGCTTTGCCACCGCTTTCCCGTTTGTATTTTTCTGACTGGGTAATGTCAGTAACGACTCGAAATATCGATTCAAAACCAATGAAATGCAAAATCCATCGTTTTTCGCTCCAGCAGCTTAGGGTAAAAAACTGATAACTTTTTTTGATTTGACGCAAAATTATTAGTTGAATCGTCTTTTGACGCATAAATATTAGTTGAATCACCTCTGTTTATGGTTATTTTAAAATATTTTAAACATTCATAAACATTTATTTGAATGAAACCTGATGCAATCAATTGTGGTTACGGAGTTTACAGTTACGGAGTTTATATTTGGTTACCTTTTTGGTTTTCTTTTAGAAACGCTTTGTCAGAATTTTTTTTCCGAAAAAAAATCGCATGATGCCTATAAGGTGAATCCAAATATGGCATTGTTTTTCTTACTCGTTAAATAGTTTGGTGTAAAAATTAGGAACGGGGTTTACAACATTTTTTCAAATCTTATTAAAGACATCCTTTTTCATTTCGAGAATGTTACATGCTGCAGAAAAGCTTCAAGTCTGTTATACTGAATGATTACTTACAGTCCAGCGATCATTTGAATATAAATAACATTATACTTTTCGCAATATAAAAAATAGATAACTCCAAAATTCTGGTATATGCATTTTTATCAAAAATTATGACGAAAAATCGTTACAGAGTTGAAGTCGTGATAGCTAAGATATACGAAAAAGTTTGTAAAATGCATTAATTTTTATTAAAAACGGCACTTTTCCTCTTCATAAAAATTCTTACAGTTAGTGTTTAGCTTTATTGGTTATTAAAATATAAGCTATTAAAGTTAAAAAACCTTATGAGTTACTTGTTTCGGAGTTTACATTTGGCCTATAAAATTGGTCACAAATTTTATGTATTAACCAAAAATTGGTCAGATTGTTCTAAATTTTGTAAAACAGGTGACAATGCGCTGATATATATCGAAATATGTAACTCAAATGTAATCCATGCATTAGAAATTAGGTGGTTACACGGTTTTTATCACATATTTTGATATCACCCATATATTTTCTACCCAAAGCATGGATGGTAATACGTCCAGGGCATTTTTTGAAAATGATTAGCCGGATTACTGGTGTGGATAATAATATTATAAAATAATATTATAAACAATTAGAAATATGTAGTTAATGGCTCAAAATTTGGTGAGCATGCATTAAAAGCTGCCCAACTTTTGGCTCAAATATATCCCGAGATCCAAGATTTGATGCATTAGACAGAATGAAGACCTATTAAAATTTTGGCGGCCTCTTCAGATCAACTTATTTCATCACAAAGCACAATGCTTCGTCCCATGGATAAAAATCAAAAAAAAGAAAATTTTTGTCTCAAATTGTGATTAAAGAAGGCATTTTTTAAAGATTAGAAAGTTACTCAAACAAATGTGAAAAAAATATTTGATGTGATTGCTTTTGCCGCCAAGAGGGGGCGCTAAACTCAGAGAATTTTATGCAAAAATGGCTTAACAGAAAAATGGGTTTTAATTCTTTCACGAAAATAATTCTCGAAAATTCATTTTTTTAAAAACTTGTTCAAAGTTTTATTTTTTAATTACTTCAATATATTTGTAGTTAAATTAAAATATGAATTTTAGTATATGTTTACAAAACAATTATTTATTATTGCTCCGAAAAACACATTTTTTTTTTTTGTTAAAAATCCAAAAATTACTTAAGTTTGATGGAGTATAAAAAAAAATTATATAATATTAGATATTTTTTTCTTCTTTTTATTGTAAGCTTATACTGTTATATAATAGATCATTAAAAAATTAATTACTAGTTTTTACCACAAATTAAAAAAAAATGAATTTTTTGAAATGCCTAAATTCACGATTTTTACACAAATTTCACGCATTTTAGAGTATTTAGTATTCAAACCATGTGAACCTTCCATTTTAAGTATAGGATATGTCGAGCGGACTTTTGTAAATTACTACGAGAAACATTTTTGTGGAACATTCTAACCCTCTAACTCTTCAATGAAAGGGAATTTTTTGGGCCCTTTTTAAAAAGGGAAAAAAACGACCCCTAAATTGAAGAGCTGGAGGGTTAAAATGTTCCACAAAAATGTTCCTTGTAGTGTTTTACATAAGTTCGCTGAACACATCCTATACCTAAAATAGAATATTCCCATGGTTTCTCCCTAAAATCCAGGTTTGTGGGACATTTGAGCGCCAATTCTGAATAAGTACGAAATTAACCCTTAAACACACTTTAAGTTTTTACTTATTACTGGCCTTTAAGTTAAATTTTCAATGCTGATGTCTTCAGAGACTTATAGTAGAATTTCATGGCAAATACTTTTGCGGAACATTTTAACCATCTAACTCTTCAACTTACGGGTCGTTTTTGTCCCTTTTTAAAAAGGGGCTAAAAAAGTCCCTTTAATTGAAGAGATAGAAGATTAAAATGTTCCACAAAAATATTCCCCGTAGTGTTTTACATAAGTTCGCTGAACATACCGTATGCCTAAAATGGAGGATTCACATGGTTTCCTATATTAATCCTATTTATTTTTTTTTTTTTAGAAAAATCATTTTAAGCGTTTAAAACCCATTTTTTGTGAAAGGCATTTTTTTTTTAATAAATCGATTTTACCCAAATTTGGCACAAATATGGCTAAGGTCTTATATCAATTCACGTGCTAAATCGCAATCGGATAATTTGTGCATGTTTTATAAAGGATTTAAAATAAAGAATATATGGCAGGACTAAGAGTCCTTGCTTCGATTTTGATAAAAATTTACACAAACGTTTCCAGTTTTATGAGCATCTCAATGGATGATTTTTGTAATTTTACGTCCATTTATGTAGCTAATATAATATTTTTAAATTTCAGTACCTATGGCAGGTGGGCGTGTCCTTTTCCCGATATTTCCAAAAATTAAAATTTTTCTAAACTAAGGGGTTCTATGTCAGTGTATCAAATTTCAGAACTCTGTCTCCACTCCTTCTATTTTGGTCCAATCGTTATATGGGATCAAAGCACTGTGCGAAGACCTGTAAGATCACGAAAGGATTTGGAAGCAGAAAGTTATAATTCTTAACTATTTCTTGACTATTTTGAAGAAAATCAAATAATAAAAAATATTTTTACTAATAACTAATAATAGTCGGAATAAGGTTTTTAGGAAAAAGAAACGATTGAAATTGAAAAAACCGCTGAAGTTGAAATTTGGTGTTAAGGTTCCTCCTCGTTTGCAGACATCCGCTATTTTCATCTTCAAATTATCGGTCAAGATGCGATGTATAGCACTTTTTGAAATTCCTATCATTTCAACTAGCTCACACACCTTCAGTCGATGATCAGCCAATGCCATTTTGTGGATTTTCTGAACTTTTTCTGGCATGGCCATTTCAATTGGTCGACCACTACGGTGTTCGTCTTGGCAGCTCGTGCGGCCTCGTTTAAATTCTATCACCCAATATGTTATAGTCGTAAACGTAAGTTTGCCACTTTTCACCAAGGTAATCTTTTTTTAAACTACTGCCGCCATCTTTACGTCAGGTTGGGTTCTGGGCCCGCCCTCGTAGCACAACAAATGTTAAAAACGAATCACGAAATGAAATAATTAAATAATTTTGGTTTTTGCTGTAATCATCATCAGTAAACTGAAATTACATGCCAAAAATTGTTGATCTAGTTTTATTATTTCAGAAGTTATGGCGATATTCGCTTTTGGAAAAATACGAAATTTTCCCGATTTAGCACTAAACTAACTAAAATAGTTTTGCTTTCTACTAACTGTGATAATCGGTGTTTAATTTGACAAAAGAATTTGTCAGCTATCCTGTGAGTCCTGGAGCAAAAATAGAAACTAATTTTCAAGTAGAGTTTAGAGTATCTAAACTATTAGAAAAAAGTCTGTATACATTTTAATTAAAACTATTAAAATTAGTTAAAAAACGACCTTCCACAAAAAAACTGTTGAAATTAGCAGATTATTTTTGCTAAATATTATTAAGATACTTTCAGAAAAAATAAAACTGTTAAATATATAGAATTTTAGTTATGTTTGACTTAAATTTCAGTTAATAGAAAATAAAAACTTTTGCTAATTAATTAGTAGCCTAAGAAGTCACAAAAAAATTTTTAATTTTCCAAGTTTTTTTTGCAATTAATGCAAAAAAAAATCTAGCTTTCTGAAATCAGCAGTTTACTATTTTTTAGCAAATATTTCTGTTGATTTTAGTAGAATAGACTTCAACTTAAAAATAACAAAAATTTTGTAAATAGAGCAGCTTATTATTGCTATTTTGAGTCCACTAATATTTAGCAAAATTTTCGGCAAATTTTACAGTATAATTTGTTATTTGCAATAACCTAAAAATTAACTCAAATATAAATAAAATTCTTTAAATTTAACAGTTTTCTTTTTGCTGTTCTTATCTTACTAGTATTTAGCAAAGGATATCTGTTAATTTTAGCAGTATTTTCTGCCATAAGTGTATAAATAAATTTTCGACTTAAAAAAAATTGTCAAACCTAAAAATTTGTCATTAAAGCGAATTAAATATCCTAAAATCCCAAACGTATATAACAAATTGTGAAAAAAAAAATCCGTTGTAGGCATGTCCCTATCCGAATTTCATTCTTGCCTAAGGAAATCGTCAGGGGACGACGTCTTAAGAAGTTCTGAAAATATTTGTTAAGTTAAGGGGGGACATTACATTCGCGGCAGAGAAAACAGACCTTTTTTTAAAAATTCATAACTCAGTCAAAGACAAACATTTCTATTGTAGAGAATTGAACAAATTACAAGAAAAAAAATTCAAAAAAATATATTTTTCACTCCAACATGGTTTTATAGACCTCCTAACTGGCGGCAGAGAAAAAAACGGGGCCTCGTGGTTGCAGCGCTGGGAATCGCAAAAATTGTCCGAACTGAAAAAAAAATACTTTTTTAAATCTTAACAAAATTGGTTATCGTATGACACGAGCTTTTTTTTAAAATTTTTTTTTCAATTTTTGGTGATGTACTAAATTTGAAAAATTCATAAAAAATCGAAAAAAAATTTAAAAAAAAGCTCGTGTCATATCGAATCAAGTTTAAAAAAATATAAAAAAAAAATTCGTCAAAAAATTAACCCGCTAGTGCCGCAACCTGTACGAAAAACATGGTTTCGAGATAAACGCGTTCAAAGTTTGTGAACAAAGAAAAAAAATGTTACCTTTAATCTGCCGTGCCTGCTTCGTACTGTATGCATATAAACCCAGTAGCAAATGGTCAAACTAGTTCTAAAACGTACTAATTTTTTGACTAGTAATTACATAACTAGTTCTCAAAATAAGCAATTTAAACCAGTTGTGTACTAGTAAAATACGATATATGGAGAGACTGTTAAAACAAATTACCTGAATTAAAATATGAGATTTGAAATTACTAGTTTTTTGCATTTTTATTTAATAAAAAAATCAGAGTTTGTAAATAAACACCTACATTTTTTTATTGTGAATTGAACTGATGTGTAAATCAACTAGTACAATACTGGTGCCAAAGAGTCAATCCAGAACTAGTTTAGTAAATTTCTTATAAGTACCAGTACAGCTTCTTGTTTTTCTTTCTAAAACAATAATCTTTAACAATTTGTATACCAAATAGTTTCATTGAAACTGCGCAGAGATTTCAAATTATTGAATTTGAATACGAGTTTTGAAATACCACCTGCGTTTGTAATATGTAATACATTCTGAGTTTGCAAATAAACACTAAAATGTTTTATTGTCATTAGAAATCATAAACACAAAATATTTTAAATTTGATTTGGTAAATGGATATAATAATCTCAGTAAGAGGAAACTATCGGTCTAATCTACGTTTTATCAAAGGAAAAACTTTTGCTTTTTATCTATACAATTGAGATAGCAACCAACTGGCGCAGTACTATTTCCAAAGAGTCACTTCGGAACTGGTTCCGCGAGTGTCACATTAGTGCCAGTTTCGCTCCTTATTTTTCCTCCTTTAATTGTAATTTCCAAACTAGTTCTACAACTAGTACCAAAGTGACAGTTTGGCGACAATTGCCCCCGTCCCTATGACATCTCAATATTAAATTCCACAGTTGTTTGTATGGAGAGGCTGTAGAACTCGTACTAGTTGTCTGGTTTAAATAAACTAGTACATAACTGGTTCTGAACTAGTATTTTTTTCTACTGGGAAATAACTGAGCATATAAAATAAAAATTCCACAATATGAGGTATAAAGATGCCTTTTTTTCAAGAAATTCAAAAACACAAAAAAAAAACTCACCCTTCAAGTAGGTACGAAATAACAACCACCAAAAGTCAGGTAGCAAGTAAAACAAGTATATACCAGCTGCCGTACGTAGGTAGCGCGAAAATTAAAAATGCGCTCTCAATAATCCGGCTGCAACTTTTGAATCCGTAGGAATTTTTCCATGAAATTTTTTTTTCTTAGAATCTTAAGAATATTTACTAAAATACAAAATTAAAAAAAAAGGCGATTTCAAAAAAACGGCGATTTCAAAAAAACGGCCAATGTCATGTCCCCCCTTAAATTACAAACTCAATGAGAATTTCTTGTTCTCGTCTAGGAGCGTTATTAAACATTTAAAATATCAAAGAAAAAACAAAAACAATAACAGAAAATTTTCCACAATTTGCTTTGTCATCTTCCAATGTACTACTCTGTTGTTTTGACAGATCTAACAATGTAGTGACATCCATTCGTGTAGAAACAACAATAGAAAACAATGTTTTCTAAAGTGTTAGTAACATTTAAATTTTCACAAGCATTATTAGTTTTTTTTAATTTTATTTTATCGGGATATACATTAATTACATTAAAGGAATTAAATATGCTAAAATCCCAAACGTATTTAGCAAATTTTTTTCCAGTTTTTAAACTAGGGAAATCTACATAAATTTAGCCCAATTTTTATATTTTATCAAAAAGAAGATTGAGATGTTAATAAAAATTTATATTTGAATTCAGCAATTTGCCCGAAATATTAAAGAAATTTAAACTTTTTCGATTTATTTTGTAAAATTAAATCTCCAGGTATTCTTCTATTGATAAATCTTCAAATTCTAAAATTTATAAAGCTTAAAAATGATTTTATTTATACAAATGCAAAAAATTCATAAATTAATAACACTCATACGCCTAGTAGCATTTCTTTTTTTATAACTTCAAACCAAGATTTATGTGAAAAACAAAACAAACACTTCCTTCAACTACTTATTAAATTTTCTTTTTCACATTTCATATCTAACAAAAAACCATTTATTATATTTATAATCAAACCTGATGATTAACAAAAGGAGAAAAATTATAATAGAAAAAACATAAATGCAAGACAATAAAAATGCAGAAGAAAAAATTCTTTTATTTGTTGAAAAGAAACCCTCCACTTGCTTTGTTATGCAAAACATGGCCTACGCATATCACAAACACTGAATAGAAAAAAATATTTCTAATATATCAAAAAAAATATATATATATATGTATATTTTACATAAAAAATAGAATAATAACCCTCAAACAATGCACAACCGCCTCAAAGATAATAAAAGCAGATAAAATCCATTATAAACGCACGTTTAAACTTTACAACAAAACCATTTGATAAAGTAGAAAAAATAGCAAAGAAAAAACTGCATATTTATTTGTTTGCTTATAAATAGAAATGAAAAATAAAAAAATTCGAAAGTATTATTGGCAGGCGATATAAAAAAAATATATAGAAAATATTTAAATCTATTGTTTAAATAAGTTTGTGGTTTTTAAGAAAATAAAGTTTTCTTTAGATTTGATTTTTTTTGTGAGCAAAAAGATTTTGCTTTGTTTTTTTTCTTTCTATACTTTTGTATTGAGTTCACTTGTAGTACATAGTTTGTTTTTATTTTATGGTCATATAGAGTTTAAATTACATTAGTAAAATAAAATTTCATAAACACCAAAATCTTAACTAACTTTATTTAAAGGATTTGCTGAAAAAAGTTGTCTACACTTATGAAAATAACAGAGGTAAAAAAAAATATTTACTTTAATATTTGGATTTAAAAATTATTCTTTCTTTTCGAGTTAACATTTAAATTTCAAAAAAATAAACAACGAGGCGTATGATTGATTTTAATTTTGTAATTTTTTTTTATATATATTCTCAACTAAAAATAGTTATATATTCCAGTGTAAAAAATATTAGGTCTGATCAGGTCTGTTTAGATCTAATTAGATATGATTGAAGATATTAATATCTGGTGCCAATCTACGTGAAATACTTTATGGCCAGATCTGGTAAGATCTAGTACCAGATCTCTTCATATTTAAAAAGATCTGATGTTTATGGACAGGCATGAGCTAATCTGTCCAGATTTGGTGCACACAACAAATAGAATGTCTTAAGTGGCAAGGTAGCCTAATTTTGTGTGAAATTTAGAAAAACTAATTTTATTGCCAAAGTCAATAGGTAATTAGCACTGTAAGGTTTTTTCATATTGGCAATATTTCTACAAACAAAAATTGACAACCCTTTGAAATTTGATTTTTATTATTTTGAAATTTGAAAGGTTTAATATAGTACATATTAGCCGTTTTTTCTAATCACTTGGATTTAATAAATCCAAAAAGTAGTTCTAAAAGTGCTCAACAGATGGCGTTAGATTCTCCCTATTTTAAAAAGAATTTTCTGTCCGACACTTCTTTCACCCTAAATTTTAATACTGAATTCGATGGTGAAGGATTTTACTTTAACTGTTAAGTTTTAATTATATTTTATATAAAACAGCGATAGACAGTCTGCCTTTTCAGTTTTATCGCCTCAATTTATATTTTGTCACAATTGAAAAATTCCATTGCAATATTTAATATTCACTAATTGGATTTAATTAAATTACTTACAGTAGAGTGAAAAATTGCCATTTCTATTTGAGCTATTTCTCCATGTCCAAGATGAAAAATATGTATTTGGAGAGGTGTAGTTTTTTTTCTAAACATTTAATAAAAACCTTTTATTTGTTAGTTTTTAAATTTTTTTGTTTCTCTTTTAATTTTCATTCGTATTTTTTCTGACATTAAATTAATAGGATGTTTCATATATTTGTGCTTTTATTGTGGATTTATTAAATCCAGCTTTTTTTTGGAGTTAATAAATCCCCTTTTTGTATGAAAAATTCTAAATCCAGGTGATTAAAAAACACGCTAATTATTTATCTAATTTTTTTCAACAGCAACCAACCATTTTTCGAAAATAAAATTCGGCTTTGGATAAAAATGAGGAAAAAACAAACCAATCCTGTAAATTTTAAAAAGAGAATACATATTATACGACCATCATTTATAATCCTACTGCTGATTAGTAGTTGAAATTATAAGTGTAAAATGTTTTGATCTACATGTTTTTATCTTTATTATAGATCAGTTCGTATTTTTATGCTGATATGAAAAAAGCTCTAATTTCCAGGGCTCTCACATGTTCCTGAATTACGGCAATACCGGTTTTTGTGCAAAAGATAGCGCTGACTGCTTGTTTTGTTCGGTTTTTTCTGGCAACACTGCTCTGTTTAGTTTGGAGAAGTGTTGCCGGAAAATATTTAGCTCAGTCCCATTTTGAAAGTTTAAATTCTCAATTTTAAAAGTAAAAACTAGAAGCTAAGTTCAAATCTTTGTTTAGATTGTGAAAGTATACTATTTTTTTTTATAAAAGAAAGACACAATCACAATAAATCTGAAATGTCACTTTTTCAAAGTTATAGTCTTGTACATATATTAAATTTGCTAGAGAACGAAAATGTTTGGTTAAGTGTAAATCTAGCAGGTGTAAGTTCTTGGGATTGTAAACTATTTTGAAAATTAAGTTTGCATAAGTCGAGTTTACATGATTCAGAAGGTACATACGAGGTTAAATTAAAACCCCTAGTACTTTTTGAACCCACACAAAATTTAGTTTTTTAGAGTCCTCTAGCAATTTTAGTATTTTGAAAACAGAAAATATGTTGATTAATTGTTGAGCAGTTTATTATAAAAATTTAGACGAAATTTCTTCAAGAATTCAAATATTATGGAGAAATTTTAAAATATTTTCTTTAACAGACCCAATTTGATCGACTTTAATTTAAAATAATACACATATAATTCGAAACTTTTTCTGATTTTCACCCTAAAACTAAGTTTTTTAAAATTTACAATTTTTTAGCTATAAATTAGTAATTAATTATCAAAAAAGAGAAAAAAAATCCCCAAAAATACTTCAAAATAGTAGTAAAATCCCCATATTTTGTTAAATACTTAAATCGTTCTCCACAAAAATCTGTACCCCAAACCGAAGTCGAAATCCCTAATTCGGTTCTAAATCCTCTTATCTGACAACACTGTTAAAACCTCAGTTGAGGAAATAAACTCCTCCCTTGACAAAATTTCACAAAATTGCCTATATACTTATTGGCTATATCAACAGTCTGCTTAAAAAACGATAGACGTCACATCTCTATATTATAAATCCCTGTCAATTTCTTAGTATTGATATCGTCTTTCCAAGTATGTAAATATTTAGACAAATTCGAGTTTGTATTATATTTAAAAAATTTCAGAATCTGCTGGTGTTTAATTGAAAAAAATTCCCATTATCTGAGGGGTTTTCAATAGGAAAATTTTCTCATACTTTTAGGAATTTTTAATAGAAAGAGGTCCTTAGGATCTGGGGACTTTTCTTTAGATAAAAGTCCTTAATATTTAAGTAATTTTCTGTATAAAAAGTCAGCATTTGAGGGTTTTTTTAATAGGAAAAAGATCTCGGAATCAAAAAGTTTTTCTATGGAAACGTTCTTAAAATCAAAAGGGGTTTTCCATAAGAAAGTCTTTAGAGTCTGGGGATTTTACTTTAGGAAAAGTCCTCAGAGTTTGGGCGTTTTAATATAAGAAAGGTCTTCGGAATCTGACTGTTTTTCGATTGGAAAAGTTCTCAGAATCTAATAGTTTTTCTTCAAAGATAGTCCTCAGAATGCGAAGAGTTTCCAAAATCTGGGATCTGAGAATTTTTCTTTAGATAAAAGACATTACTATCAAAACGAATCGGTGTGCTGGACAATTTTCTGTCCATTAGGCCAGATAATCTGATTTCAGAATTGGTAAAATGGTGATCGTGAGTTTTTAAAATTTTTTGTAGTCTTTAAAATTCACATGAAAAATTATCCGCTTTCTAGCCGGGCAAGTCGGCTAGAAGTAACCCTTTTAGTTAAGTTTTGAATTCTATTTTCTTAATTAGTACGATTCATTTAACACTTTTATACCAAAGAGTGAAAAGACTCTCTCTTTATGCCATAGCCCTTGGCAGAGAATAGTGATATAAATATGAACATTAAAAAAAAAAAATTGTATCAAAATTTATATTTGAAATATTAGATATAAAAAAATAGAAAAAAAATCTACATTTATATTATATTGTTACGACATTAGATAAGTCAAGTATAGAAAATTCTGGAATTTTGGAAGGCAGATGTCCCAAGAGGCGGAATTTACTAAACCGTTCAAACTGGCAGCACTACATTTAAGTATAATCAGCAGAGCAGCGACTTTCATACACTTAAAAATCGAAAATATGCGCTTAAAATGTGCAGTAAAGTAGACAAAATATGCACTTAAATGGAAATATGCAGCACTAAAAACCCAATAATATGGACTTAAAATCCAAAAATAAACGCTTAAATCCAAAAAATTTTACTTTAAATTTAGCGATTTTTAAAAATCATATTTATTATTCAAATTTTTGTTTGAAAACTTCAAAAAAATTAAGACCTGGTATTAACAGAATCATAACATTGACAAATAAAATGTGAATTTTTGAATTTTTTTGTTGTTTTGTATGAAAAGTTAAGAATCTCAGTCTTAAAAATAGTCTTATGACGGTCACATTGAGTCACAAATAGGAATAGACACTTTAAATGTGCTAAAATCCCAAAACTTACCTAAAAATTTGTGAAAAATAATCTGTTGAAGGCATGTCCCCATCAGGATTTTATTCTTGCCTAAGGATATCGTCAGGGGACGATGTTTTTAGAATTTCTAGAACTACTTATCTGCTAAGTTAAATTACAAACTCAATGAGAATTTCTTGTTCTCGTCTAGAAGCGGTATTAAACATTTAAGATATCAAAGAAAAAACAAAAACAACAACAAAAAAATTTACCACAATTTGCTTTGTCATCTTCCAATATACTACACTGCTGTTTTGACAGATCTAGCAATGTAGTGACATCCATTCATGTAGTAGTAGACCCTAAGTTTACTGCTTATTAGTATTTAGATATTAGTAATGAGTACCCATAACTAAGATTTTGCGGGGTGGAGTACTAGAAACTTATGTACCTAATTTCATTCAATTAACTTTAGAATTGCGAGCTGTTTGATTAAAAGGGTCACTGATATTACATGAACGGAGAGACATCGTGTAGATTATTATAAGTCGATGGATTTACACCCATTATTTTGGTAGTTACAAACAGCAGCACAAACTCAACATACCTTGTACAACAGTGTGGTGTAGGGCATACAAATCGGGGCCGTATTGTTTATAAAGAATGGTTTTTTAAGATATAGAACTTTAAGTTGGCAACACTCTTTTCAATGTCAGTCATTTTCATAAGAGATTAATCACAACTGGGTCGATTGTCGACCGACGACAGCACAAGTCGTCGCAATTAATTTAAATTCAGCGACAATCGACCGTCGACATTTTTTGACGTTTAGAAAAAAAGAAGAGCAAAGCAAGAATATGATTGTATTTGTTTCGCCATAATTCTTAATCAATTCAATTGTTTTTGCATTAATTCTTTTTTTTTATATTTTATTGAATTTAATTTTGTTTTTTTGTGCTAAATTGTGTATTTTTATTTTAAATTATATTTCTGCTTTCAAAAAAATAAATTTTTTGTAAACAAAGTACGATTTTTTGCAACTCTAATACGAGTTTTTACAACTCTGTTCTAATGGCAACCATTAAATAAATTAAAAATGTGGCAAAAATTTGACAAATATTTTGAGTGTGGGTTAGTGTGTCATCAAGAAAATAGAATAGATTCTATTATGACAATAAATCGCCGGACGACATGGCGACATTTTGCTTCCTATACAAAATATATGAAAAAGCAATTCTCGTTGGCGTTGTCGACCCAGTTCTGATTAATCTCTAACTGTGAAGTGATTTGTGTTTTTTTTTTTGGTTACCATTTCAGTATGAATGAACAATGCTTGCAAATTGTGTAGATTTGTTTTGAAAAACATGTTCCACTCTGGATTTGTATGATAATCCACAGGCTATTGTTGCGACTCCATTTTATGCTGAATAACTGACTTTTGGTATGTTTTATAGGCTGGTGCAATCATTGATCCTTATTTATTCAAAAACAATGCCGGCCAGGACGTTACAGTTATTAGTAACCGTTATAAAGCAATGTTCAATGGCTGCTTTGCTGCTGAATTAATGTGGAGAGCTGTGGTTTTCACAAGACAGCCCAACATATCACACAGAAAGTTCCAGTATCCATTTATAGAAAGAAACATTTGGTGAATTTATTTCCAAGTTCGTGCGATTTAACTGTGTAGGTTTGTGAAATCGATAGTCTACACCGATAAGCCAGAGATGGTTGACGAAACCTGAAACAACAATTTTCAAAATCATTACACTAATAGAAAAAAGTTCGTAAAAATTTAGTTAAAACTACTAAAAATTAGTTGAAAATTATGCTACGGAAAAAACTGCTAAAATTAGCAGATTATTTTTGCTATATATTAGTAATATAGGAACAGCAAAAATAAAACTGTTAAATGTATAGAAATTTAGCTTTATTTGAGCTAAGTCCTTGTTAATAGAAGAAAGCAGATTAATCTGCTAAAATCAGCAAACAATTTTGCTAAATAGTTAATAGCCCAAAAAATTTAAAATTTTCGAAATTTTTTTCCTATTTTTTTTTAAGGCAAATAAAAATCGAGTCTTTTGAAAACAGTAACTTTTTTAGCAAATATTTCTGCTGATTTTAGTAGTATAGACTGCTATTTGAATTCAACTAAATTTATCTTAAAAATAGAAAAAATTTTGTAGATATAACAGTTTATTTTTGCTATTTTTAGTCTACTAATAATTAGCAAAATTTTCTCCAGATTTTGCAGTACAATTTGTTATTTTCAATTAACTAAAAGTTAGCTTAAATATTACTAAAATTTTGAAAATTTAACTCTTTTAATTTTGCTGTTCTTATTTTACTAGTATTTGGCAAAAAATCTGCAAATTTTAGCAGTTTTTTCTGCAGCATCATTTTTAACTAATTTTTAGTAACTTTTTTTGCTATTTTTACGGATTTATTTCGATGAGTGTACCAGGCAATTAACCCTTTTAGTCCTAGTATTGACTGTAAAGTGGAAAACACGAGATCATTGCTATTAAATTTAAACAAAAAGATGAAAAACATTAAAAAACAATTGGTGGTTGACAAATACTCCTAAGAAAAAATATTTTTTACCTTGTAAGATTTTGAAACATTTCTTTTCAATATTGTTTCAAAATTATTTTCTCCCGGACCATTTTTTACTTACAAGGTTTCTTCAAACCAATTATTTACAAAAACTTAAAGCCAAAAATTTTTGTATTAAAACAAGTTTGTACAACTTTTTTCGAAATGCAAAAACTAAATGTTCATATTAATTTTCTTTCTAGCAACTGGGAAAATACAAGAAATTAAAGCCAAATTTTTTACCACATAAATTGTCTAGATTGCCTTAAAACCAAAAAATGTCTATTGAAGATTATTTTTTCTTTCATTCATTTAAATTACATTTAAATCGTCAAATTACAGCAAGGCCTACACTCCTTTTTACTTTTAAAACATACTAGGCGTATGAGTAATATTATTTATTTGGTAATTTGACAATTTTAAATATAACTTCTTTTGTAATTAAGCTGCTTTTAAAAGTTAAATTAAATATGAAAGCCTACAATATGGCCTTATTAAATTTACTTCAAAAAATTAACCGCAATATTTTTATATATTTCCTTTATTCAAAATATTAAAAAATTTTAATTTGTGTTTTTTATTTCTTTTGTATTTAAGTTGTATTATTATTGAAAAATATAAAATCGCTTAACAATTCATAACATTGTTATATATTTTTATACAATCATGGTATATTTTTATACAATCATGGTGTATTTGCTCTCCATTTATGACAATAATTTTAAATTATTCTAATTAAGAAATAAAAGTTATTACATTTGAATCATAAAAAATCATTAAAAATTTTACTGTTGTAGTTTTTTTCTCTCCCTTTCTTTTTTCCATTTTTTTATTGCGTTAGTATTAAACAAATGAAATGTTATGTTAAATTGTGTATGATGTCGCATAAATTTAATTATAATTTATGTTAATGTCTTTTATCTACAAACATGCAACAGCATATCTGCATGCATACACATGCAAGCAAATAATAACAAAAGTTAAGTACAATAAAGCCGCGATTAACGCTGGAATCTGGTTTTGGCAATAATGCCTAAAAGAGAGAGTTTTTAGCTCCAAAGTGGAACCGGTTGCTCTAGAATCATTTCTGGAACTAGTTCTGGAACTGATTCTACATCACCCACACCTTCCATGTACGATCCCAGGAACTGGTTCCGGAACTAGTTCCATTGAATCGGTTACAGTGGAACCAGTTGTAGAATGGGTGTGGTTGGCTACCGCTTGTAAGAAATTTTCCTGGGCTGTCTATAATATTTCCTATATAAGAAATTTTTTTAGAAAAATGGAGTCAGAAATTAAATAAGCTTCATGGGTCTTTTTTCCCACAGATTATTAAGGGTTAAAGATTTTTAAAATAAATATTAACCGTGTATTTTCCAAATATCAATACACGGCATTAACGTTTGAAAATGATTTCGGGCATATGGCCACCGCGGCTGTTCTTGACGAAGAGCATTCTGGACGTCCGATTTTGGGCCACTTTTTCGAGTATTTTTGGCCGTATGTCCTAGACGTCAATTGTTGCTGGTTTATGAGCATAAGCCAGCGACTTCACGTGGCCCCACAGGAAATAATCGAGAGTTGTTAATCGCACGAACTTGGAGGCCAATTCACAGGTCCATTTCTAGAAATCAACTTATCGCTAAATTATGATTTCTATAAGTCGATGTTTGCGGTCGCAGCACAATGGATCAAAAATTTAATGGGTTGGCCAAAACCTCTAAATTTTTCCTCACCGATTTCCAAATTTTAGGTTTAAATATAGATAATTGTGGGCGTGGCATACTGTTAAATACGACTGTTTTTCGTATTTTATATAAAAATAAATTTTTTGTATTTTTCATTAGAAAAGTATTAGGAAAAGTGGGAATTATCATAGTTAGACCCTAACCGCCTTTTTATCTAAGTGAATGTTACTATTATCTGTAATAAATGTAGAAATTTAAAGATGTATGTTTATATTAGTAATTAAAAAAAATATATTTTATAATACACTATGTTTGTACCAAATTTCAACTTCAGTCGAGTATAACTTCTATGGATCAAAACGGACAAAGAACGTAGACCGTCTAGTGATAGATGGAAGTATCCTCTTCATTTCTCTAAGAGATATATGACCAGCCTCGATCTGCCCGTTGAAGATCTATCAGAGGAAGCTCAGGAAAAAAAAAGAATAAGGAATACAGATATTATAGAGAGCATAACACCAGAAAAATGTTCCGAAAGTACACAAATGAAGACCTATTTAATATCCCTACGGGAAATTTTAACAAACTGTCACCGAACTGGCCCCTTTATATGAAATAGACTGGTCAGTTTTACATGGCGTTGTCATAGGAGGTGGAAATTGACCCCTTGTGACATGTCACACGACAAATCCCAGGACAGGTTCCTGAACTTTGTTTTTTATGAGAGTTCAGTAACCTGTCCTAGAATTTGTCTTGTGACATGTCACAAGGGGTCAATTTCCACCTCCTATGACAACGCCATGTAAAAGTGACCAGTCTATTTCATATAAAGGGGCCAGTTCGGTGACAGTTTGTTAAAATTTCCCGTAGGGATATTACTGGCAACGTTGTTCGTCTCTAGTATTCGGCACTAATGCAAAAAGGAACATCTGGACTTAGATCAAGCAGCAAAGCAACTACTACAAGACACAAATACTATAGAACAATATATGGAAATTTCTAATTAAATAAATAATAATCAAAATTTCCCCTTCCTTGTATAATTTTTAATATAATATTAGTAACAAGAACTTATTTATATAAATAAAAATACATTTAAAAAAAAATCCCTATGTCATAAAAATTATTTATAATTATTATAAAAATTATTTATTTATAGGGTTTTGACTTTTTTTTAATAAAGTCTACTAGAATAGAAAAAAATCACATTTTTATACAAAAATTCAAAAGTTCAACTTTGACTATTTTTTTCTCCCGAACTACCCAGACAATTTTAATAAATTCAAAAGTGGAGAGAAGTTCAAAGAATTATCTACCAATAATAATAAAAAAAAACTAAAATAAAAAAGTTACAAATATAAAAAAATTACATTTTCATATAAAAAGGATACCAAAAATTCAAAAGTTCAACTTTGAATATTTTTTTCTCCCGAACTACCCAGCCGATTATTAAGTGGAGGAAAGTTCAAGTTCTATCCATAATAACAAAAAAAAAATTAAAATATCCCAAAATTTGCTAAAGTTACAGACTTTTGGCCGATAAAAAATCACCATTTTGGCACTTTCGTACTTATTCAGAATTGGTGCTCAAATGTCCCACAAATCTGGATTTTAGGGAGAAACCATGGGAATCTTCTATTTTAGGTATAGGATGTGTTCAGCGAACTTATGTACGCGGAATATAATTGTGGAACATTTTAACCCTCTAACTCTTCAACTTACGGGTCGTTTTTGTCCCTTTTTAAAAAGGGGCCAAAAAATTCCCTTTCATTGAAGAGTTAGAGGGTTATAATGTTCCACAAAAATGTTTCTCGTAGTGTTTTACATAAGTTCGCTGAACACATCCTATACCTAAAATGGAAGGTTCACAAAAACAAAAAACATAGCCATTTTGCTGATTTTTTCATGTAAAGTGCCAAAAATGGTGATTTTTTGAAATGTTTGTATGGAGAACCCCCCAGGGGGTTCCAGGGGGTGTGCCACTGGCATGGGTGGGTCGGCCCTCCAAAGTTAGTGGGGGTCGGTCATACATTTGGACTCGATTGGGGCACTCTAAATAGGTCAAAGTGGGATTTTTCAAAATTTTACCCTACGGGTAAAAAGTTGGGATATCAGAATTCGTTTAAGAGCTATGGATCCTCGGGCAAAGTTTCTTATTTTGATCCCTAGAATACGATTTTCCTTGTCCTCGATTTTTAAATCGACCCGCCCTAATATACATATATATCGATATATTTTCTACTGCTTTCCATCTCTTTCTGACTGGGCCCACAAACTCATGTTTCATTTTACCTACCAGCAATGAGTAGCGAAACATTCACGAAACGAATGCATTCATGCTGGCCTTTAGTAACACCTATCTCCCTATAATAACAGTGATAATATGTGTATGTAGTTTAAAAAGTAGTCACACAAGATATTATTTTAATTTTATTTACATTCCAGAATTAAGTAAAAATATATATATAATGTATTTATTAAAAAGATATAATTTTTAATTACACCAAAGATTTATATAAAATATGGTTTAGAGAAAAATCATAATAATCCCATAGACTGCAGTTCCTTAATAGCAACACTATTTATCTGCGTATAGTAAATATTTTATATTTCATAATTCCACATTATTAATACATAAAGAGAAATTTAACATTTTTTAAACACATTATATATTTATTTAAGGAATTGCTTTAAGCTTAAACATATTAATATCCAATTATAATTAATAGTATTAATCTGCGTATAATTAATATTTTCTAATTCAACATCATTCATACCTAAAAAAAAATTTTTTTTAACACTATAAATTGTAAATCGTGTTATTGGTGTCTTGTATTGTATAAATTTTCAACATAAATGACTGTTTAACAAAAAAAAAATGTTAAAAAGCAGCAGCATTTACTACTGGGAAAGTTCATATTATTGTCTTTATAAAGTTTAAAAGTATACATTCAAATACACACGTTATTAACATACAAAGTTTTGTGTGAAGGTAGAATTGAAAAAAAACATATATATGGTAGAAACAAAAGCCAAAACGGAAATGCACATAGTGACATTAAAAACGCAACATTTTTCCTATTGTTAAATTTCCGCTAAGTGAAAAGTCCCCCACAACAAACTAGCAAACATAGGCCTATAACTTTATACAAGTGTTTGTAAGAAAGAGAACAACAAAATGGAAAAAAAAAACTTGGCAAATTATACAAATATTTTATATAAATATGGTAGTAATAATGGATTTTTATGCAGAAATTAGAAGAAGAAAGAAATCCAAGTTCTTGTACGAGTACTCTATAAATATCAATACATAGTTTTGTTTTATAAAATTTTTTCTTACTATGTGATTTATAAAGTATACGCTACTTTTTCTCAACATGTAATGCGTTTTATGTATGTAGTTCTAAAAAATTATAGTTTTCTTTAATATCATCATTTTCATATGCATGTTTGTTCAAGTCTTTACAATTGTATTTTCAAAAAAAAAAACATTTTGTAATATGACCAACTTCCGTTTGGGGTTTTTTAATGTGAATTTTAAACCTTTTTTTCAAATTACTTTCATAACAAAACGGATATGCATAATAAACTCTAAACTCTTATGAAAGTATTTTATAAATATAAAAGTTAGGCCTTAATGGCGTCAGTAATTTATAAAATAATAGAGTAGAACTCTATGTAGAGTTCAAGATATAGTAATCTAATAACTTTAGACTGTGTTAGATATGTTAATATAACTTTTATTTTATGTACTCCAGAAAAAAAATATAATATGTATGTTAGGGTGGGTCGATTTAGCAAACGATATTGTGCCATCGATTTTTCGATAGCTTTTGGCACGAGGAAAAAAAGTTCCACTACGACATATCAAAAAAATCATTTTCGAGGCGCCCAAATTTCAATTTTTTAACAATTTTCTAATGAATGCTAGATTAGCGCCATCTTGCGGTAACTTTTTGAAAAAACTAATGAAGTTGTAAACAATACAACATTACAACCTTTCCAGAAAGGTATTACTTATGAAAATCGGATAAAAAATGTGGCAACTAGAGGTAAAAGTATATAAGTAAAAATATTTTCTGCCTGTTTTCATCAACATCATCATTATCATTTCATTGCGAACAAGCCAGTTTTGGGGAGATCTTTATATGGGCACTAGGTCTTAACGTAGACCGATTTTAACCAATCGTTCCTGGGTCGATACAAGTCGGTGTACTTAATTTCATCAAAATATTTGCAACCTGACAGACGGCCATCGTTACATCGAACCAAAAAGTGACTCTAAGTCGAACGGTACACTAAAAAGTGCGCCTGCGTTCAATATTGTTTGGATTAACAAACATCAGTGTAGTGGTGTAGTGTATAAATAGAAGCCGAATTTGAGAAGAAATTTTTAACAAAAACCAATTGAATATACAGTAACTTTTGCAGATCCCTTTTCTAAAATAATAGTAAATAAATACTGACAAATGAATAAGAAGATTGTTTCTAATACTAAAATTCATATTTTTTCAACAAAACAAATTAAAAAATTAAGTTTTATTTGTGAAATCAGTAGCATTTTCTTAATTTTTGCACTTCATTGCAAAACTATTTAAATATTGCGCGACAATTTATTAAAGTTTTTCTCATCGCTTAAAAAAAATAACATTACCGTTCCAGATTAAACACAAAAACTAAAAAAATTATATTCATTTTTATAATTTTTAGACAAGTTTTATAAAATTGCGTGAATTGTAAAATTTTTTCATTTTTTTGCAAAAATTCAAAAATTTTGATACTAAACTATTCACAAAAATCTGGTTTTAAATGTATAATAATTTAACCGTAACCGCACGGTTTTTACATGCGGTTATTTTCAGTACGAGCGTTTTTATTCAGTACGAGCTTCCCCATCGACTTTTATTTGACTTCCCAGGTAAGTGAACTCGCGGATTGATGCGATTGGTTGTTTGTTCTTCATGCCTGTTCCTCATATATTTTGTCTTGCCTATGTTGATTTTTAGTCCAACAGGGTCAGCTTTGTGGACTGAATCATTAATTTTGATTGCATATCAGATTTACTACTTGAGAGCAAAACAATGTCATCTGCGTATACAAGAGCGTTGTGGTGATGTATTTTTATAGGGTGCCAAATGATGCCACGTTGAGGATGATTATCGATCGAGCTTATTGCATAGCTACGCTAATAGAAAAAAGTGCGTAAAAAATTTAGTTAAAACTGCTAAAAATTAGTTAAAAATGATGCTGCAGAAAAAAACTGCTAAATTAGCATATTATTTTTGCTGTATATTAGTAATATAGGAACAGCAAAAATAAAACTGTTAAATATACAGAATTTTAGTTATATTTGAGCTAAATTTTTGTAAACGGAGAATAGCAAATTAACCTGCTAAAATCAGCAAAAAATTTTGCTAAATAATTAGTAGCCTAAAAAATCACCAAAAAAATTGAAATTTTCAAATTTTTTTTTTTGATTTTTGTTTTAAATGAAAATAAAAATCGAGCCTTTTGAAAATAGCAGTTTACAATTTTTTAGCAAATATTTCTGCTGATTTTAGCAGAATATACTGCTATTTGCATTCAACTAAATTTAGTTTACTTTTGCTATTTTTAGTCTACAAATATTTAGCAAAATTTTCTGTAGATTTTACAGTACACTTTGCTATTTTCAATTAACTAAAAGTTAGCCTAAATATAACTAAAATTTAACAGTTTTAATTTTGCTGGTTTTCATTTTACTAGTATTTAGTAAAAAAAAAATATACTAATTTTAGCAGTTTTTCTGCAACAACATTTTTAACTAATTTTTAGTAACTTTTTCTGCTATTTTTACAGATTTTTTTTCTATGAGTGTACCCATATAATGTTGTGCCTTATGCGGTCAAATGCCTTTTCAAAATCGATGAAAACTTGATGTAAAGATTTCGTTCATCTCATTTGTTTGTTCCATTATTATACGTAAAGTTGAAATTTGATCCACTTATGCAGCTTCGCTGGGGCCGAAAACCTGCTTGTTTCGTTTAACTGCACTCGATACGGTTAAGGATAATTTTGCAGAAAATTTTGAGGCAGCTGTGTAGTAGCTTAATTACGCGCTGCCTTCTTTTGGAATTTTAACGATAACACCCTGTATCCAATCAGATGGAAATTCTTCAGTTTCCCAAATTGGCTTAACCTTTTCACTACCCTTGTACACTACAATATACACAACTTTAAACTAATACATATATAAAATTTAATAGTGAAAAAAAAACTTTATAGGTACTCTGTGTAAATAAGTTTATTAGGCTCTTGGCCTGCAAATAAAAATCATTATGTGTGTAAGCAGTTCAACATGGCAATATAGTCGCGATATTTGGGGGTTTTGGTGTTTCTCATAAACGAATGAAGATAGATAATGGAAATTTGGCATATAGCTTTGCTTTATGGACGAGAAGAAAACCAACCAAAGGATTTTTGGCTATTTGAATATTTAAGGGTAAAACTAGGATATTAATTTACGATCTAGAGTCAAACTAAAAAACATTCATTTACGGGAATGAGAAAAAATCGATTTTCGAAAGTTATTTTTGATTGATAGGAGGGGGAGGGGGGCAAATATGTTATATCTTTTTTTCTAATTTGATTTCACGTGAAAATGTGCCTTTACGAGTAGTTTTGACTATAGAACTGGAATAAGTATGCTCTATATATATTCAAAATTTGTTGTCTGGGAATTTAAATTTATATCTACAAATATACAAAAACGAAATTTGTATTTTGCCCCTTTAAATTGTTCTTTAAATTGGTTGCATTATTTTTTTTCTTTTTTCGTTCAGAATTTTAAAGTGTTTTTTGAACGTTTGTTTAGCAATGTTATTTTATCACGATTTTTTGTTTTGAAATAATATTATAATCGCGTGATTTTTGCAAGATTTCAACATACTAACTTTTGCATTTAAACAAATACTTATCGTCAGGCATTTCTAAAACCTGGTTAAACATATTTCTGCAACAAAAGGTTAAAGTTACAAAAAAAAGAGGAGGGTAAGCCAGTATGAATTACTTGTAGTAAAACTTTGGATTTTTATATTTGAAAATAACTTATTTAAATGATTAAAATTAATAACATAATTTTTTAAAAACTATTAGAGAAACTAATTAAATATTAAGAAAAAATTATAAGCTGTCCAAAACACATATTTTGGATTTTATATATTCAGTTTCTCTAATAAAATCGTTGAAAATTGAAATCTATAAGAATTCAGCAATATTTTTATTCATTAACTATCAGAATATAAAATTTTTAATGAGATATCATCATTTTCTTACAGCAGACAACTGAAGATTGTAGTGATGCCCATGAAAAAATTGTATTGTCCATTATGAAAATGGTCAACCTTTTTGAAACAACAAATAAAATCTATTTACAATTTGGACTTGAGGTAGAACAATATTCTAGCTAAATATATGAAGATATGGAAATTATTTAAAATCCACATAAATGCAAAACGGCTACTGTAGTAAGTATACCTTCCTTTATAGCATGCCATATAAGATTATGAATATTTGCCAACTATTGTTTTTATGATGGCTGTTACAAAATGTTGAAATATATACAGTTTTATTTTCACGAAATTTTTCTTTTCCAAAAATAAAGTGTTTACATATAGTGTTTTTTTCATAACATATGTTGGCTTTATAAAATGTTTTAACTTGTAAGACATTTTAAATGTAAATTTAGATAAGTAATCTCAGCAAAAGTTTTGCTAACACTTAATCGATTGCAAATGAAGAAAATACTTTGCTAAAATCAATAAAATGTTTGCTAAATATTAGTAGACTGAAAAAAAACTCAAAAAATTTGCAAAGAAATTGGACTTTATTAAATTTATTTGTTGAAAATTTAAGCCTAAAATTTGTGTTTTTGTGATTCTTTCGAACATTATTTAGGAAACTTCGTAAAATATAAAAATGTCCAGAATTCCACATTAGTAGACAATTCTAAATAATAAAAAAGGATATAAACTTTTGTATTATAAAAACCTATTTCTTACAAAAGCGAAAGAGAACACAAAAAAGTTACTCAAACTACTGTCCTTGTATTTCACATAATCAATATTAATAAACCTTTTGTATATACCTTCACTTTTTGTCTTTATCTTCAAAAAATTTAAATATTTTATTTTGTCCATAATTCAAATCATATCTAATATTCCTTAATCGTCCTTTTGTTTTATGTATGAAATACAGATGTAAAAATCTTTCACGGTTGTATTTATTATATGTCTTGGTAGAGCTGTGTTTAAGTATCACTTCTGCCACATCTACATCTTGTCTGTCTGGTTGTTGTCCGGACTATAAATGAGTTTATCAGCACAATTTTGGTAGCAAAATAAATTACTAAAACATTAGTTGAAAATTAGTTTAGTGGTAAAAAATATAACTAAAACTTTTGTTGAAAAAACACAATGTCAGCAAAAGAGTTGCTGAAAAAACTAGTATACTTGACATAAAAGACGTTTTATTAATTTTTCTACAAACTTTTTTTTTGAGTAGTGCAGTAGGAAATTCCAAATTTATACTCTAAATTCTAAAATTATAACTCTTATGCTATTCATAACAGAGCGCCCAATTACTTAACATTATACTTTAGTGCTGGTAAATTCGGTTACTTTTCAATACTCGATACTATTCGATATTTTTGATTTGGATACTCGATACTATGGCCCTATGCTCCAACTTGGAACGACGGGAATAAATATATATATACTCGATACTACTCGATACTTTTAACGGTTTTTAAATTTGATATTGTTTAAAATTTTTTGGTAAAATTCGTTGAAAATGTTTATAGTAATTCAATATTTAAATTTATAAACATATTTTTTAACTTTTTCACCAACTATTCATTGCAGTTTTCGCAGTTTTTTATAATATTATTTTAAATATTTTACTTCTGTACCGGTGTTCTGTAACTATGTGAGAAGTTTCTCACTTAAAAATTGCAACTCTGCCATATTTAAAACAGAGTGAGTATCATAACGTCAAATTTAGCCAGAGGTATTTAAAAATATTTACTTATAATCAGTTTGAAATTTTGTGACTCACCCTGTTTTAAATATCGTAGACACATCGCAGCGTTACAATTTTTATGTGAGTAACTTCTCACATAGTTACAGAACACCGGTACTGGATTTTTCCTTTTGGCAGAGTTGTAATTTTGTGACAAATATTTTAGCAGAGTCACATGTTCGTGGTACATATTTTAGCGTAGTCACATTTTTATATATTTTGTCTGTCCAAAATTCAACTCTGAAAATATCGATTAGTAATTTTGAGTATCGGTACCCAAAAAAAAAAGACAAATACTCGATACCCACTACTCATATTTTTACCAGCACTATTATACTTATACTTAAATGCAGTGCTGCCAGTTTGAACAGTTTGGGCTAATAATAGGCTAATCCAATTTCATAACAATATTTAAATGGCCGCCAGACTTTGAGTGGTGGATGAATTTGAGTGATAGTTGAAGCAATTGAGTAACTATAAATGTCACTACATTTCTACATCTGTCAAAATGGATGATGACGAAGCAAATTGTGATAATTTTTTGCCGTTAATTTTGTTTCTTTTTTGATATTTGAAATGTTTAATAAATACGTGAAGAAAAAATTCTCATTAAATTTGTAGTTTAACCCAATAAATATTTCTACACTGAAAATATTATTACAGTAACTGACTGTAGTTTATTTAAAAGTTATGCGTTCATTTATTTTTAAATGATTATACAGCTTAAATGAAAAGATATATATTTTTTAACTTTTTTGTATTTTATTTAAAAAATAATAACCTAGGGGTCATCTCTATTCAAAAATGGACCATGATGGGGCCTTGCACCCTCGGGAATTTGTAATAAAAATTTCCACTTCACAAAATGACCCATATCCCGAAAACTAAGCGAGATAGAGCAAAACGGATAAAATGAACTTACATGCCCTTAGATTATATGGACTAGGGCCGGGGAGGGTCCCGAGACCCTAAATTTGAACAAATTTTACGACTTAGGCCCGATTACTGAATTTTCAGTTAGCTACTTTAATAGAAAAAAGTATGTAAAAAGTTTAGTTAAAACTACTAAAAATTATGCTGCAGAAAAAAACTGCTAAATTAGCAGATTATTTTTGCTATATATTAGTAATATAGGAACAGCAAAAATAAAAATGTTAAATATACAGAATTTTCGTTATATTTGAGCTAAATTTTTGTAAATGGAGAATAAAAAAAAATTTTAATTTTCAAAGTTTTTTTCGATTTTTTTTTTTTAATGCAAATAAAAATTGAGCCTTTTGTTAACAGCAGTTTACAATTTTTTAGCAAATATTTCTGTTGATTTTAGCAGAATAGACTGCTATTTGCATTCAACTAATTTTAGCTTAAAAATAGCAAAAATTTTGTAGATTTAACAGTTTATTTTTGCTATTTTTAGTCTACACATATTTAGCAAAATTTTGTGCAGACTTTACTCTACAATTTGCTATTTTCAATTAACTAAACGTTAGCTTAAATATTACTAAAATTCTGTAAATTTAACAGTTTTCATTTTTCTGTTCTCATTTTATTAATATTTAGTAAAAAAAATCTGCTGATTTTAGCAGTTTTTTCTGCAGCATCATTTTTAAATAATTTTTAGTAACTTTTTCTGCTATTTTTACAGATTTATTTCTATGAAAGTACTAAATGGGACTTTAACTCACACATTTGTTGATGTTTCACATATAAAATTTTGATTTAACTGGACATTCAATAATCAGGCCTTAGTATAATTACACATAAAACTGTAGTTTTATAAATTGTTTACTTAAACTTACACCCAGAAAACAGTCTCAGTTGTGACCACCGAATTTGTTGCCAATCGAATTCGTGCGGTTACGACATTTATCTTTATATTAAATTATATTTTTTTTTTGTGAAAGCCAATATTCGGTTGTCTAATTCAATATTATGTTCCACATAAATATTATTATGTTCCACAAAATTTTATTGAAATTAAAAAAAACTATTTTTGAATTTTCTGGTATTGAACCCGGCCATTCAGGTTAATAGTTCACACTCTTACCCACTGCACCACAACTACTTTTAATTTTCTTAGCCATATTTACTGTTTATACATATGAATACTTTATTTTAATTTAAAAAAAACATAAATTTTTGTTTTTTCCGGGATTCGAACTCGGAAATCCGGCATACTAGGCCAACTCTCTACCGACTACACCACAAACACTTATTAATTTTCAAGTCTAATTTTGAATTTATATGTTTTGCTTGGAAAAGAAATATAGTAAAAAATTCGTTTACCAATACCAATCAAGAGTTGTGTGTGTTATCATTAAAATCCACAATTCGGTTGGTTCTACAGAAACTCGACTTCAAGGTCACATTTGATTAGGATACCCGTATTTGTAGTTACCACTTTCGAATATTGAAATTTTTTTAATAAAGATTATAGGTAACACCAATTTTCTTGTATATTCACTATATAAATGGCTGCTTCTACTGCATAGAATTACTAAACTGATACTAATTTTAAAATTGATTGGAGATACCAATAATTTGTTAAAAGGATTCTTTTTTAGATCATTTTCCCTATTTTTAATGTGTAGTAAAATATTTTTGGTGTAGTATTCAATTATAGGCAACTCCAAATAAAATAACATCCTGGCAAATTCATTTTAATGGTTTTGATCGAATTCCAACCAATCTTTTTGCTGTGTGTAGAATTGTTAAATTTAACAAAAAAAATTTTCAAAATCAACAAATTTTATTTTAAGCCAAAAAACAGGAATAAATTTTGTTAAAGTAACAAATTTTTCTGTCCAGCCAACAGACGTATTATTTTGAGTGTAAATATCATTTATTCTTACGGATTTTTAGTTCATTTTTTTAAAGTTAAAAAACGAAATAAATGAAATATCATAATTTTTTTTAGGATTTTGTAGTTAATTTATTAACATTTAAAAATAAATGAAAAGTTTTTTTTTTTTTTTGATTTAAATGAAAATTTAGTAGACCGGTTTCAAGTAGAAATATCTGCACTACATTTGCATTTAAATCAACTGCAATATGAAGTTATTTTTAATTGTTAAAAATCAACTGACAAATCTAGTAAAAATAACTACAAATGTATGTTTAACTACAGTCTTGAAAATTATTGTAAAACTGTATAAACAACTACAAATGCAGTTAAAACAAGAGACATAACAATTATTGTAGAACTGTCGAAACTGTAAGTTAAACTTGCTGCTACAATTACTAACAAATAAAAAAATTGTTTCATCCTTTTTTGTCAAAATTTACACTATCATTGACTGTAGAGATTCTCCCCTCTAATTTGATACCCATTTTGTATACAAGTAAGAAAAAATATGTCGTCATATATTGATATTTTCAAATCCTTTAAAAAGGACAACTGGCGTGAGGAAGAAAAACTGGGTACTTAGTTTTTGATTAAAACGAAGGGAAGACGTTTTACACGTATTGAGGTTTTTATTGAACTAACTTTATTTACAAATTTATTCCTACTTATATACTAACATATTTAACTTAAAAAATATTTAATCTCTAATTGCAGCGTGGGATGGTATTTCCCTTTTGTAGATAAGGAAAGGTTAGCAAACTATTCTTTGTTCTTTGTCTCACATGGTGAGAGATAAGTAAAGTAAATGAACAACAAAAGGCTGTTACCTGATCATGAGTTCTAAAACCAATGCATTGATAACAACACATGAGGTTAACAAGCACAACAAATTTAACATAATACAAAAAAACCCATAAAATATCCAAATTTATTACTTTACAATTATTACCTGTTTTTAAAACTAAATAATTTTATATACATAGACCTTTTACTTGTTCAAGATGTGAACAGTTTTACTATACATTGTCTCACTTTCACGTGCATATCGATATTTGCATGGGTGAAAGCAAAAGTTGAAAATTGTATTACGGTGTAATCAATTAGAACAACAATACGTATGATCAACATCATATTCATCATACGTTCAGTTGCCCTTATATGAGGAAGAATTTCTGAACGGCCCACACTAAAAATATAAAGTTAAAAATGGAAATTGTTTAAAATTATATTTAAACTTTATAAAAGTAAAAATATAAAACTTGATTCTTATAGTAGTTTTTACAGCCTTTTCAATGGCGTTATCGGTTATTTTAAAAGTTTAATTTTTGACTTTGAAATTCAAGGTCGAAAAATATAAATGATATATCTCAAAAATGGGTTTTTTATTTTCTTAATCTAGTCTACGACATTTTTTGAGAATGAAAATGCGCAGCTAAAGAAAAAACATGTTCCCTCTACAATGTTCTTCTCTACCACATATCTAAATTCGGTTGTTAACCGGATTGTTAAAAAATAGATTATCCCTAGTAAAAATGTTTTTATATAATCATTTATGATTTTATACAATTATATCTCGTCGAGTTTTGTGAAATGTATATTTTTATAAATTTATATCAAAAGATATTTAATTACATAAAATCATATTAACCAGATCCACCATTTCGCGGATCAAATCATACATTGGTTTACATAATTATGTCTAAAAATATATTATTAGATCCGAAAAATGCTGGCTCTGGTTAATATGATTTTATATAACTATATATATTTTGATATAATCATATATAATTATACTTGGTGTTACATATGACAATAATCAACGATACATAAATCTATAAAATCATAAATAGTTATATAAAAAATATTTTTAGTCGGGATCACAACGGAATTTTTATGAGAACGTAGGTAATGTATGGATAGGTCCTCGAAAACCTTTCATCAGAAACCCACTTTCATTATATTCGATCATGAAATTTTAAAATTTTTGCTAAAATTTCATATGCAATGGGAAAAGGAAACTAATTTTCTTTTAGATTTTTTTTTTTAATTTTGTTAATATTTCTCCAAAAGTGGCAGGATTTTTTATTACTTTTTTTTTAATTGATGCATTATAAATTGTAATGAAATGAAAAATTCAAATACTTAAATCATAAAATAATTTTATTACAGTTGATATGAATTCATTGGTTATGAAATCATCAAATATTTTTTTTTAAAGAGCATCAACATTTGGAGAATTCTTTCTTTGAATTAATATGTTGCTTTCTTTCGAAAGGTGGTGGAAGAGAGATGTAAGGAGGTGAAAGATGAAGGACTTCAAATATGGCCACACTATAAGTGCGCGAAACTTTAAGTCTTAGAACACCATTACACCACAACGTTTCCAAAATTCATTAGTCCACTCAATTTATTAGTCCCAGGCATGAGACAAATGTATATTTTTAATCCATTTTCATTCATTTCTATAAACATTATTTTGCTCTTATATTTTTTTGAAATTTCATATCCTGTCCTTAATATATTATTTCCTCAATTTACTGCATGTTAAATTTTTAACTAGATTTTTTTCCAGCTATATTTACATGCATTACAGTATTATATATTTTTTTTTTTTATATATTATCTGCCTAATATTATTTGGCTTTTTTGGGGAAATTTTCCAGGAAATTCTATGTTTTTGTTGTTGATTGTATTTTTTGCAGATTATTCATATTTAAAGAGCATGTTAAGTGCTGAATGATTTGCTTGTTAGTTCTAATAATGTTAGGATATGTAAAGCAAATTTTTGTTTTCCTTTACAAATCAAAAAAAAAAAAAAAGAAATTGATATTAAATTTATAGGTATTAAGAAATGTTTAGGAGAAATTATTATACATGTAGCTACATATAATGGGTGAATTATTATAATTTATTAAAAATGTCATGAATATTTGGTTCCTATTCGACATATTCCGTATATTTTTACTGGGACAATAACCAGTGTTGCCAACTCTTGAAGGCAGGAAAGCTCCGTGAGCATTGTGAAAACGGGTAAAAAGGGTTCAAATTTACCAAAAATGGGGAAAAAAGTACGATATTAATTTTTTGAAAAATTTCAGTCAAGAATGTAAAAACACATTTTAGCTTTGCAAAATTGTGTAAAAAGAGTTCAAAAAATAACCAAAAAGGTGTAAAAAAGCACCAAATTAATATTTCAAAATTTTCAAGTTTAAATATAACCATGTTGCTATTTAAAATTGTACTACAAACATTGTGAAAAAAATTAATTTTTTTGTATAGTTAGTATAATTTGTTCAACTTTGACAGAAAATTGAATAAAAATTGAAAAAAACGAGAACAAATACCAAAAATATAAACTGTACAAAAAGCACTAAAAGCACTGCCAGGTATTTTACAAATACCCGCTTTTTTAAACGGGTATTTGTAAAAAATCACCGGGTATGGGAAGAAAAAAATCACCAAAAAATACCCGAAAAGCACTGAAATGGCAACACTGACAATAACACTATTACAGTAGACGCTCGCAAATTATAACCGCTTTGTTTTTGAGGCAATTCTAATTTCTGAATTATTCTAATTTCTGGACGTTTTTTTCGTTTCGTTTCCAATGATAAAGTGTTTTTTTACGTTTATTTAACATTTTAAATGATACACTTTCACTATTTAATAGAGACTGCCAAATAATATGTAAACGCGTATCAAATTTCACAAATAAACTAGCCAAAAATGTACATAAATGCGACAAAAAAAAAACAAATAGGGAAAAACATATATAATTTGGTGATTCCCCTTTTTAGTTTTACTTTATTCAAACAGAATAAAAATAAATTGGGGATTTCCTGTGTATTCAAATAACCAAAAAAAAAAACCCTCAGAAATTAGAATTTTAAATTCGAATTTCAGAGCGTATTGCAAACATTGATTCTAATTTCTGGACGTTCGAATTACTGAAAGCTCTAATTTGCGAGCGTCTACTGTATACCAAATTATTCGGTTAAAAGAAAGTTGTTGTTATATAAAAAAAATTGAGAAAACTAAATTTTTCACAATAACCCATACAGAAATTGCCAACTCTACCAAAAACAAAACACTGGCAGAACACTAATTTTTTTTTAAATTACTACGCTTTGTTAAAATAAGGTAAAGTCAGAATGTATCAAGCTCGATTCCGATACAAACATACAAAATTTTTTGTTTTTTTTATAATTTTTTTCACAAAATTAAGTTTTTTTTTATAAAATTAAGTTTTTTTGTTTTATTTAAAATTATAATTAATTAACATTTTTATTCTTAATACTTTTTTTTCGAAGAAAAAGTTTTTTTTATTTAGTTTTTTAGACCATAAATTTTTTGGTTTTTCCAACATCATGGCAAAGTTGGCCGCTTAGTCTCAACCAACCTTTTGCCGGCGCTTGTAATTGATCATTGATCTAATTTTTAGGTATTGGATATTACAAGTCTTGTTAGCTTAGTGTTTAGGGATCGCGGTACACAACCTGGCGGCCTGAGTTCAATTCCCATCAGAACCATGGTTTCTAAAAAAAATACTAAAAACAATTTTTTTAAATTTTTTTGACAAAAAAAAATTTTTCAAAATCCATTTTAGACCACCTTTTTTTCAATTTTGACAACGTTGGCATTTTAGCGCCAACCAACGGTTGGCCGCTGTTATCGATCGAGTAACAGGGCAATACTGCCAAGATTGTTAATCCCACGTTCTGCCAACGCATAACCGACCATCGGCAATGGTATGCCAACATTGTGCCGATCGTATTTTTCTGCCTGGAAATTTATAAACCTTTCAAACAAAAAAGAAACACTAATTTAAAAACACTTTTGTTTCAAAATTTTTGCACAAATTTGTTAAGACTTCTATGTAGTACACTCAAAAAAAAAGTCCGTAAAGTCAGCAAAAAATGTTGCTGTGTCAGCAAATTTTTAGTCAGGAGCGTGCTTTCAAAAAAGTTGGTAATTTCAGCAAAAGGTTTGCTGAAAATCAGTGAGCTGGTTTTTAGCAAACAAATAGTAATCTTCAGCACAAATTTTGCTAACATTTAGTCGACTGCAAATGAAAAAATCCTCGCTAAAATCACTAAACTTTTTGCTGAATATTAGTAGACTGAAAAAAAAACTCAAAAAACTTGTAGCGAAATTTTATTTTAGTTAATTTATTTGCTGAAAATTTAAATATAGAAATTGTGTAGAGTTGTTTTTCTTTTTTGTCATTTCCGTTTCGAGACAAGCTGCGACATCTACTACATCTTGTCTATCTGGTTGTCGTCCACGCTATGAATGCGGTTATCAGCACAATTTTTGTAGCAAAATAAATTAGTAAAACATTAGTTCAAAATTAGTTTAGTGCTAAAAAAATATAACTAAAATTTTTGCTGAAAACGGAATTTCAGCAAAAAAAATTGCTAAAAACTAGTACACTTGATATACAAAACGTTTTACTAATTTTTCTACTAACTTATTTTTTTGAGTGTACAATTGCGGCTAAAAAAAATCAAAGATAAATGTTTTTAAGTTTGTGTTTTTCACAAAAATATTTTAACGAATTCGAGTGATTCTTTTTATAAAAACAGACAGTCAGTTAAAAAACACGGAGGAAATAAGAAGATAAACAGAGAAAATCTGAAGTAGAATGTTTGTATATGTCTGTTTGATCACTTCTGAAATTATTCATATAGAGACAATCTGACAATAAAAATATAAACAATAATACAATTTAATGGAAGATCACTGATGAGGCCTGTCCATAAAAAGGAAGAAATTAGATCTAGTCTGATTTGCAAATATAATGTGTTTATAACTTTTGAGGAAGGTTTATTCTTCTTCTTAACCTCAATCCTACTAAAAAAATTAGTTTGTTTTTAAAAATTCTATTGTTTATGTACTGTTTTTGCTGTATAGGAGATTTACAAAAGAAATTTTTCATAAAAATTTTGTTTATAGAACATTTATGAATTTATACATTAAAGTATGTACATTTTTTTTTTTGACTACACTCAAAAAACTTTGACAAAAAAAAAATTTCCTAACAGTTGTTTAAATCAGTTATTTTACAGTAAGCCGTTGTTTTTGTTATTTATTTAATAAATAAAAAATCTCGTTGAATTTCTTTTAATTTAAAAAATTCTTGTTTAGTTTATATTTGTTATTAATATATTGATATATACATACCCGGTGAAAAATGTCCATATATGAACATTTATGGTTCAACCATATATGTATGGATCCGAAAAATGAGGTAACACCTAAGTATATGTTCATATATGGACATATATGAACATATACATTTATTAAATATATGCGAATACATACGAACGTTGCTGTCCTTTATTATAAGGTTGTACTATAGATATAAATTTATGTATGACATTGAAATTAGTCGCTACATGTTCCTTTTTTTATTCATTGCATTAAAAAAAATTCCATACTTACCAAATATGAGTTCCTTTTACACATATGGAAAAATGTATTCTTCCAAATATGTTCATATACAAGTCCCTTTTGCATAAATTGAATAACATATACTTCCATATATTCATAACAGATGCTCCCATATATGTCTGTATATGAAATCTTTTTCCATATATGTAATCACATATACTTCCATATATGTTCATATAAAATCCATATATGTTCATAAAAAATCCATATTTGTTCATATGTATCCATACATAAACCATATATGAACATGTTCGAGTGTATATGAGCATTTTTCACCGGGTACATATTCCTAGTTTGCAAATAAAAATCAGAAACTTGTAATGTGTTTCCAATGCATAAAAGCATTATAGCTGGAGAAAGGTTTGGAATTTTAATTCAAATTTTAAATAGGTTGAAGTTATTACACAAATTTTTGTAATCGAAGGAAGAAAATTATTTTTTTTTTATTAAAATATACTTTTATAATACCAAAAGTATTAACTGTAAAAAACATTAGTTTTTACCCATTTTGTCAGTCGTTTAAAATGTTTGTAGTAAAAATTTGTCAGTTAATTTTACGACATTGTTAGTTATTTTTAATTCATTTGTTAGTTATTTTTCAACTTCAACATTTTTTCAGAATGAGTACAGAGGAAGCTCTCAGGCCTATAGCATCACAAAAAAAATAAGTTATAACGCCATCTTTATCAATAGGTGGCACTTTGTTCAATAAACTGACAATTTTATTTAAAATAGTTTCGCAAACAAAATTATATTTTTTTTATTTTTAAAAATTTTTTATTGCCGCCACCGAGAATCGAGAACTTGCGACCTCAAAATTGCTAGTCTGGCTCTCTACCGCTGAGCTATTCTTTGATATGAACGTTGACTGGCATAAAAACACCACTTTGGCGTTGCGAGATATTGTGTCATATTCTCTTTAATAAAAGTACTTATTAAACAAGTGTAAAAGGTGCACTGAAATTCAATATTTTTTAATTATTTTTATTTTATATATTTGTAAAAATTTTAAAATTAAAAAAAGCAATAAATTTAATTAAATTTATTATAAATATAAAAAAAAAGAAAATGAACAAAAAAATAAATAAAAAAAATAAAAAATCTGCTTGGAAATAAAATGTATCAGAATCACTGTTTAGGATCACTTTTAGAGCAATTATGCTTTACAAGCAATACTTAGGTAAGTGATTTTTTGGATATTGTTCAAAATTGCTTCTAAAAATGCTGTAAAAATGTAGTAACGGATACCTTGGAAGCAATGAAAAAAGTGACTTTTTTGGAGTTGCTTAGAATTACTTCTAAGAAAATATTTAAAATGTACTAACGAACACTTTTGAAGCAATGAAAGAAGGGGTTTGTAAAGCATGACTTTCAGTTTTTTTTTTTTTGCTGGGTATATATGAAGTTGGTTGTATCCAAAGGAAGGAACTGCTGTTATATTTATAAAATCTTTTTTTTATTAATTTTTTCTGTTGAATCGAATGATGAAGCTAGATTTAATGTAAATTTAGCTCTTTATGCTCTAAAGGAAAATGAGCTCAAAATCAGCGTTTTTAGCCTCCGAAAGGAGTTGAAAATTATAATATCCCAAAATCAATGAAATTTTTACTTTTCAAACAGACTCTAATACTAGTACGTATCTCTTTGCCTTCAATTGTCTTTAACATTTAAAATAAATTAAATTTTCTTTTCATCTCCAATAGAAGTTCCTACCTATTCTCTAATGGCGGGTCTCATAATGTAGGGTTAACTTTAACTTAACTATGAAACAAAAGAAAATGTGAAACAAATTTATATAAAACAACAACAAATTTTTGGGTTAACTATTAGGTTCCTCTTAAACCTTCAGTATGAGACCCACCGTAAAAGAATAGTAATAAAAATTGTATGGCAATTGAAAAATACACAACAAATACAACAATTTAAATATAATAAATGCACTCAATATGAGTAGTATCCTTCTTTTACAAAAACAATAACAACAAATGCAAAAAAATGCAAATGTTTGTTTAAAAAGAAATTTTAAAGTTTAGACGAAAAGAATAAAAAAAAATAAATTGAAAACTTTTGTAAATGAAATAAAATAAAAACACAGTTTACATCTCCAAAAGTACGTGCAGTCAATGTTAAAATCGTTTTTACCAATATCAAACAAAATAATGGCAATGAATTCAACCAATACACATCCACACACAACAAATGTTGTTATATAAAAACAAAATGCAACAGGATTCATACTAATGTGTGTGTGTATCATGAAATAAAAAAATAAAATTCAATAAAATAACTTTGTATCAATGCATGAGCTGAGCTGGAATTTAATGGAAGAGCAACAGCTGCACTTACAAACTCTGCAACGTGTACCAGTGTGTCTATGTTGATTGTACAGGAGCATAGTAAAATTATTCAACAAAATGAAACATGAAAGTAAATTGAACACGCTCGAAAGGTGAAGGATATACATAAATAAGTACAATATAGATAAGACAAAACTAGACAATTTTCCCATAGGGAGGCAAAATAAAATAATGACATTTGTTGTTTTAATATTAGTTTAGAAAAAAAATATTTTTAAGATGCAAATGATTAAAACTAAGAAGACAATGAACTAAATCATGAAATTCCTGTATCACATTTTTTCTTAAAAACAACCGAAACGCACATTCACATTCAAAACGAGTAAAAAAGTTAAAGTCGGGCATGCCGACTATATAATACCCTACACCAGTCTGATTTAAAGCCAACTAATGTTTGGATCCTAAATTTGAATAGGTGAAAATCATAAAAAAACAAAATCCAAAATATAGCCCATATGGGCGATAGGTCCAAATATGGACCGATCCTATTTAGAATCAATAGGCTTTTTCCTTGGGACCATGTGAATCAACGAACCAAATTTCATTGAAATATCTTCGTATTTGCGACATGCAGCGTGTAACCAAGCCAATTTTGGGGGGACCCTTATATGGACACTAGGTCTAAACATGGACCGAAGTTAACCAAAATGAATAGGCGTCGTCCTTGGGCCGACGTAGGTCTGCGTACCAAATTTCATTGAAATATCTTCGTATTTGCGACCTGTAGCGTGTAAAAGACAATTTTTGGGAGTACCCTTATATGGGCACTAGGTCTAAACATGGACCGATTACAACCAAAATTAATAGGCGTCCTTGGGCCGACATAAGTCGGTGTACCAAATTTCATCGAAATATCTTAATATTTGCGACCTGTAGAGTGTTCACAAGAATGCATGGACAGACAGACAGACGGACGAACGGGCAGACGGACGTCGTTAAATCGAAATAAAAAAAATTCTGAGCCGATCGGTATACTATAAGGTGGGTCGGACCAATATTTTTTGGTGTTACAAACATCAGCACAAACTTATAATACCCTGACCACGTAGTGGTCGGTAGAATCTACACAAGGATATATGCAGTTAATAAGGAATCAAAGGTATTTATCTTTGAAATAACTATAATGATGTTATTTTTACTGGTTGAAAAAAGCATTAAAAATAATTAGAAATGTCGTAAAATTAACTGATTAATGTTTACTACAGTAATTTTAAAACAAAGGACTAAATTGATAAAAAAAAAAATATTTTTTTATAGTTAATTTTTTGATATAAAAGTGTATTTAAATGAAAAAAAAAAACATTTTTTTTTCTTTCGAATACAATAAAAATGTGTACTTAATCACGTCAGCCTACTTGAAATTTTAAATAAAAATTCCAAAGGGAGATACAATACAATTTTCTGATTTTTATTTGCAAACTTACCCCTCAATTCATTAATGCTTTGTAAAGTTATAGCAGGTTTACAAAACGTCATTTTCATAAAAAATTTGTTCACTAAACCTCCTATAATTTTACAAAGTGTTTATGAATTTAGGGGTAAGGATATATCAATAATAACAAAAATAAACTAAACAAGAATTCTCAAAAATTCAACAAAATTTTTTATTTTTAAATACCTAACAAAAACAACTGTTTACTGTAAAAATACTGTTTTAGTAGTTCTTTATTATAGGATTAAAAATAACTGATCTGAACAACTGTTAAGAAATGCAGTACTTTTCGTTAGTTGTTTTTTAAACAACTTTCATAATAGTTGTTTCGTATTTTTTCATAAAAAAAACAATTGAAATCGCAGTTAAAAACAACAATTACTATTTACTACAAAGGCAACTATCATGTAGTAACTGTCAAACTTTTTTGAGTATTGAAATAAGCCAGCAAGCAGAGGTGATAATTTATGACTTTAAAATATACTCCAAAAACATAAACATGTTTTTCCTTTTTCCTATGAGAGTGTCCGGCCAAAAGAGCAACCTGTATATTCAGAGATGACCACTTTTACGAAATATTTAAAATAGAGATGAGAAAGCTATTTATTAATAGTCATTTAAATTTTAACCCCTAAATTCATAAACGCTTTGTAAAATTATAGGAGGTTTATTGAACAAATTTTGTATGAAAATGACGTTTTGTAAATCTGCTATAACTTTACAAAGCATTTATGAATTGAGGGGTTAAACTTTAAAAGTTGTACACTCAGAATATATCTACAGTAACTGTATGTAGGTCATTTGTTTAGTCTACAGCAATAGTTATTGTTAACCGTAACTGTAGTTGTTTTTCTATTTATAAATGTCAAATAACTACTTTAGACATTTGTTTAAAAAATAACTAACTAAAAATATTACAATGTAGTAACAGTTATTTAGCAAAGTTGTTTTGTTTTTCCAGCAAATAACTATAAAAAAAAATTATTAAATATGCGGTTAAGTTAATTGGTTGTAGTTAATGCATTATTTTCTTAAAAAAGAACGGTTTTGAATTTTTATTTTAATCGAAAGAAGAAAAATATTGTTTTTTAAATATATTCATTTTGTCAGTTGTTTTGAAATTTTTGTAGTAAAAATTTGTCAGTTAATTCTAGAGCTGATTTATAGGAAGAAGAAGAAGAAAACATTTTCATTGAAAAATTTTAACAGACACAAGGGAATCACCAGACTGCCGCAGTTTCGTCTCACCCAAAGACTCGTCAGTGGTTAGTTTATGTGTCAACTGATCAAAGTAATTTTTAATTGTTAATTTGTCTCTATATGGAAAACTTTTTGTGTATTGCCATGATCGGGAATTGAACCGCCAGTCCTCTGCACAGGCTATGACACGTAGCATCACCTCTTAACAAGATACACCACGGTCGGCATAGCACTGAGTGTGGCTAATTGAAGTTTTTTCAATCAAAGCCTATATAGTAGAGCGTACCACCTTACAGGCAAAAAAGAAACTGCGCCGTACACCCTCTAATATGAAGTGTTTTTGCAAGGCAATTTAAAAAAAAATTTTTGCCGAACGTAGGGGTCGCCATTTTACATTTTTCGTTATATATTTAGCATTTACAGTCGGATCGTAAAGTGTAATACATCAATGTTTTACTCTCGAGGGGACCAATGTTTTGCTCTAAGGGCCATTGATCTCAAGTATCCCATTCTAGTATTTATCCACCAGATCTCCGTTGCTACAACCCTAATGTCAGAAAATTAAAGCTCGCAAAAAACATTAAACTTTTGCTGAGGAAGTTTTTCGATAAGCCCAGCAGAATTTTTTTTTATTTTTTTGTTGCCGAACGTAGGGGTCGCCTTTAAAAAATTTTTTCAGTGGATTTTTCCTTTACACTGGTCTCTGCGAGGCAAAAAAATCGATATTTCACACTTTAAAATCCGATTTTAAATGCCAAAGCTATAACGAAAAATTAAAAAAGGCGACCCCTAAGTTAAACACAAAAATAAAAAAATTTTTTTTTTTATATCGCCTTCCAAAAATACTTCATATTGGAGGGTGTACGGCGAACTTTTTTTTGAGGTATGGTCTACTATACAGTGTATGTTTTGTAATCAGAAGAGCCTGAATTAACTAATACTTGAGCAATTTATTTTTGAATTAGAATGTTTCCTATATTAATCCTATTGTTTTTTTCTCCTTTTTTCACAAGTAATTATCACATTATGATGTGCTTTATTCACATTCAATAGTTGAATACCGAATTAATTCTACTACATTTTTAGTTATTTTTAATGCATTTGTACTTTATTTTTCTACAGTTAAAAATAACAAAATTTTTGTTATTTTAAAGGTAAATAACTTTGTCGCCTTTTTAACTGCATATACCTTTGTTTTAACTGTCATTTTAAGTAGATTATACCGACAAAGTTTTTTGATTGTGCTTTTATGCATTGGAGATACAAGTTTTTGATTTTTATTTACAACAGTTGTTTTTGGTAGTTATTAAACAAATAAAATAAAACATTGAATTTTGTTGAATTTTAAAAATTCTTTTAGAGTTGATTTATAGGAAGAAGAAGAAGAAAACATTTTTATCAGGGTTGACAGGCAATACCGCTAAAATACCGTTATCGATTCAAAACCCTTTTAACTGACTACCGTTACCCCTAAAATAACGTTACCGAAATACCCGGAATACCGTTATCCTTAAAATACCGTTACCGAAATAACTGAAATACCGTTATCCTTGAAATACCGACACCGAAATAAATGAAATATCAATACCTTTAAAATAATTTTACCGAAACAAATGAAATATTGTTATCCCTAAAATACCGTTACCGTTATTTTTAATTTTCTGCTTTTGCTGATTTCATGTAGTTATTTAGTATTTTTTGTACATTAAGTTGATGAATTGGTTCTGTTTTTAGTCTCGTTTGTTTTTTGTAAAAAAAAATTGCGGGATGCATCGAAATAACTGACTACCGTTACCCTTAAAATACCGTTACCTATATAACTAAAATACCGTTAACCTTAAAATACCGTTACCGAAATAACTCAAATATCGTTATCTTTAAAATACCGTTACCGAAATAACTCAAATACCGTTATTCTTATAATACCGATACCGAAATAAATGAAACAGCATTACCCTTAAAATACCGTTACCGAAATAACATAAAATATCGTTACCCTAACGATAACCGCATTCGTTTCCGTTACCATCCATGATTTTTATTGAAAATTTTAACAGACACAAGGGAATCACCAGACTTCCGCAGTTTCGTCTCACCCAAAGACTCGTCAGTGGTTAGATTATGTGTCAACTGATCAATGTAATTTTTTTAATTCTTGTTTTGTTTAAATTGTTATTATTTATGTACGAGGGCGCCGCAAAAGTAACTGGCCTAACATAAAAAGAACCGTTTTTTTGGAATTATTATTATTTATTTTTCAACATAATCTCCTTCCAACTCAATACACTTCATCAAACGTTTTTCAAGTTTTTTAAGTCCATCCGAAAAATAAGATTTTTCAAGACCTTCAAAATATGCCTCAGTTTCAGCAATAACCTCGCTATTGGACGAAAATTTTTTGCCACCGAGAAATTTTTTTAAATTTGGAAACAAGAAATAATCAGAAGGAGCTAAATCTGGACTATATGGTGGATGCGGAGCAATTTCAAATCGTAATTTGGCCATTTTTTGTTGAGTTAAACGCGGCACCCATCTTGCAGATAGCTTTTTCATGTGGAGTTCATCATGTAAAATACCCCAAACTTGTTTTTCGTGTATTTTAACAATATCAGCAAGTTCTCTGAGCTTTATTCGTCTATCTTTAGTCACTTCATTAAATATTTTTCTAATGTTTTCAATAGTAGTAGCAGTTTTCGGTCTTCCAGAGCGTTGTTCATCTTCCGTACTTGAACGACCCATTTTAAATTGTTGAACCCAGGATTTCACGGTGGAGTATGATGGTGCATTATCACCATGAACAGAATCCAATTCATCTTTGATTAATTGTGGCATATAATCTTTCATATAAAAGTGTTTAATTACCGCACGAAACTCTTTATTTTCCATTTTTCAAAAATTACAAAACTTGTTTACTTCAATCACCTGTAACAAAGAAAATAATCGTTAAATATTTCGGAAATTTTGACAGATGGCTTATAAAAGATTGCTTTTAAAAAAAAAAAGTTGCTAGTAAAACAGAAAATGTGCCAGGCCAGTTACTTTTGCGGTCGCCCTCGTATAAATTCATAAATGCTTTATAAAGTTATAGGAAGCTTATGAAACAAATTTGGTAGGAAAATTGTTTTTAATTCAACGAAATGTTTTATTTTTTAAATAACTACCAAAAACAATTGTTTACTGAAAAAATACCGTTTTGGTAGTTGTTTATTATGATATTAAAAATAACTGATTTAAACAACTGTTACGAAATTACAGTAATTTTCATTAGTTGTTTTCTTAAATTACTGTTAAAAACAACAACTACTGATTACTACACAAACAACTGTCATGTAGTAACTTTCAAACTTTTTTGAGTGTGTTAAATTTTAAACAATTTATCAAAAATAGTTTGAATCTTTCTGTGACAGGCGAAAAATTTTTCTTTAATATTATCATAATATCAAATTTAAAGCCGAGAACACACGGTCATATCCAGCTCTATTGACTCATTGGAGCATCGTCGGAATGTGGGTTGTGTAACCCTGTTCTATCGATATTACCATGGGAAGTGCTCTGCTGAGATAAGTGAACTTATCCCCAAAGCCCAGGTTTTTATTCGTAATACTCGCTTATCAAGTAGAGTCCATCCGTTTGTTGTCGATTGTCCAGCGGATCGCACTACGCATTACAGAGAGAATTCTTTTATCAGCCGTATGTGGAATAAACTCCCCGCAGAGGTCTTCCCTGTTACTTACAATGTTGAGAAATTTAAATCAAATATTCACAAACACTACTCCTTCTTTCCTCCTCCCCATAACCTATTTTCCTAATACCAACACAATGCACTGCGTTAGTAGGGGGCATCCCCTAAGTGTTGGTCTAACACATAAAAAAAAAGAAAAAATATATATATATGTAATTTATTTAAATTTTATTGATCTTTGCACACACACTTTCAATGTTTGTTATGATCCCTTCTTTCGAGCTTTAGCCGCCCGGCTCTGAACATAGTTGTCGTGGATTCTCAACCCGTACTCCGAAGGAACTAACAGAAAAACTATTGTTTTTTTTTTTTTTAAATGGACTCAAACACCAGACAACTAACCAACGATACAAAATTATTCGGAGAATTGATGGTCATCTCCGTCTTCACCCACCCTTCCTGGCCACATTTTCCAATAATCTAGTGACCCCTTTACCATACACCAACTTACCATTACTTACACCAATGAATCACGACCCATTGTCTTTTCCTTCTTCCCTCCAACAAAAAATGATTAGCCAGACATTTTCATTTATATTTTCAACTGTATAAATCAAACATTTATTATTATAAAATTCTTAAAAACTACCGTAGCACATACACGTAACGGATGTTTAAAATCTAATTCGGATTTCTCTATCACTTATTTGTTTATGTTTACTATAAATAAAAAAATGTAGTGCCGTATACTATTTAAAATATTCTAATATATATTCTTTTTATTTTAGGATCCTATCCTGACTACTACAAGGCCCTCAAAACTTTCCAGTCGTAACACAAAAAAAACAACCCACGAAAATCTACAATAAATTAAATATCTACCCTAATCTTAAAAAAAAAATTGCATCAACACTTAAAAATAAGAAAATTGTAAATACTTAAAAGAACATTAATTGAATTTTATATAACTTAAACGTACGAAAATAAATAAAAAAAACTGAATATTCTCAAAATTTCCACAAAAAAAAAAAAAAAAAATCTACAAATTTTTTTTTTTTTATACCACAAACAAAAAGACAAAAATATTCGCTGGGATCAACCAAAAATTACCTTTTCAAATTTATAACCAAATTTTCTTAACCGACTGTTTTACGCAAAAAAAAAAAAAATATCGATGCTTTTCTACTTATTTTCCCCTAAAGAGCTCTCTGGAGGTAGTTTTGCTTTTTCTACTATATTCGGTCTATATTAATCAATCTCGACCTATTTTTATCCCGTTTTTTCCTACAATGGTTCACTTTTGGTAAATCCCTAACAATCAGGTAAACCTTAAAATCACACTTAAACTAACATGCAAAAATAAAATATAAACAAAATTAAAAAAAACAAAGTAACTTAAATATATTAAAAAAAATTTAAAAATAAATAAAAAAGAAACTAACAAAATATCCCTATCTAACAAACTAGTGAATACACTCCTTTTTATCTCACGTTTTTTTTCTGGGAACAGTTCAAAAATTTCCGCCGTAAATTATGCTCTAAATTTATTTTCCTTTTCCCTAACCTGGCCACGTCCTACTTCTTCTACAATTAGAGATGTGCCTATTCGTACAGGTTCTGTTCCCGGCTAACCCACACTTTTAAGGTAAATTCCTGGTTTTCCACTTCTATGTAACTTTTTCTGAATCACTCACAATTTACTTAGAAAACACAGCGTTACCTTTTTACGGTTTTGTGGTCACTCCCATTCAACTAGATTAGTCGCAGCCAACTTTTCCCTGTTTTTCCGTATGGAAGTATGTTCGCTTCACTAGGTATCCTTAGTGACCACCCTAAATAATAAAAAACCATATTCTCAGGTTTTATGTCTTCGCAAACAAAAATTTAGCAACACTTACGTTATCGGTATTTTCCTTACTCCTAAACACCTCAAAACCAACGGATTACTCCTTCTAGGATACTGGAACAAAACCTGTCTACTCCTGGGATTTTCTCCAATTGCACTGTTTTGCCACTTCTAAATAATAATTCAACAAATTATTCTCCTTTCTATGGCCCAACAATTCTTATTTACGAAGAAGTTTACCTTATCTACAATGCAGGCAATGATTTTCTTTTCTTCGGTATTTCCCTTATATACAATCCCCGCAGAAAAGAAGTTCTAACACTTAACACTTGAAATTATTTTTACAATTTTTATTTGTTAATTATTCCGCGCACTTATTTGAACTTTTTTACAAAAAAAAATTGCGACCGAAAAACTGCACGACTTTACTGGCTCGCGCCAACTTTCAATATGTCGGCTGATTTGAAAAATAAGACATAAGTTAGGCCTCCATTTAACATAAAAAAGGTATATAAAAACCACTAATCATATACAGAAACTCTCCTTATCCACCATATTACATGGAACGCATAAAAATTGGTGCATATTTAATATGCTCTTAAGGACCTACAAAAAAAACCGCCATTTAAATTTGGCAAACCTTAACATACAAAGAGAAACCCTGAATCTTTCCCTTGCTGTTAACCCACATTACCCTCTGTGCAGGACCTATGCCCAAAAAATACAACCCTACATCAATGTTCTAAAACTTATCGATAATCATGCATGTGTCAAAAATCTAATTTTACCATCCCTATTGTTTTCTTTTTTCAAAGTGACAACCCATTAAAATTAAAAATCATAAAACAATAACAACAGAAAAAAAAATTTAATATATGTTCAAGTTTTCCCAACTAATTGGTGTTTTACCAGAACAGCGACTAAAAAAAAACAATTTGACACCTGGATAAATAAATTTTGGTTAATTTTACCAAAAAGGACGTATCATAGAAGCTTTCGCCATGTCCGGCAATGGACCAAGTACCAAACATCCAAAACATGCTGCTGGTGCTCAACCTTTCACCGTTTCGATTGAAGGTAATATTGGTAGCGGCAAGACCACCTTTCTCAATTATTTTCAACAATTTCAAGACAAAATTTGTTTAACTACTGAACCCGCAGAAAACTGGCGCAACGTTAGTGGCGATAATTTATCCGAACTGATGAGAACCGGAACGATGGGCTACGCCATCTCAACATTATGCCACCTTGACCATGTTACTAAGTCGCTGCTACAACTACAAAAACCAGTTAAACTAAACTACCAATCCATGGTAAGTCTTTTGGCAAAGTGCCCAACTCTATAAACTATAACGGACTTAACCCATTACACAGTTCCCAATTATGCACCCTCAACATGTTATTAGAAAATATAAAAGAAACTAAAATTAATCAATATTTTCCATCCTAGAAAAAATTGCAAAAATTAGCGGATTTTAAAATGAAACCACGTTTATAGTGATTATTTGTTTATTTGGCAATAATTTATATGTTTTTTTAATTTTATTTATTTTTTTAACAACAAAAAAAAACAAATTTAAAAAACCAACATTTCAATATTGGCCACACGCTTTTCAATAATATGAGAGACATAAATCCAAAACATTTTGATAAACTTTCAATACAGGGTACAGACGTTCAATTAATTTGTAAACAATCAAAAATTGATCAATAATATTGAACGTATATGCCCTACTTAAAACACTTCTTATATAAATTATGTTATATTCATACAAAAACAGGGTTGCATTTTCATACCAAAAAACGGAGTCACATTTCCATAGGTATTTTCATTGGAAAATTATGCTTAGAGCTCAGTAGATTGTTCAAAAGACCAAAAAAAATTTGTTTGATGTCCAAAAACTGCACTCAGAATATTTTTATAGTAACTACATGTAGGTCGTTTGTGTAGTCAACGGTAATACTTATTTTTAACCGTAACTGTAGTCGTTTTTCTATGTATAAATACAAAATAACCATGGATGGTAACCGAAACGATGCGGTTATCGGTAAGGGTAACGCTATTTTAGATTATTTTGGTAACGGTATTTTAAGGTTATCGCTATTTTAGTTATTTCTGCATCGGTATTTTAAGGATAACGGTATTTCGGTTATTTCAGTAAAGGTATTTTGGGGTAACGGTAGCCAGTTGAAAGGGTTTTGATTCGATGACGGTATTTTATTGCCTGCCAATCCTGAAAATAACTACTTTTGACAGTTGTAAGGCCGAGTTTTTAGGATGTAGATTACCTTTAAACTTAGTTTAACGCAGTTTGTAACTGAAATAATACTAATGAAATGTGATTAATTTTGTTTTATCTTAATAAAGACCGAAATTCTAAACGATAAAAAGTTTTTTCCGACAAATTTTTGTTCGTGATAAAATTTTGTGCACAATTTATGTGCAAATCACGTTTAGTTACTTTTTAATAACTTTTTAAATATTCAACTTAATATATTTAAATATGATGGAGTTTTTAATAATAAACAAACTTTTTAAACACTCCTATAAATTATTGAATTGAGAATTAAGGTAATTTTTTCCGTATATGTATAAAATGAAACCTTCTTTCCTTATAATTCTTAGAAAAAAGCAAGTATCGGTGGCTCTCATACTGCTGGTTTAAGCGTTAACTAATAGTTAACCCAAAATTTTGTTGTTGTTTTATATACAATTTTTTGACATTTTATATTGTTTAATAGTTAAGTAAAAGTTAACTCTAACTCCGTTCAAGATTTACTGAAATAATTTTTGTTCCTTTTTTATATAAACGGAATAAAATTACAAAAAAATTATATATTATTTTAAATAAAAAAAAATTGAGGGGTATATAGTTGATCTTTTATTTGTTAAATTAATGTTTTTTAGTTTGACTCTAGATCATAAATTAATAAAAATAAAATAAAAAAATAAAAATAATTTAAACAGATATTGATATTAATTTATGATCTAGAGTCAATTCAAAAAACATTAATTTAAAAAAAAATTGTTTTCGACTAATCGATTAATTTCAAAATTTTATTCGTTTGGCCGGTTAACTCTAGAAAGTCATACTAAAAATAACCTTCCAGGGTTAAGAAAAAAAACCTAAATAATTATTTGGGCGATTAATCGTTTAAAGAAAAACAACATCAACCGCTTTTATAAACAGTATCAGTTTATATGTAATGTATATTTAATTTAATTTATTTTCGGTCTTACAGATAACGAAAATGGTCAGGAAGGTTAAATGTGAAATTTAGTTTATTAAAATTATAGCCAATAATTAGATTTATTGTTCGACTAAAAATAGCTCTAGCATGGAGCAAAATCAATGGATAAAAAAGAACACCAAATATCTTCTAGGTATTCTTTATTTACATATAAGGATCAATATCTTTAGATTGTCTAGATGCCTCTGATTCAGCAACAACAGCACAAGCCATTAAAGCATTAACAGTTTGTTCTTCTCCAGCTTTATAGATATAACCATTTGCTTTATCTATATGATTACGTAAACGTAACATACTTTCCGTATTTCGAGAATCCAACAATTGAAATGAGACCAAAGCGTAATCCTCGACCATAGAACAAATGGCAGCATTGAGTTTCTTATATTTTTTTAAATAAGGTGTATCATCTAAAGCCTCCAACAAATATTTAAGATCGAGAACATCTGTATAGAAATCTAAATTAAAATTTAATTTATCTTCATGTTTTTTCAATAAATCCGCTTTCGATAAAACATTAACATGTGGCAAGCCCATACGTAACATCATATTTAAAGCCAATAGTAGAGTGGACACAAATTTGGCTGGTTCGGAACAATAATGCGAATCAATTAGATTAATAGTAACTAAATGATAACCTTCCTTTTCCAGTCTTTCAAAGATCCTCGACATGGAAGCATGATGTGTGTATAGTTCTACTTGTCCCGGACAATCAAAGAAATAATAATTACAAGTGGCTGATTGTTTTCTTAAATTTGGCAATAACCAGTCTTCCATATGCTCTTCCAAAAACTCTGCACAATACATTAGAGCACCATTGGGTCCCAAATGCATATTATCCATTACATCTTGCACAGTTATTAATTCCATGACATCAATGTTGGCTGAATATTCCATATTTTCATTTGCCGGATCGAGATTCACTATACCCACATTACGCCCCAATTCTTTATAGAATTTAAAGGCATTTTGGCAATATGTCGTCTTACCACTGCCCGGAGGACCTATTATTAGTTGTCCATATAGGGGATTTGTAAATTTTAATTTAGCTGGTTGTAACATTTCGTATTAGCAGATTTTTGTTTAAATTCCAAACGGTAAATGGAATGTAAATTAAAAGGTAAACAAATAACACTGTTGCCAACTTTTTCCCTAAAAATATCGACAAATCAAAAAATCGGCAAAAAATAGTTAAATTATACAAGAACTTCAAAAATTTTATAATAAATCACTGAATTTCACGATTTTTTCAAATTCTGCTTAAAAATTTTAAACCAGTGGCTATATTTTTCTACCTTTTTTTATTTTATTTTTTAACTAGCGATAAATCGTTAAATTTCGCAACTTTGACGTATTTTTTCAAGCCAGAAGCCTACTTTTCAATAAATAAATACTTTTTATTTCATTAAAAAAATGAGCAAGCCGAAATTTCTGGCCAGTTCATTAGAATCAGCTCGTCTAAATTTTTGGTTTAAATTTTTTGACCCATTTTTAAGTCACAATGACACGCGGGAGAAAACTGCTAGAGATTGGGCAATATGCAACTCTATATATCTCTAGTGTTAATGATTTAAGAAAATTAGGCGTGTTGTTAGCTCTAAAACTAGGAATTTTCACTCGTGTGTAAATGTACCTTCATAAAACAGCTACAGGGTGACTTATTTATTTTTGATTTCTTCCATATATCCCAAATGGGATTAAGAGCTCCAACAATTTAAGCAGTGAACATCCTCATTTTAAATGGCTAATTTCTTTTTTGCATATGAGCTGGTGGATATTGTGAGCAACTCCTTTTATGTAGGCTCTGAGGTTTTGAATAAATGAGCCGAAATTTGGTTCACTCCTTAGCATTTTCCATTAAAAGATATTTTGTTTCGTAATTAAAAATCTCTTATTAAGACATATTGTTTCATGATTTAAATCTCCAGAATTTTTGAAAACATTAGTATTTTACATTTGTACTAAAAATATTTGACGCAATAAATAAAAAAATTGGTTCGCATAGACATGTTTTTGTTTTTATTAGACTATTTCTAAATTTTTTTGGAATCAATTTTAATCATAAACAGGTTGTATTTATATATTGGGAATGAAAATGTGTCGATTGTGAATTTTATATTCCATTAAATCAAAATTTTTGCCAATTATAAAAATGCTAGAATTCCTGCTAATCGGTAAAATATACTTTCCCCCGCTATGAGTGATAAAAAGCGGCGAGTATGCAACAGTGGCCAAGAAGCAACAGCTGTTCCAGATAGGAAGTGTTTGGAAAAAATAATTAAATGTTGCCAGATCGTAGAATTTTTGTTTGTTGTTAAGGTCGGTCTCATATCTTAGGTTAATTTTTATTTAACTATTAACTGCATTTAGGAAATTAATATACTTATTAATCCTACTTTTCAACATTCATCGTTTACACATGCATTAAAATATATGTTTAACTCTGTCAGTTTAAAATACCAAGGTGGCGCGGAATGCGATCTGGTAAATGACGATAATCACAACGCTAGTTCATAGCCTCTACTTGTAAAATGAGTTTTCTTTAGGACTGGAAACTGTCAGAATCCTTACAAGACACAACTTCTGAAATAACAACACTAGATCAACAACTTTCGGCATGTAATTTAATTTTACTGATAGTGTAATTTAGTTTATAAATCCTAAATTTTTATTTTTATCATTGGGCTACTTGATTCGGTTCGAACTGCTAGAGATAGAGCAAAACACATATCTAGATGTCTCTATTGTGAATGGTTTAAGATATTTAGAGTTGGGTTTTGCTCTATCTCCAGCTTGAAAGACACATGTACCCGCGACAGAAAACTGTTTCCAGATAGGGGAAAAAACATCTCTGAATTGCTCCTTTGTGAATGATTCAAGCAAATTGGGGGTGTTTTCTGAAGTTTTATCTCGCGTATAAATGTGCCTTTAAAACATAATAATAAAATCCGAAAACATTTTCTGGAAGAAGTATTTAGTTGCTTTGTCACATACCTTTTTTAAGGTACATCTACACGAGAGAGAAAACTTCTAGAGATAGAGCAAAAAACATCTTTAATTAGCTCTATTGTGAATGACTTTAGCTATTTAGAGGTGTTTTTTGCTCTATCTCTAGTAGTTTTCTCTCTCGTGTAGATGTGCCTTTAAAAACATAAATATATCTTGTTCTTTCGCCAAACTTCATCAAGGGAAATTTGCCTAAGTAATACTTCAATAAATTAACCCACAAAAAGAGTGCAACCCTTTACAATTACTACCAAATTAAAACAACGATATATTTACCTAGTATGCTTTGTGATGTAACCACAGGTTTTTATTTGCGTGAGTATGGGACCAACCATTGAAGACTGAGTGAAAAATTTTCAAGGGGAAAACAATTTTCTATGATTTAGTTTAAATTTCGAAACAAAAATAACGACTTTGAAATAACAACAGTTTTTAAATCTGGCATTATTTTTCAAACAGTTGTGCACAGATTGTGCAATATGGCCGACAGAAAATTAGCAAAACTAAACTCACAAATTTAAGAAAAACACAAAAGATAAAGCACAATAATCTAAAAAGAGACAGATATATACCATACGGTTCGAGAATACTTTTTTGACACCTGTCATTAGTAACATATCCGTATATTAATCTGTGCAGTTGTGTTTAGGAAGTGTTCGGACTCGACAACTTATCAAATTTTATTAAGCGAAGAATACACGCGGGAACATTCGTGAAAAATGCCCATTTTTTGTGAATGTGTGTGTTTGTGTGTGTGTGCGTGTTGACATCGTGCAATTATTGTTTACAAAATTTGTTCATATTTTTTGTTCCCTACTCAATGTTCCTTGGTGTATTCTCCGCTTTATGGCCATTAGAGATAGAAGTCGACATAAATTTGTCAGCGTCAGCTAAGCAAATATTGATCGGGGGCGGCTAAAAGACTTCGGCTTAAAACACCGTAAAGCTCTCTACACTCTAGGGAACATTCTTAAAAAAGAGAGCATTTTTTTGTGAATGTGTGAGTGCGTTTGTGTGTGTGTGCGTGTTGAGATCGTGCAACTCGTGTTTACAAAAATTTTTTGATCACCGAGCCTATTTAAAATTCGAAATAAAAATTTCAAACCGTTCTCCAGTTATTATGCTTTTAAGCATAGGAGATACAATACAAGTCTCTGATTTTTATTTGCAAACTAGAAATGTATCAATAATAACAAATATAAACCAAACAAGAATTTTTAAAACTAAAAAAAATCAACGATGTTTTTTATTTATTAAATAACTACCAAAAATAACTGAATATAAACTAAGCAAGAATTTTTAAAATTTAAAAAAAAAATCAACGATGTTTTTTATTTATTAAATAGCTATCAAAAGTAACTGTTTACTGTAAATTTACTGTTTTGGTAGTTGTTTATATTATATTAAAAATAACTGTTTCAAACAACTGTTACGAAATTTCAGTACTTTTCGTTAGTTGTTTTCTTAAATAACCGTCATAAAAGTTGTTTGGCATTTTTCTATGGAAAAACAACTCTAATTTCTGTTAAAAACAACAACTACTGATTACTACACAAACAACTGTCATGTAGTGACTGTCAAACTTTTTTGAGTGTAACTTTTAAACCTTAAGTGAGGCCCACAGTAAAAATGTACATTTTTTTGTTTTATTAGAAAGACGCGATCCCGAAAAACACAAAATATCACTTTTTCACAAGAAAAATAATAGTCTTGTACATTAAATTTGCGTGAAAATTAAGCCTACATAATTTTCTAGTGAAACTCATTGTCCTGAAAAATCGTTTTTTTTATATTGAGTATAAGATTTTACTCCCACGTGAAATCGACACAACTTACTGTGCATAAAGGATTTTCTGATATCCATGTTAAGAAAATAAGATAAGTTACATTTTTTAGAAGTCTGTGCAAAAATAAGCTTTAAAATAAAATTCAAAGTGATAATTTGGAAATTAAAAAAATATCGGCTAAAGCCCAGTATTTTGTTCAAAAGAGCGAAAAGAGCGCTCCGTGTTTGGAGCTCAAAAACTCAAAAATGCACAAATATTTTATGGTCTATAAAAAGTTACAATCATAATTAATCCAAATGTAACTTTTTTGCTACATTTTCAAATGATCCTGTTTTTAAATTGAAGCGAAAAAAATTCCACCGCAATTTCGCAACAATTCCACGCAAGTGAAAAACCATTTTTTTATATGGAGTTTGACAGCTTTTTTCGCAAAAGTACGAACAAAATACCGGGCTTTAGCTAGCACGACAAGCTAACAAGCGAACCTAGCAACTTACGGTAGGTCTCATACGGTAGGTCTCATACTGTAGGTTCAACTTTAACTTAACTAAAAACAAAATAAAAGGTCAAAAAAATATACACAAAACAACAACAAATTTTTGGGTTAACTATTAACCAGAGCTTTGAAGAATTAATTCCTTAATTCAATTTTTCAATTCTGAATTAAAAATTCGATGAATTAATTCACAAATCACCATATATTGAATGGAATTAATTCATATTTGTTTTCGTTCGATTCATTTTGTTACGAATTAATTCAATTGCTATAGTTCTTTTTATTAAATCAAATGAATTAATTAATTCACCACTGAATTCGTTCAATTTCATTTTCGTTCAGTGAATTAAAAAAAAATAAAATTACGTTCAGTGAATTAAAAAAAAATAAAATTACGTTCAGTGAATTAAAAAAAATTACATTCAGTGAATTAAAGCCTGTTTTCTACCGTTCAGTAGAAGAACACATTTATTTACAAATAAAATTTGAAACTAAGCAATTTTACAGCGTTCGCTAGTAAAAATAAACAAATTACATATATATATTAAGTGTTAGAGAAATCCGATGCACTTTATCAACCTACATAATTAAAAAATAAAGCCTTTTACTATTAAAAATAAAAACTTTACAGATATAGATGAATTTGGAAAAAATATAACTATTAATTTTGAAAACCTATGCCTCCAAGTAAAATGTGGATGCTTGACTATGACGTATTTCATTTATACGTTTTTGCAATACAATGTTTTCTTCTACTGAACGGCAGAAACCAGGCTTTGAATTCAACGAACGTAAATTTTGCTTTTCGATTAAATGAACGTAATTTTTTTTCAATTCAGTGAACGTATTTTTTTTCTTTTAATTCACTGAACGTAATTTAATTTTTTTTAATTCACTGAACGTAATTTTATTTATTTTTAATTCACTGAACGTAATTTTATTTTTTTAATTCACTGAACGAAAATGAAATTGAACGAATTCTGTGGTGAATTAATTCAGTAAGGAATTAATTCACTTTTTTCCGTTCTATTTATAAAATTGAACGCGTTCACCAGTGAATTAATTAATTCTTAATTAATTGTGAATTAATTATTGTTTGAGGAACGCGTTCAGTTGAACGAATTCAGTGAATTACTTAAGAAAAGGAATTCATTTAATTCTAAAGAAAATTGAATTCGATTGGTAGTGAATTCATTCAAAAAAGAATTAATTCTTCAAAGCTCTGCTATTAACCTAAGTTTAAACCTGCAGTATGAGACGCACCGTTAATTAGTGGCGGATTGACTTCCAAAAAAGTCGTCGGCAGCGCAGCATAGACTTTCCACCACTTGACATGGAACTCTGATGCCCATATTTGGTCACAGGGATGGGAAAGTTGATACGATCGTACTTTTTTTGATACTATTTAATTCAAAAAATACCTTAGTACTCCGCGTCAAATTTGATACTCTTGCACATTTGGCCGGTTTTGAATTGATATTTATACTACACTTATACTTCAGCAAAAACCACATAGTTTTTGTACAAAACTAGATTTTGTTTGTTTTTTTGTATGCGTTTTGACAAGTTAAAAATTACAAGAGCCAAAAACCAGGTAGTTTTTAGAAAGGTATAAATGTAGTAGTATTTCTTCTACTGCCAATTTTGCTATTTTTCATGGATGGTAACCGAAACGAATGCGGTTATCGTTAGGGTAAAGATATTTTATGTTATTTCGGTAACGGTATTTTAAGGGTAACGATATTTCATTTATTTCGGTTTCGGTATTTTAAGGATAACGGTATTTGAGTTATTTCGGTAACGGTATTTTAAAGATAACGTTATTTGGGTTATTTTGGTAACAGTATTGTAAGGTTAACGGTATTTCAGTTATATCGGTAACGGTATTTTAATGGTAAGGTAGTCAGTTATATCGATGCGTCCCGCAATTTTTTTTTACAAAAAACAAACGATATTAAAAACAACCAATTTATCAATTTAATGTACAAACAATACTCAATAACCGCGTGAAATTAGCAAAAGCAGAAAATTAAAAATAACGGTAACGGTATTTTAGGGATAACAATATTTCAATTGTTTCGGTAACGGTATTTTAAGGGTATTGATATTCGGTATCGGTATTTTAAGGATAACGGTATTTGAGTTATTTCGGTAACGATATTTTAAGGATAACGGTATTTCGGGTGTTTCGGTAACGGTATTTTAGGGGTAACGGTAGTCAGTTGAAAGGGTTTTGAATCGATAACGGTATTTTAGCGGTATTGCCTGCCAACACTGCTATTTTCTCGTCAAATCTAGTGATTTTCAAGCATATTTATTGCGATTAAGTATGATTTGCTATTAGCGGGAAATCTAGCGATTTTTGCAAGCAACATTAAATTCGTATTCAAAACTTGAAATATTCAAAAAATTTAGTGACTCATTGCTTGATTTTTAGAAAAATTTTTTAGCACTAACTTTGAACAACTTTTTTTATAATATGCTAGGCATTTATCAGTTTCAATTGCAAATTGTTGAAACAATTTCTTGTTACAAAACTAAAAAGAACTAAAACAAAGATTTCTGGTTTAAAAAAAATTTTAAATCAATTTCAAAACAATCAACTACCTTTAAAATTGTATTACCTTTTGACTCGTTTTACCTCAATTTAAATTATTTTAATTCATTTTTGTAGATCTAAATAAATAGACCTAAATAAACACATTTTCATGAGTTTTCGCATACAAAAGTTTCGTTTTTCTGAAATAAAAATTTGAGAAAGTATACCTTGTAATAAATATTCGCGTTATATCGAAATTCTGCCAAAAACTCGTAAATCAAGGGTTTATATAATTTTTTATTTATTTTTTAAGAGCTAGAAAATTTTTTTGTACTCTGAGGTAGAGTTGTGAATTTTCGATACTTTTTGAGTACTCAATACTACTCAATACTTTTCAATTGAGTACTCAATACTACTCAATACTTTTAACGGTTTTTTTTTAATTTAAAAATAAAAATGTTATGAATTGATATTTATAAGGAAAAATAATAACAATTCACATACAAGTGTTAAATAATAATTGTTACTTACATTTTAATTAATTTAAAACATTTTAAATAAAGAAATTAAATAATTAATTAATCGTTACAAATTTCTTTGCTTCACAAATAGAGTTGTATTTTCAGAGCTGTATTTTTAGAGTTGTATTTTCATACGAAAAGTACACATTTCTACGGAAAATTGCATCTTTAAAAGTATTGAGTAGTACCGTTTTAGTATTGAGTACTCAAAAATACATACAGTATTGAGTACTCAGTACCGAAATACTCAATACTTTTACAACTCTACTCTGAGGGTCGAAAAAGTACTCTACAAAAATTGTTTTGATACCGAAATGAAAATCTCATTTCCCATCCCTGTTTGGTCATTTAATTACGGCGAATCTAATTTTCCAAATAGAAATTTTTATTTTATCTTTTCAGTCTGCGGCGAGACGCTAAAGTGTATAAAAAGTTGTGAATTTTTGATTAGTGTTTATAGTAAAAAAAATACGAAAAATATATATTTTTTACATAATTTATTTTAATAATTTTTTGTATAAAAAATAAAGTTTGTAACAAAAAAGCTTCCATAATAAATAAAAAGTTTAACATGGCGCAGCAACAACAACCAGCTTACGAAAATAGTAAGTTTATTTTTATCGTTTAATTATGTATGTGCAATTCTTGGTAAATATATAAAATTAGTCATAATATAAAAAAGCATAACTTTCTGTTAGCTAGTTTGCTATTTAAGGCCATAAAGAGAAATAAATACACATTTTGATAGTGTGAACATTTTTTGCATTTTGTTATCTGATACTAAAATCCAAAAAAAAGATAGCCGGCATTTTTTTGGTCAATGCTTTGCCATTAAAATTAACAGTAATAAAACTATTCTAAACTTTAACGTTGGGTCTCATACTGTAAGTTTAACTTTAACTTAACTAAAAACAAAAGAAAATGTCAAAAAATGTACACAAAACAGCAAAAAATTTTTGGGTTAACTATTAACCTAAGTTTAAACCAGCAGTATGAGACCCACCGTAATTCGCTGCCCCCAACTCTCCCCCCTTTAACCTATAACCGCACCCTGAATCTGTGTATTTACAACACCAAAAGCATCTGGGGCATTGTAAAACGTAACATTTTATAAATTGTAAAGAAATTCAAGAAAATCATTAAGTGGTTTCCTGTGGTTTTGATTAGTAATTATTATGTTTACATCTGTTTTTCCATTTTGTTTTGTTTTCTTGTATGTTTGTAAACTTTCGTTAACTAATTATTATTGTAATTCTTCTTAATATCTCTTTAGAATTTATCTATGCCACTTTACCTCGCACTCATCGTGGTCAACCTATTGTTTTGGGTTCGGATCCTAAAGGTAAAAATTTCCTGTACACCAATGGCAATTCAGTTATTATACGTAATATTGAGGTGAGTTAAAAAAACGGAAATTAAAACAAAAATGTATTAAGGCAGGATTAAATGTTCAATATTATTAATCAATCTTTTTAAAATCAACCAATCAGAATAATTTATAAATAAAATGTTCTTATTGGTTGATTTTTTAAATATTGATCAATAATATTTAACGTATATTCTTGCCTTTATAGTTTTTTAAAAATTACAATTATCATTTTTAATTTATAACAAAATTGTTTGAATTTGAAATATGTATATTTTTTATTTATAATGGATCTTTTTAACGCAGCTGCATTTCTTGCTTTCTTTCGTGTGTTTTTACAGTTTTATACATTTGTGTTCTATTTTTCAATATATTTATTTCAATTTTATTTATGTGCCTGCGTATATATTTTGTAGACACCCACTCTTGTTGTCTACTTCTTCCCCTTGCTGATTTACCTTGCTTATAGCATAAACTACATAAACATTTGTCCCAAATCAATTTGACCGTTAAAATGATAAACAAAATTTTGTCTTCGAAATATTTTTTCTATTAAGGTGTGCGCTGTTAAAAAGTGTATCAATAAAAGTTGACTGGAGGATGATACAATCATAGAAGGTAGATGTATTAGGGAGAGTTTGACAGTTTAGGGTTTTATTATGCCAGTTCAGAGATTTTTTCCCATGCTTTCGCTGTGTATCAAAAGTAGTCGATTACATCTCTTGTTATTGTTTGTTGTCTGCTCTAGAGTAAGTTAAAATTAAAAGAAACTACTTGTTGCATTTTTTTTTTTAGATTTCTGTATGATTTTACATAAAATTTGAATCTCGTGATATAATTTTTTTTAATTTTATTTAATATGCAATTTAACAGTACTATCGGTTACCTTTTTGGTACCAGTTGTCCATTTGTATCTAAAATTAGTAATGGATTTGGGCACTAATGTGGTCTTCTTTACTTATCTTTTATATACAGAGCCCATTATATTTCAGTTGGCAGCAGTTCTGGGTTGGCCTCTTTTGGTACAAAAATAACTTATGGTGTTTTATTTTCTGGAAAAAAATGTTCCCCACTAAAATGTTACATTTTTCCAATCAGAATAGAACACATTAAAATCAATGTTGCATTTTTTTAAACATAAGTATGTGTATTGTATACTCGTATGCAATATTATTTACGCAAGCTATTACTAATTGTAGCCTAGTGGTTGTTGTTGTAGCAACTAGGCTAGTGGTTGTCATGCCTGCCTTTGACATGGGCTGGACGGGTTCAAATTCCATCCAAAGTAAATGTAACTTTTTTTATGTATTTTCTTTTTTCAATTATTTAAAACAAATTGTATAATTTTGTTTTATTTATTTTTAGCTTAAAAAATTGTTAAATACTAAATAACAGCAAAACTATTAAAGTCTAATTAAAATTTTATAAAAACGAAAAAAAAATATTGTGCTCCAACCGGGGTTTGAACCTGCGACCTACTGAATCTGATACCCCCTAGGCCACCAAGTTGCGAGTTAGCTAGCAAAAAACATTACAGTATATACACATGGCGTTGACATAAAGAAAAAAACAGGGCAACACTCTACCCCGTACATTTTTTGAGGGCGAAAAATGTTGCACTTTTGCACTTTATTTAGGCAACATTTTTAGAAAAGAACACCTAGCCCTTATAGAATGTTACCCTTAATTTAGAAAAGAACACAAAAAAGGCAAATCAAAAGCAAAGTGCAAAAAAAGGCAACATTTTTTTCAGAAAAGAAAACGCCATTAGTTTTGATTGTATCGTGCTACAGTGCTCTTACTTTAATTGCAACATGCCAAACCTGGCTAGAAAAATGTAGATATATCGTTGTGTTGTCTTAGAAATGGAAGTAATAGCTTTTGAAGACACTTTAAAAATTCTGAGTTTATTGATCCCAATGTAACAAAAGATTAACTCTTTTTCCGCTTGTCTACTATAAACTTTTTATGAAATGTCGATGTTTCGTTTAATGCGGTTTAGGAACATTATCTCGATAAAGTTTCGTCGTCCCTTACACAACATTCAAAGTTTCGAAAAAAAAATCCTTTTTTGTAAGTTTTGCTCTCTTTTGCATCAACTTTCTTCTTAGAATTTCTGTCCGAAACTTTCTTAACTTAAAATATTTAAAGCCAAAGTATTTTACCCGAAAAGCTGGCCAAAATTAGTGAACGTGTTTTTTGAACTAAAACTTCGAGGTTTTTGATAGTTTTAGGTTTAATTTGAATTCCAATGGCGGATTTTTGTAGGGTTCGTGTTGTTTTTGAGGCCCTCTTTATCGTACTTCGCAGAAGAATGAGAGTTTCCAATTTTTTTTTTATTTTAATCCTTTATCGACCAAAGTTTGAACAAACATGGATACATACACAGAAAGAATTTACAAAATTCTAATTAAATTTTTACACACCTTTCTCATACCAAATTTGTAAATACAAAAAAAAAACTTTTCAAAAAGGCACCAACAAAAAAATTTGTAAATCCAAAAAATTTGTTCTTTTTTTTTTTGTAACCTTGAATTTTTATTTATAAATAATTTTTATATGAAATATAACAATTTACAAACGAGTTACAAATATTTCAAATAAAAAAATTGTTGGGAACAAAATTTCAATTTAAAAGAAAATCTGAATGCTTGTACAAATTCCATTGTTGGTGCCTACATTTTTTTCTGTGTATAAGGAAAGTATTTTATTATTATTTTGCAAAAAACATGGATACATATAAGGAAACTATTTTAGGTTATTTTGCAAATAAAGCTCAAAAACTTGTATTGTATCTTCAATGCATAAAAGTATAATAATTGGAAAACCCTCTGGAACTTTTACTTAAAATTTTACGTAGGCTGAAGTAATTACCTTTATAATACCAAAAGAATTAACTGCAAAAAAACATTACATTTTACCCATTTTGTCAGTCGATTTAAAATTTTTGTAGTAAAAAATGTTCAGTTAATTTTACTACATTGTTAGTTATTTTTCAAAAGTTAAAAATAACAACATTTTTAGTTATTTGAAAAGTAAATACCTTTGTCGCTTTTTTAACTGCATATGCCTTTGTTTTAACTTTAATTTTTAGCAGATTCTACCGACAAACTTTTTGACTCTACCATTTTTATTTTTCCATTAGCATTTGTGATTAATTTAAGGCGCACAAGTACTTTGGACTATATTAGCGTCGTTTCAGGTTTCAGTTACGGTTATTGTCATCTTCACTAGGATAACAAATTGTTTTTAGCATTAGCAATGAGTCACACATTTTTGTTGGCATTGTATATAAATTTCATATTGTTTTTTCGTACCGGGTTGACCTCAGAAATTGTTAAAGATTGCTTGCAAATTCTTGCTTTTCTAGGAAAACCCATTATATCCGTTATTAATTATGTTTATGACTCACAAAAAAATATGAGAAAGTGTCTGATGAGCAAAAATTTAAAAAAGATTAAATTTTTAAAAAAATCCCCAAAAATCATGTCACAAACTTTTTTCTTTTGTTTAAAAGAAGAGATTTTAAATTTTATTTAGGTTTATAAAGTTTTTAACACAGTCACTACATTGGCTTTGAAAAACCTTTTTCTTTTTTTGCAAATAAAGTGTGTAAAAAACGTTTTTTTTAAATTTTTTAATGAAGTGTTCCAACATAAATATTTAAAAATTTGCTGAAAATAGCTATTAATCAAGTCTTTCATTGAAAAAAATCAATCTAACCTCCATTCGTTCGGCCATAAAAAATATCATATCAACCTCTTAAAACTGAAAAAAATCAATAAAAACGGATAAACTTTTCTTAGCTTTCCTGACTTTAACAGTGTCCCGGAACAACAAATCTCAAATTAAAATCATGAAAATTTGCAAAATAATGCAGAATTTAGTTGTCTATTATATTAGCTGCGTACATTGTTTTTTAGATTTCTTTAAATTCATTTTTGCTTTTTTGACCAACTTTTCGGGTCAAATACTCCTCTGTGCGCTGTGGAGAGAAATGTTAGGAATCGTCCGCAATAGCTTCTCCATCATTTTGTCTTTGATTTCGTTCCTGGGTTCTTTTGGTTTTCAAACTCCAGGCTGTCTTTTAGTTATTAGGTTCTTGTCGAACTTTTTGACCACTCTGGTCACGCGTACTTCTGCTGCAATTTTTTTTTATAAGTCCACAATGGATTATTTTTAATAATTTCAATAATTTTTTTGTGCACTTGTCTTTGATTCTCAATTGTAAACTAATAAACAACTCGGATTTGACAAACCAAATTCAGTGTATAACTAAAAAATGCGGGATTCACAACAGATGGCGTATTTTTTACACATGGTTTGTGCCTTTAATAAATTATATGGCATTTTGGAGGGTAAACATCTGTCATTTATTCTCACTTAGTCATTGAATCATTACTGGCGATGAAAAATGGATCCATTGCGACAATCCGAAGCGCAAGAAATCATATGTGAAGCCTAGCCAACCAACCATGTGTAGTTTAAATAAGCGAATAAATTGCTAATTTAAATAAATTTACTGAACTGTCGTAAATTTATGGAAAAAAGTACTGGTAACGCATTTCTTGAGTGGTACTGGCATAATAAAAAAAATGTGTTTTCCCGGTACTACATTTTTTGTACCGTTGGCAGTTTCTACCTGGGAAATTATAACAGCTAGTTGCGCAAAAATGTTGGCACTGGCAAAAAGTTTTGCTGGAATTAGCATGCCAACGTTGGGAGAACAAAGAAAAGTTGCTCGTAAAGGAGCTTCTTCACATACAAAAAAATTAATTTTATAATTACCCCCCCCCCAATTTTCCCCTTTTTAACTCACAATTTTAGCAAAAAAGTATCAACGAAATGTTCCCAAAATCCCCTTACAACAATACCACATTTGCATATGGTTACTTTGGTTGAAATGCTTTAAAGGTCCCATTCTTAAACATCCTTTTAATCCCTTAAAATTTCGAAGTGATTTAAAACCGAGACATGTCAATCTTAGCTTTTTTTACTCTATCACATATCCAAATTTCATCTAAATCGGAGACTTAAAAAGTAACCAAACAGCCTTTTTATTTATTATCGCTAATATGTTTTCAATTAAAACAAATTTTAGATTTTTGTAATCCAAATTATATTCTCCCTAAAAAACCTTTTCGTCATATATAAATTCTTTAATATATTTGTTTAATTCGTTTAATTTCAAACTCGAACAATTTTTTCCACTCTAATTAACATCTGTTTTAACACATTTTATTAATTTTACTATAATGTTATATATGGTTTTATTAACTTTTATCCAATAAATGTTTGAAATTTTATTGTTTTTTCTACTTTAGAATCCCGCTATTGCTGATGTTTATACGGAACATTCATGTGCCGTTAATGTAGCCAAATACTCCCCAAGTGGTTTTTATATTGCATCTGGAGGTGAGTAATATTAACAAATTATGTATACTAATTATTTTTCAACAAACAAAAGTGAAAAGTAAAAAGAAATAAAAGATATGGGCGAATAATAAATCATATATCAACAATCATTATCAAGCATAAGCATATATAACTTAATTTCATAACTTTAGTAATTAAAAGAATTAACATATTCATTATTAATTGAATAGCCTTGCTTGCAATTTTATAAAACCAAATTATTATTTATTTTTGTTTCCAACAACTGTTTGTTTGATAACCAAATATGTAGTTAAATTTGTTTACCATTTTTTTTAAAGAAGGTGTTTTTTGTTGTTTATTAATTTATTATCAATTTAATGATTCATTGATATCAACAAAAAACTGCCTTATTTTTATAATATTTTATGTTGTAAAACTAAAAATAAACGTTATCAATTGAAAATTCATACAAATCTTTAAACCAAGCACGAACATTTGGTTTACTTTTTCATTTTATCTTTAACTAGTACTTTTTAAAATTAGAAAGAAAAAAAATCAGTTTAAGCCTCAATTTTATGAAAGTTTTGTATGAGAGATTAACGCAATACTAAATGATTCATTCATTGTCATTATCAACATGATGAACAGAGCAAGCATAGTTAGAGTGACTAAATCTTTCAAATTTCCGAATTAACTTTAAAACAAAATAAAAGTAATTGTATTTTATGTTGCACTTATATTAGTAAAAACATATTAAAAATAATCAACGAAGTGTGAAATGGCAAACCACTGCCATAATATATACTACATTATAAACATATTATATAGTTGTTAATTTTGGAAAGTCTAGAGTTATGACCAGGGCAGTGACTTTCATGAACTTAAAAATATGTGATAAAGAATACAAAATATGCGCTAAAATATGTAATTTAATGGAAATATGCACTAAAAATAAAAAAAAATATGCACTAAATATCCAATAATAAAAATTTAAAACTAAAAAATTGCATTTAAAATTTGTCTATTAATAACAAAATTATATGCAATATTAGCGGGCACGCTACGTTGTTAGTGTGCCTTAAAGTTTATTTAATTCCAGCTTATGTAAACGTAGATCTGGCAATTCAAGTTGAAAAGTTTATTGCGTCGGTATCTTCCACCGATGCTTTGTTAAGGGCAGTTTAAATATCGGAATATATTAATTGCATTATTTTTCTAATGTTTTTTCTTTTTCAATAACACTGTGCTAGTGGCGAATCTTAAGGAGCTGGGCACCTTACTGGACAAGCTAATTAGAGTACACTGAATTCATTGGTGATAGCCGTTTTTCAAAGTTAGCGCTCGTATTCGCGATTAAAAATTTTGACGCTAAGGTATCAAAAAAATTATGTTTTTATACTTCTGGGATAATTTTTAATTATAAATTTATTAAATTAGATTAAATATCTACAACAGGAAGGAAGCAAAATTTTTTTTTGCAAAATTTTTTCGCAAATTTTTTTTGTTATTTTGTGTATATTCAATAGGGTTTAAAAAAATATAATAGAGTTAAGAAAAAAAATTTCTTTAAAAAAAAAAATCGCGAAAAAAAAATAATAGCGAAAAATTGTATTTAACAGAGTTGGATTGATTTAAATTCAAAAATTATCCCAAAAGTATAAAAAGTATGATTTTATGTAACTTTATATTGAAATTTTAAATCGCGAATATCGCTAATACGAGCGCTAACTTCGAACACGGGATTAACTTTACCAGTAGGATGCCCAGCTTGTTAAAAAAAGTGTCAAATTCAAGCACAGTGTAAATAATTGGTGATAAAATTTTGTGTTTCCTAATAAAAAACTTTGATATTTCTTAAGCCCCGTTTAGATTATCAGAAAAGTGTTTAATACATGTCAGAAATGTGTTGTATAACGAACATGTATAATAGTGTGCACACTGTTCGTTACACACATGTCAAAATGGGTGCACACATTTTAAAATACGGTCACACTTTTTTGACAAGATTTATTTTTTGAAATATTTCATAAAGTTACCACTTGTCTCAACATAAGTGTTGTGTTATTCACAAATAAATGTTAAACAAAGATTAAAAACAACTAGTGGTGAAAAAAAGTAATAATAGAAGAAAAAAATGACTGTTTTAATTTATTTGTTGTGTGTGTCGATAACAGTCTAAACACTGAAAAGATTTTCTTTTATACTTTTTGACAACCAGACAATTTCAGCATACTTTTTGTCATACTTGTGTGAAGAAAAGTATAAGCACTTGTGTGATAATGTGAACGGGGCTTTAGCAATGAAATAGAAAAATGTTCTCCACTATATTGGAATTGATATCATTTTAACATTTCCATGCAATCATTTTGACATTTGGCATAATATCATTTATTGAATTTGAAGACACCGGTCGGGAATCTATTACAAAAAGGCATCCAAACACAGAATTAAGTTCGGAAAAACTTTTATAGCGTTTTTTGCGGGTTTTTTTTCAAACAAATAAGTTCAAATTTTAAACGGTCATATAACTTGGCGTATCTGAGGTTTGAAAGTATCTAAGGTTTGCGCACAAAATAACTTGTACATAAATTTTCACTTGTAAATTCTTACTTAAGTAAACGGTAATATTTTTTTAATCACCTTAGTATTGGAAAATATAATGAAAAATAGTGTCCAAATATTAACGATCCCTTTGTAGAAACGGTAATGGCATATCATTATTTTTTGGACTACCAGTAATGACACCTACTTACTTTCTGCATTATTTTAAAACATATAATAATGAGTTACTGATAATGACTTATTTTGGTCAATATTTCAAATAGAAATAATTTTTGTATTTTTTTTAATAATAAATATTTACAATAAAAAATATTTTTTTTATATAATTTATTTTTTTGAAAATCTATTTTTAGACTTATTATTTTTGTCACTACTGGTAGGCACATAGGTAACGATATATTTTTTGATTTTTCGTATGCTGGTGTGTAACCATAACTCATTATTTTTCGCGACATCGCCATATAAAGGTAATAAGAAATGTAATAACCAGAAAACACAGAAAAAAACAAAATCCGATGGGTTTAAAGAAAAAAAATTGCAAAAATAGCAAGAAAAATCAAAAGTAAAAAAGTCATAAAAAAGCAATTCAAAGCTCTCAAATCTTAAGAAAAAGCTATTTTAAAGCTAAAAAACGGAAAATCCAAAAAAGTTAAAGAAGCAAATATGAGTAAAACAAGCAATAAAAAGCATAAAAAGCAAAAACAGCAATTTTGTCTTCTCTGGTAATAACAAAAGTAACTACCCAGCCAGAAATTGACAAACATAAAAGCGTTCTGAAAGCACTTTGTATGGTGGTTGAAGCGTTATCAAAGCAACATTTTTTGGGTTTTATAGTGTTCTCAAACTATGTTGTATTTAGAATATTTTAGAAACGTTGAAAAAGCAAAAAATAAAGTGATTTTAAAGCGTTGTAATTTTGGTTTATAGAACGTTTTCAAAACATTAGAAAAACTAAAAATAAAGTGGATTTTAAAGTGTATTAATACAAAAGTAAAAGCAATTTTCCAGTACTCTAAATACAAAAATTAAAGTAATTTCTTAGTACTTAAAAAACATTTTTTTTTTTGTTTTTATATATTTTATTAGAACTTAAATTAGTTTTAAATGATTATGTTAAAAAATTATAGGATATTAAGAGAAATATAGATGTATTCAATTTGTTGGTGGTGTAGGGTTCTGACGACAATGAAATAGTTAAAACTGAAATGTTTGATGAAGAAGTAGTAGAGGATTAGATTCAGATTAGATTCAGATGATGAGGACGTTGGCAGTTCCAGTTTAAGCACACCTGGAGAAACAAGTTCGTATGAATTTATTTCTGAGGAATCTGATAGTGATTTAAACACCTTTACATGTGGTCATATTGAGCAAAAACTGAAAAATTGGGTTGTAAAGTGATGCTAGGTTTAGACGATACTTTGGGAAATTTTCAATATTTTGGAATAAAGTCTAATCTTGATATCACTTTTGATTCCAATCTTTATTATAATGAAAAGAAAATTAAAATTATAATTAATGTAGATGGAATGGATGTGTTTGAAAAATCGATAAAGAACTTTTGGTCCATAATGGGAAAGGGGTTTTCAACCGCATACATTACCAAGCCATTTTCGATTGGTCTCTATTATGGAAATTCAAAACCGCATTCGGCTAGAAAATTTCTGGAAGTACTTGTTTTGGAAGCCAAGTTTTTAACTAATGAAGGTATAAATATTTTTTTTAGTCTCAAACTTAAGTAATCTAATTTTTATTAATTTAAGATTTTAAGAAAATTTGTGGAATTTTCACTGAGCTTGAGCCACATTTTTATGGCTCAAGCTCAGTGACAATGAATATTTATAATCTAATACATATTTCAAATGACGTAAATAATAATATATCACAATTTTCAGCATTTGATTTTGAAAATAGCTTAGGTTTTGTTAAATCTATTGTGAAATCGCCAACTAATCCCATTTCCCATATACAAAGGAAATTGCATGTTTTTAATACCAATTCCCCAAATAATATTCCATTAGTATATCCTCTCAATAAGATCAGCAACTATTCTCTGGGGAAACCTTCACACACTTCTGAATCTAGAGTTTTTTCTTTCGTAAACATTTATGGATTTCGAATTACATCTATTCATCCTGATAATATATGTTTATTACACAATGGGAACATTATGATTATGAAAGAAATTTTTAGTACAAAACATACGAAACACAAATACAGTGATATGCATTTGAAAGGCAACATTTTCAAGGAAACTAAAAATTTTTTGACTACCCGATCTAATCAAAGGAGGTCGGTTTATATAATGTAACAAATTTAGATGAGAACAACACTGAAATAGGTATACATATGGTGGAAGCTAAATGCATTCTTACAACATTTTATAACGAATCAATTGCTATTTCCCTTTTACATAAATAATTGCAACAAAATAATTTTTAGTACTAAAACACATACAATCTTTCTTTTAATCAACAGTTATAAAATTTGTTAAAAATCGTTATCAAAGCATTTTAAAGATGGTATTTTCCAAACGTTCGCAAAACGTTTTATTTTTGGTATAAACAATGCTTTGATAGTACTTAGTTTTTTGTACCATCATCAATTTCTGGCTGGGTAGTTACCATTACCAAGTATGTATATACATAACCACATATCTGGTAATGATTTTCTACACTGGGATACTGAATAATTTATTTTGCTTTAAAATGGATAGTCAACGAAAAGGGCATGAAAATATAATAAGAATTTTTAATAAAAATCCAAATCGGTCTTTTAAAGCTATCGCGGCCATCAAAGATTGCAAGGAACGTCTAACTATTAAAAAAAAGAACAGGATGTGGCAAAAAAAGGTGATGTTCACTCTGATAAGATAAAAAAAATTAGACTCTCTTTGGCAAAAATCCCAACATTTCCAGAAGAAAAGCTGCCCTAAAAACGAATGGCTCGGAGTTAGAAAAGCGAAAAAGGAGGCGGGGTTGAAGTCGTTTAAGGTACTGAACAGTACAGAAAGTACCGGATCGGAACGCCAAAAAGAATGAAGAGGCAAAACAACGTGCCAGAAAACTAAATCGTAATCGTACTGTCACGGGTCGCAAAGACGCTTGAGACATTACTCCTCCCCAGCCTCACACATCATTTTCAACTTGCTCAGCACCAGCATGGATTCCGAAACCAACATAGCGCAACAACAGCTTTAACCGCCATTGCCACACAGATAACTAACGGTTAAATCAGAGTCGCCCCTGCGAAGTACGGTTCTAGTGGCGCTTCACCTATCGAAGGCATTTGATACGGTTAGCCACGCGACCCTCTTCAGAGATATCGCCGAATCCAGTCTCCCAAATGATACGAAGAGGTGGATAGTGAATTATCTGTATGGTCGCCAGAAGTTTGTGGAGTTTTGAAACAGAAAGTCCAAACCACGTAGAATTAAAGAAGGAGTCCGTCAGGGTGGAGTTCTCTCCCCGATGTTCTTTAATTTCTACGTCTCGAAACTCCCGGCTCCATCAGAAAGAGTGGAATTGATTTCATACGCCGACAACTGTACGATACTGGTTGAACAGTTATCTTCATGATCTTACGAATTTCTTTACTGGAAGGAATATGCAGCTCTCCCCTGCAAAATCCTCGGCGACTTTTTACCACTTGGGCGAAAGAAGTAAGGCTGGAACTGAATGTAGTAGCCGATGGCGTACAAATTCCGACGCTTAACCACCCCAAAATTCTTGGCGTCACATTCGACATCCTGTTCATGACCTCAGCGCACACCACTGCAATTTGCAACAAGATGCAGAGTAAGAACAAGGTCCTCAAGTCGCTAGCCGGCAGCTTTAGGGGTACGGACAAAGAAACGTTGTTGGCAACCTACAAAACGATTGGTAGATCAGTGGCCAATTATGCTGCGCCAGTGTAGTCGTCTAGAGCCAGCGATACCCAGTTGAGAAAGCTCCAAACCTGCCAAAACTCTGCCCTCAGGACAATTACTGGACGCCTACAGATGTCCACAGTACAACATCTTCATGAGGAAACGAAGGTCCTTACAATAAAGGAACACTGCCAAATGCTCTCGAAGCAGGTCCTGCTGGGATGCCATCGGAGGAGCCATCCGCATCACCATCTTACGGAGGTGGATCCCCCCTCGGGGGTGGATTCCCCCTCCCCCGCGGCATGTCAGAAAAGATCTTCGCATCTTTTCTTTGAGGGTACGATCCAGCGTTATATGAGAGATCACCTGGACGAAGCATCCTACAGGGCACGTCTGAACGATATTCATCGGGACACGGTAAATGACGCCATCAATTCTTACCGGATGAATATCGTTCTTGAAGGTCGTCCCCCGACGATTGCAGAAGGAGAAAACTCTGCCGCGGAGAAAACTCTGAACGAGAGTTGTCCTCGCACAGCTGCGTTTGGGATGGTGTTGGCGCCTCAACTCTTATTGGTCTCTGATCGAGCCCACCATCCCGAACACGTGTCCTGCTCATACTTGGGACTAGTTAATTGAATGGACCAATTAATTGATAATTTAATTGGCATTACAATTGACTAATGCCAATGAAATTGTTGGGCATTACAATTGTCAATGAAATTTTTTTGCAATTGGCATTGTTCAATGCCTAAATGCCCAATTAGAATTGATGAAAAAAGCACTTGTTTTCATGTTTCGATAAAAGAACAAATTAAGAAAATAAAATTAAAAATTCGCGTTTTTATCTTATATTCGCTATTTTGTCAAGTTTACATTACTAGAGGCTGATCCATCTAGACCAGGGCTGGCAAAAATATGACACGCGTGTCAGTAGTGGCACGCGAGTGGATTTTAGGTGGCACGCGACGTTTTGTTGGATATTTTCAAAAAATTTAAAATATTAGAATACCGGCAAAAAATTCAGTTAACTGTTAAATTTCGTTACAAAAATGAGTGATTTAACTCCATAATGGTGAAATTTTTCATAGAGCTTGTAAATCGTCTTTTAAAATGAATAAAACTCTGTATTGCCACCATATTTTGTTTATTTTATTATCAGAAAATTTTGAGAAAATTTCTAAATTTCTAGATTGAAAGAAGTTTAAATGTATCGATGAGAAAATGCCTCATAATCGGAGATATAAAAAGTACCAGAAAATTGCACAAAAATGAAAAATTAATATAAAAAATTAAATATTTTTTAAAGGGAAAATAGGTGCTACGAAATAACCCTCAATGAATATAGGCTGAATATAAGTTTCATAATGAAATAACCCTCTTGTTGGCGCCCAATAATTTAACTTTTTTTTAACAAAATGAAATAACCACCAAAAAAGTAATAACCCCCCAAAAAAATGAAAAGGCAATAATGTTCAAATAGTTTTAATTTTATTTCATTGTGGATTTTTTTCATAATGAAATAATTTCAATATCTAAAGATTAAATAAACCCCCAAAAATTAAATTACCGTCAAACATTTTTGCGTCATTTCTTGGATGTTATTTAATTTTTCTCTTTGGGGTTATTTCATGAGGGTTATCCGTAGGGCTGATAAATATGTACATACATATGCGATGATGTTTTTAAGAGAAATTTTCATAATTTTTAAAATTTTTAAAAAGGAAAATTAAGGTGGCACCTAATACATTTTTACAAAAAAAATTTATCCGTTTCTGGCACGCAGAGAAAAAAGTCTTGCCACCCCTGATCTAGACTAACCAGTGTTTAAAGAAGAGTGAACAGCAGTATACTTGATAAAATTTGATAAAATAGCGAATATTTATAGTGTCTTTAGCTCAGAATTATTACATTTTTGTCTTAATGTCTTTTTTTATAAAACAATATTTTTTGTATACAATGCTTTTTTCTTCAATTATATTACATTTCATTACCATTACGTGTACATTTCATTGCCATTGTTTACATTTCATTACTGCATGCTAAACACTAGAGGGAATGTCCATGAAGAGTTTCAATTTTCAATTCAATTCAATTTATTTCTTATAATATTTATATTATTTACATTTGACTTAGAAGCAAAGAGTTTAGGAACTTCGTTCCTTTTCTACTTAGATATATAAATATATTTTTTTAATTTCCCGGTTAAAAATAAGCACGTATGTTCATGTATGTATATGTATGGATGATCATATATGATTCCATACATGAACATTAACGAAAATTGAGGTAATATGTAGATACATGAGCATACATGTTCATAAATGGGAATTGATGAACACATCTATATATGATTTCACATGTTTTCTCATATATTTTTGCATATGTGACAGCGCATAGAGAAAGGGACCTAAGGGTAAAAAAATCAATTTTTTTTTTTTTTTTTTTTTGTGGACAACATCTGAGCATCGAATGAGACCGATCCCATGCTCTCCTGACCTTAGGTCCCTTTCTATCCTTAAGTCCCTTTCTATTTTGCGCGTCACATATATTGTTTTATATTAAAAAAAGTATTTTCTCTGTTCACAAAAGGTTTGTTTATTTCAGGTTTTAACAATTTAATAAAAATAACGATTTTAAAATAATGTAACGCTAACTTACAACTAAAGAAAATTAACAACAGTTATAGCCAAAATTTAATCATTTTATCATTATAAAAGTACTATTATGGAAATTTGTTACAACTTTTGAGCTTAGGTCGCGATTACATCTGCATAAAAATCTCGAGATTTCGATACCCAGCCTTTTGAAAAAGCATGAAGAAAATCTTATATAAGTTAAATTTTTAATAAAATACACATAGTTTTAATAAATATATTCTCTTAAAATTTCAGTGGTGAATACCGAAGTCTCGAGATTTCCATACCGATGTAAATGCGATCTTATGTTGATATTGTTGATATTTCCATATCTTTTAAAAACCGCCATTTAAAAAAAAAGTGGGAAATTGAATTCTAAAATCACGACATCAATAATAAATAAAAAAATCCTATTTTCTTTTCTTCTTATATTCACATGAGCTGTTAAGCAAAAACGACACAGATTTTTTATTTAAACATTACACGACATCCAAATGAAATTAATGGCTAAATGAAATTGAGAATATTTAAAAAAGATTTAATTTCTTTTCTAATTAATGAATTTTAGATTTTTCAAGATTAATTAGAAAATCTCCAAAATGAGATTGGTATTTTTTTTGAAGTTGTGAAAATTTTAAATGAAATTTAAAACTGAGAAAGTTTTAATTATAATTGAGAAAATCCAAATAAAATTATGTTTTTTATTTAAAATTTATCTTGTACTTGTATCTTGTATTAAAATAAAATTATAAAGAATTGTGCTTATTTCAAATAAAAGTTTGTGAGTTTTAAAATAGAAAATCCCAATTTAATTGGAAATTACATAAATTTAAAGTAAAAGGCACTACTAATCTTATTAAAAATATCATTAATACAATTGAAAATCACAACATCAACTAAATTTTCTTTACATACAATGGTGGTGATTTCAACAGGAATTGGTGTAGGATGATATTTGCTCTAATATCTCGTTAAGGTTTTTAGATTTGGTTTATAATTCTGTTACCAATCAATTCATTAAAGGTGTTTCTACATTGTTATATTTTCAAAAAAGGTTTGATTTTTGGTGAAAAATAAGTTAGGCAGTCTAATTCCAATTGATTTTTTAATCATTTAAAAAAATTAAGAAGGCTGTTCTATTCGCATAAACACTAGTGTTTCCAATTATTCGACATAGGCGGTTAACCGGTTAATGCATTATTCGAAAAATCACTAAAATTAATTAACCGGTTATTCGGGTCGGTTAATTGAGAAAATTGGCGATTAATCGTTTAATGCAAAATTAATGTATTTTCTTAACTTTTTATCAATAAAAACACAAAGAGCTGACTTTTTTAACATTAAAAACTAGAAGAGCCTTTTACATAGAGCCGTCAATATAAAAAATATTAAGCTCTATTTAAAAATACCAATTTACTCTGCAAAAATCAGCAAAAACTTTTGCTGAATATTAGTAGTCTGAGAATATCATAAATGATTGTTAAATTCTCAGTCTTAGTTTTTAAGGGACATTAACAATAAACAAATTTTAACCTAATTTACGCAGACAGTATTTAATAAGACGAGTTTTAATGAAAGTTTTCACTAAACTAATGAAGTTTTCTTCATAAAGGTAGTGCAAAACAAATTTTACGGAAAAGCTTTTTCATTGGGTGTATTTAGGGTGGGTGCGAACTGGGTAAATAAAATCTAAACTAACGGCATGTTTATCTATTACGAACGAAAAGAAATTTTCGTTAAAATAGCGAACGAAAACTTCTTTTGGTTCATGTGTAACGAAAGACACTTTTTACCAAACGATAACTTAAGCATATAAAATACTCCCAGCAAAATCTTTCATTACCAAATAAGTGATTATATAATAGAAATTCATAGCTCCGCACAACTTATTTTTTGGCGTCTAAACTCATTATTTTTGTTTGGCGTGGTCGTTTTTATAAGTAGTCACGCTTACCCGCTCGCTTACGAAAAAATGAGAAATAAGTAGTTATGAGATTTTGAATAATAAGTGGTTACACACATGCTTACAAAAAGTTGAATTATAAGTGGTTATCCGATTGCTTACTTGATTCTTAAAAATAAGGAGTTAAGCAAATACTATTAGCTTAAGGAAATACATTCAGAAAAATTTAAGTTTTCTCTAGTGTGTAATTTTAGGACTCGTCATAAAAATTTAAACATAAAACATATTTACATATAATAAATAAAAATGTATAAAATTTAACTGTGTAAAAAGTACTTATTTAAACTATTACGAGTAAGTCATTATTTTATATTTAGAAACAATGAATACAATAGGCCGTTATTAGGAATTCATTATTTTATATTATAAAATAATGCAAAAGGTAATGATATATCATTTTTGGTAATGCAGATAGTAATGAGGTGTCATTACCAATATTTTGCTGGGCTATTTATAATTTTGGTTTATGTAAAACGAAGCAAATTTTCAGTTAAGTCAAAATCAGACGATAACCAATTTGCTTTCGTTTAAAATAAAATTATGATTTTGCCAGCTTTTGTGCGCATTAATAATTGCACAAAAAATAATTAACACTACTCTACGGTAAATTTTAACAAACTGTCACCGAACTGGCCCCTTTATATGAAATAGAAGGCGTTGTCATAGAAGGGGGAAATTGACCCCTTGTGACATGTCACAAGACAAATCCTAGGACAGGTTACTGAACTCTCATACTTATTTACTTAAAAAGATTTGTCAAAATATTAAAAGAGGGTTGCCATCGATTACTATTTCAGCCAAAATGCTTAAGAAAACTTGGAAAAATTTGAAAAAAATTTGGTGGCAATCCTTTTACTTACAAAAACCAAATGAAATGTAACGTAACATACGTAAGTCTGGACGAAAAGTTGGAATCGTATAACATAAACCAATTTTCTTACGTGATCGTTCGTTTCCCTTTCGTTCGTATAGTTTTCGTTTCTTTTTAGATAAACAGGCCGTAAATTCAGATTTCCAAATTTTTATGAAATTTGAAAAAGTTTTCAAAAAATTACCAGAGAAATTTTAAACCCTTTGTCAATTTGTATTTAGTTTAGAATTTATTTAGCCACCTCGAACAGGGCCTTAATTTTCAATAAATAATACGAAATTTTTCATAAAACTTCATCAATTCAATGAAAAGTTTAGTACATTGTTGTTTTAACGTCCTATAGACAACTGCAATTAATAATGTAATTAATATGCAATTTTATCAACTTTAATTAATAGATTTGAGGTTAAGAAGAAGAATAAACCTTCTTCTCTAAAAATTATAAACACATTATAATTTTCAGATCAGACTAGATCTAGTTTCTGCATTTTTTTTGTATGGACAGGCGTTGTCGTTGATTTTTCATTAAATTGTATTAACTATTTATATGTTTTTATTCTCAGATTGTCTCTATATGATAATTTTTTTCAAAAACCCGTCACCCGAGTAATGCCTTGAATGCAATGAAACTAATTCGTTGTTTTCTTTCCTATTCAGCTTTCTGTTATTGTTTTTACCTTGAAGTGATCAATACAAACGCATACAAACATTCTGTTTTTAGATTTTTGTTTATCTTCAAATCTCCTCCGTGTTTCAGTGGACGAATTCCAGCGAATTTCATTGAATCAATATAAAAATTCATAAAAAGCATGTAGACAATTCCCTCAGTCTGCAGTAACGGATGTCAAATCTCAAACAGATTTGTTTGTGTTTGAAAGTGAGAGCAGTTTTTCAGCCTCTCAAAATTATATGTTTGAAATAATAAAATTTTAAAAATGAATACGCACTGGTTTTGTTAAAATAAATATAAATAAAATCATCGACTAGAGGCTGAAAAACTGCTCTCACTTTTGAAAATTAATTTTACACTTTAAAAGAATTAAAACAGAAATGAAAAATTTTCTATTGTATTTCCTAAAGCCTGCTCCAGCCAACACATAGTGTTAAAGCAAAAAGAAACTTTATTATTTTTATAAAAAAATTCAAAAAAATTTTATTAAAAATTAATTGCGATAATGTAAAACAAATCCGTTTTAAGAGTCTCTTAAAACCCATGGCGTGTCTCGCTGGTTCAATGTCGACTTGCTTGGAGTTGCTCAAAAAATGATATGTAAAGGTTTCTCTTTCAATCGATTTTAAAACAATTTGATCGTATGTTAGTTTTTATTTTTTGAAGTGTTTCTTGCAATTTTCTAGCCAATGTTAAGAAAATTATCAAGTTTTGGGAAAAAATGAAGGAAAATAACATCCCGGCTAAAATTGTTCATATATGATCATATATGGCAACATATATTGGCGCATATATGATTCCATATATGGCTCCATATATGTTCGGATCCGTAAATTGAGGGTATATGGACATATATGCTCATATATGGACATATATGGAATTCATATATGCTCACATATTAATAAATTTTGTGTATGCTCGTACATTAAAAAAACTTGTTTTTTATTATTTTTTAACAAAAACAAAGGTATTCACAATTTGTCTGGTAAAAGAGTACTTTGCCTTGTATTTTAGTATATATATATATAAAAAAATCGAAGATACGTGCAATTTGTTGTTGTTTTGAATAGAAGTACTTTTATACAGTAATACCAGACCGTGAACACTCTTACTAGACAGATTGTTAATACCACAATTGCTTATTTTATTTAACTAAATGTATTATATTTAAATTTACATATTACTGATGAATTACATTAAGCAATCGATTTTAAAATTAAAAGAAAATAAATTTATCTTATTTCAAGTAAGGAATATTCGACTCTATTTGCAATTGTATGTAATGTTTTCCTAAAATTTTTCTTATTATTAAAGTTGACTTACACTCTATCCCTATCCACCCATATCCACTGTTTCCCAGTATTGCGGATACGAAATTATATGTATTTTCAAAATAAAATTTATTTAAAAAATTTACAACACCAATACTAGGAAATACTAGATATGCGTGGAGAAATAGACTAACTTCTTATTCATCCTTTAAATATAATTTTAAAATAATTTTATTATTTTTAAAATACATATGTAAATGGTGTTGATTTAATTATTAAATACTTTCATTAAGTACAATTGCAAATGGTCTAAAGAATATCCGATTTTATAAAAGTCAAAAAAGTACGAATAAAAAAAAAAATTCATTTAGGTAAAACTATTTTATAAGGAAAATAAAATGTATTCTTTGAATACCGAGATCAAGATATAAATTGAAAATGACTTAACTAAATAAATTATTAGTTACAAAAAGTTTTTTTATTAGACAGCTTGACGATTGTAGAGTCGTTTCAGCTCACCAATTTTTTGGCTTAGGGCTCTATTAATTTCGTACTCATTCTGTACTATCCACCCTTTTTTTATGCCTCTCTCTATTGAAAATTCTGTAAAAAATACAATCAAGTCATTAAATTACAAAATTTATTGTTGTATAATCTTACCAACAATAGCACTTTTTGCTCTGGGGTCCAAACATTCGTATTGCCCCATTTGACGCTCTCGCCCTTGGGACTTGGGAGGCTGTCCCGTAAGGGTACTTTTCAAAATGGCCTCTTTTTTGTAAACTCCTTCTAAAAGGCGTCTAGCCACATGCGATGGCTTAAATGAGCATCCTTTTGCCATTTCAAATATTCTTTTACGACAGTATATTTCATCCTTCAAAAGAACCATCTAAAAATATAAATGAATGTTATAGTGTTTAAAAAGTTACTAAGATAAGATCAAAAAGTAATTAACAGAAAATATCCAACAATTATATTTTGATTGGGTTCTTACTGATCTTTTTTTACAAGTTACAATATACAAGGGAGGTATCCTGGAGTGGACCTTTTTTCTTAATGAAACTTGCATATGTTTTAGAGAAGAAACAACTAAGGGCGAGTAACTTATTTCCAATATAACCAAGGTTAAACGTTAACCACAGATATCTCCATATAAATTTGACATTCATAACGATGGTTAATCGTTAAACTCAGTTTATTTAGAGATAAGTTAGCAGGGCTAAGACATATATTTTTTTAGCTATTATATTTCGTAATAGCGGATCAATAATTAGCCCATTTTTCAATGTATGGTTATAAAGAAACTATATACAAATAGGGTTTCAAAGTAATGGTGTTTTGAAGATCTGTTAAAGGACCAATTAAAATATTGGACAGCTATGCTCCTTCCCGAATATTTATAGATTTTGCCCCCTCTATCTATCTTAGTTTCATTAAAATCTGAGGGTTCTCCCTGGAGACCTCCTTTGTCAGTCGATAATAAAATTAAACTATTCCTACTTACGGCTTCATCTTTATAATATTTTCCATAGAGCTGGTTGTTGTTATCACCTTCATCTCCACTATTTTCGAGTTCAGCTATATTACCAGCAACATGATTTTGCTGGCTTTGAGCATCTATTTCGTCGATTCTTTTTTGCAAATCTATCATTTGGCTTCGTAAATCAGCTGTTTCAGGTTTTACCTACATATGTATATGCAGAGTTAAATTATTATAATAATAAAAATAAATTGAAATTACTTACTCTGAAATTACCAAAGCCGTGAAAAGATTCACTCGAGGATACTGATGGCGATGGCGAAAGGTGCTGAGTCTTTTTAGCAACGAATTTGTCCGTCTGATTTTGCAAAAGATTTTTCTTTGCTTTTTTGTCCTTCTTTTCTTTTTTTACTGAAATACAAAATTAATTTAGAATAAACAATATAACAATAATTATAATAGATATATTTACTTACCGTGTTTAGGCATATTTCTATTAAAAATTTTATTTTTCAAAATTTAGGCGTCCTTTTTGATCTTCTTCTTTCTTTTTATTATTATGGGTTAGTGATGCAATAGTTTTGAGTATAAATGGTTACTGGGTATCGAGCATTTTTACTCATTGAATTATTTGCAATATTCAATTTTATTTTAAAATGTATATCTCATATAAATACAAAAAATTTAAAGATAAATTCTTTTTCAAAAAATTTGATTCGTTTTATGATATAATATGATATAATATTATTTTAAAGCAATATTTTAAATTGAATAAAGTTAGATATGATTTATTTAAACATATTGATTCAATTTTTAATCGATTGAACTATTTATGTTATGATTTGATTCGCGAACTATAAATCAAAGCAACCATCTTTGGTTAAAGTGGTTTGTTAAAATTGAATCAATTCGTTTGATTCTATAGCTGCCCACACACTAGGGAACATGCGTGACGGAACAAAAAATATCAAAAAATTTTGTAAACAGGAATTGCACGATCTCAACACGCACACACACACAAACGCACTCACACATTCACAAAAAAATGCTCTCTTTTTTTAAGAATGTTCCCTAGCGTGTGGGCAGCTTATGATGAGAATAAACAAATGATTCAATCAATAAGATGAGTTTTGTGAATCGATTCGTTACAAATTGAATAAGATTTTAAAATCGAATTCAGGAATTACATTTTAAACATATGATAAATATCCATATTTTATAAAAGGAAACGCCATAAAGTGTGTATGGAGAAAATTAAAATTTACAGTATTCTTTATAATTTTTTTAAACTTTCGTTTTGTATAATATTAGTGTATTATTGTATTTAAATATCTTTTAAGTACTTTATTTATATTTTAATATGTACTTGAGTAGGAAAGTTATCATTTTCTTAGCGGACAACTGAAGAGTAGAGTGATGTCTACGAAACAATTGTATTGTCTATCATGAAAATGATCAACCCTTTTTGAAACAACAAATAAAAATCTAATATGACAATATCATATTAGAATTTGGACTTGAGGTAGAAGAATATTCTAACTAAATATATATAAAATATAAAAGTAACCATTGGTATCGAGAGTCGAAAAGTAACCGTAACACTACAGTACCACATTCCGTAACATGTAACCGTCAACCGTAATCACATTCAAAGCGGCAGCAGCAAGCAGCAACGCTCTTTAAGGTTCTTCATATAAACATCAGAATTTTGTTTGTCGTCTGCTGCTGCGGCCTTGTATCTGGACGGAATTATAGGTATTCAAATTATTAACATTAATTAATGGAAATGATAAAAGTAAACCGCCATTTAAAAAAATAATTTGTTAAATAATTGAAGTAAATACCAATATGGACACTGAAAAACCAGCTTGTTCCAAAAAAAGAAAATATGGTGATTTAATTATTGATAATGATGATACATCTATTGGAAATCACGGCAATCTTGAAAAGAAGGCCCAATACAAAATTTGGAAACAAGAATCCTCTGCTTTGGTTAGTATAACTATAAAGTTTTTACAAATAGTGACAGAGTAAAGTCTCCACTTGAAAATAATTTAAAAATGAGAAAATTTAGTTGTTTTTCATTATTTACATATATATATTAGCTTTAAAATAGAAAAACGGGTGAAACTATTTCTCTGTTCCTTGTGTACTCGTAATTATTAAATAACTAGCACTAAAAACTTGCTGTTTGATAAATAGGTTCCGCTGAAGACAAGGGAAAGGTGGGACCGACAGCAACAAAAAGCTTTACCAGAAACAACAAAATCAAGTAAAACAGTACAACAACAGTCTTTCAATGGCGAGAATTCTTATTCTGATGGTAATAAAGATGTTGATAGTGATGAAAATGCTGATCCAAGGGATGATGAGGATGTTAATAGTGACGGAAATTTATATTCTAATAGTGACGACTGTTTAGATTGTGAGCAATATTCTGACAGTGATAATGCTAGTTTAGAATCTAATGGTAATTGTGGTGATAAAAGTTCTAATTCTGAAGATGATAATGATGATTCATCTTCTGAATCTGAAGGTGATAATGATGATTCATGTCCTGATGATAATAATGAAGATTCATGTTCTGATACTGATGGCGACACACAATCAATAACATCTGAAACAGATTCAAGTACAACTGATTCAGAATCAACTTCATCAAATGCCTCAGATAATTCTTTAGATTCTTGTGAAAACAACCAAAATAATTTGTATGAAAATAGTAAAATAAGTGTTGAAAAAGCAGTATTGAGAGTTTTAGACATGCTACTAAAACATAAATTATCAAAAACTGCATTGAGTGCTCAATTAAGCCTTATAGATTCAATATTACCAGATGGACACAAAATGCCAAAAACGCTTTTCCACTTTTTCAAATTTTTAGAAAATCAAGCGCCATCTTGCACAACTATTAAGCATTTTTTTTGCCGAAATTGCTTAATATATCTTTCGAAAGAAGTAAATATTTGCAAATTTTGTGACGATAACAACATATCATTTTTTTATGAAATAGATATCATAGAACAAATAATACGACTTTTTGAAACTGGTGACCTTGCTAAAAAAATTATGAGTATTTCTTTTAAAGAAGATTACATTACCGATATAACTGATGGATCAGAATATCGTCGTGTTAATGCTACCAGGCAAGAATATGATTTAACTCTTATCATGTACACTGACGGTATCTCTCTTATTAAAAGCTCTAATAGCCATTGTTGGCCGCTGATGTTTGTAATTGCCGAACTTCCCCCACAAATAAGATACAAACATATTATTACTGCCGGAGTTTGGTATGATAAGAAAATAAAGCCACCGATGAATCTTTTCTTAAGACCCTTTTGTGAAAAAATTTTTAAACAACAAATAATCAAATGGAAAAATCCTGTTACTGGAGAAAGAAACAGCTCTAAAATAACTGCTCCTCTTTTTATTGCTGACGCTCCAGCAAGAGCACAAATACTAAATATTTTAAATTTCAATGGAGAATACGGTTGCAATATTTGTCAATTAAAAACAGTTGCTTGTAAAAATATGACTGGAAAGAGGCTTGTTAGAGTTTATCCATATAAGAAAATTTTAAATTTGCGAAAAGGAAAAAAAATGGAAAAACAGGCAATGATTGTCGCACAAAATGAAGCTCTGAAGCACTGCAAGGGAGTTAAAGGGACCACAGTCATATCTTGCTTACCTAAGGTTGATATTTCCACCTGCGTGGTACCCGAATTTATGCATTCGGTATTGTTAGGTGTAACGAAACAGTTTTTAAATGTTTGGATAAACAAAAAAGGAGAATGGAGAATAAAAAAACATATAAAAAATATTGATAGCATCTTGTTAAATATTCGACCACTTCAGAGATTTGGTCGAGTGCCTCGTTCTTTACAGAACTTTTATTTGTTTAAAGCGACTGAATTATTTAATTGGCTACTTTACTACTCCCTTCCCGTACTTAAAGGGATACTTCCCGAAAAATATTTCCAACATTGGATGCTACTTGTAATAGCGATATATAATTTACTTGGTGAACGTGTTCGAATAAGCACTCACATTAAACAGTCTGAAAAACTTTTGGACTTATTTGTTAAAAAAATTTCCTGCCTTTACGGAAATCGCGAATTATCGTACAACACTCACCAACTTTTGCATTTGGGGCTGGCCGTTCGCCGTTGGGGTCCTTTATGGGCCACTTCAGCCTTTCCATTTGAAGACCAAAATGGGTTAATTGCAAAAAGTGTTCACGGTACCCGTCATTTACACCAAGAAATGATAAACAACATAAAAATAGCACAAGGAGCCACAATAATGAAAAATCGAAATGAATGTGATATTCCTAATGCCGCTGCAAACATTGAACTTCTTGGAAGAGATAAAGTTTTTAAAGCAAACTCTTTTCAAAAAGATTTATTTATTTTTAATGATATTGATCCAAAAACATGTTCATTTTATGATAGAGCAAAAATATTTAACTCAATTTTCACATCAAATTTGTACAAAAAAACCAAAACTAATAATTTTACAGTCAAAATAAAATTTAATGATGATGTTAAATACGCTGTAATTAACTGTTTCGTAAAAAGTAGTACAACTTGTTATATGCTAGTTCAATATTTAAATTTGATAAGAACGAATAGCTTTATCCACACAACGACTAATTCAATAGTTGAACATTTAATACCATTTACTGTTTCAAATGATTTCAAAATTATAAAAATTGATGATATATTAAGCATAAACCATATTATGCAAGTTGGAAATTATTTATGTAAAACACTAAACACATATAATACAGTTATTTAAGAACATTGATAAAAATAAACATATTTGAATCATAAAACAGTTTACTTTATTAACTCAGTTTCTGCATTTCAATCTATTGAGCAGATACACCTGCTTAAATTGTTATTCCTCTAGAAAATGTTGTACGATAAGAATTACTGAAAATTCATATTTGGGTTAAAGTCTATGTTCGTATCAAAATTCCTTCCATGTTCGGGATAAGTGTTAAATTTAAAAAAATCTATTCCTCCATATATTGACATTTCTGACATTAAAATGAGAAAATTCGATTCATATATGGAATAATATATGAATTCATATATGAAGATATATGCCATATATGGAACAATATATGCAATATATTATCATATATGATGTCATACATCTCCATATATGGCCCTTATATTTGAATGTATTAGCCCATATATGTTTCCATATATGTCAGATATGTTCATATATGGCTCATATATGCTCATATATGCAACCATATATGCCAATATATGAACATATATGCTCATTTTCAACCGGGATATTAAAAATTTAACCGGTTATTCGACCTATTTTAACCGATTATTCAGGTCGAATAATTATTTGAGTTTTAATTTTTCGACATTAACCGAAATAGAGGCGATTAATCGAGGAATCGGTTAATCGATTAACCGAATTGGAAACACTAATAAGCACACATTTTTTCTTTATAAATGTGTTAAAGCAGTACGAGTAAAAAATTTGTTTCATTCACTAGTGTGGATTTAAAAGATTAATGCAAACACCTTATATACTCTAAAAATTCAATATGAAATCATTTTAAAAACGAAGAAACTATAGAAAGTTTATGAACATAAAATTTTGGAATCCAAATATTTGGTTTCAGATTTTCATAAGTATTATAAAAAAGATTGAACTGTTCATTTTAATATCTGGCACTTTTAAGATGGTGATGACCTTAGAAACTTAAAGATGACAATTGAAGAACTTCTTTAATGCTCTTTCATAGTGGTGAATATAAATATCTCGGGATTCCAATGCAGATTAAACGTGTACTAATAGGTATTGGCTCTCAGGTCAAAAATTTTAAAATTCTCCAAATGATCAACCAAACGTCCATATATATGTAGATTTACCTGTAGAAGAACGGACAGAATTCACACTTTGATTAGTATAATTATTCATGGCATAGTGGGGGCAGAATTATACATTAATAAAGAATTGAAGCGACTGGAGGTTTATAGCATCTGGCGGAACGAAGGAGTTTACAAGGGTATTATATGTGGTAACACTTTATCAAAAGCTTTAATTGAAAAATACAACAGAAACGACAATTACCCTTATGAACTCCTTTAATAAATTTAAAATTTTTGACAAATTATACATAATTAACTAGAAAACACAGAACTGCATAGAGGCGTCAGCGTAGATTTTGAATCTGCTTCGCTTCTTAGTTTTTATTTTACCTAAAAAAATTTTAATTATTATTATTTCCTTTTTTTAAAATGCATTTTCTTACCTTTTTCACTATTTATATTTTATTTTTTATTACTATTATTTTTTTCAAACTAAAAAACAACATTAAATGCTCAGACATCAAAACAACTTGATTAGAAACACAAATGTTTTTTATTTTTTCAATGTAATCAAATGTGTTTGGTAAAAAACGCATCGACTAAGGTAAAATGGCGTCTCATCGGTTAGTTCTAAATCTTCACCACTGATTGAACTCCTTACTGAAATTTTATGAGAAAATACTCATTCAGATTCCGATAAATTTTTGCAATAGAAAACTTGATTTTAATCTAAACCCATTTTTGTAGAAAATTCTGAATCTATATTTTCATATAAAAATGTCCTTGAAATCTATGGTTCGTTAGGAAAAGTTACTTAAGAAATCATTATTTTTCTTTTTGTCTTTATCTTATTAAAATCTGATGGTTTTTCGGAAAGAAAAGGTTCTCGAAGTCTAGAGATTTTTTTAAGAAAAGCCTTCGGAATTTGTGAGTTTGTCTAAACACAAATTTTAAAGCATGCTTTAGAGAAAATCACAGATTTTTAAAGTTTTTTCCTATTAAAAAATCATATTGTAATTTTGCCTTCATTATAATCCTGTATATAACAAGTTTTAATAAAGTGTTAATAAACATTATTACTAATCGTTTTCTTATGTTATTTTGACAATATATTAAATAAGGACAAAATTTGAAAATTGAAGGATTCGTGTTAACAAACTTCTTCGAAACCTTCCCAACGAAATCAACACGAAAGGTTGCAAAGTTCTACTGTATTACTGTCAAACCATTTCATATGTAGAGTATTTTGCATAAATATTTTTTTATTCGATTTTTATTCCTACATAAGTTTACATATTAGGGATATAACTTTTTGCAATTTTTGCAAATGTCATTTCTCCCAAGGTAAATTCAAGTAGAGCATGGAAAATATTAAGAACTACGATTTTACTTTTTCGCGATCGTTAATAAAGTTCCCGCACCAAACACATTGAAGTTTTGTATAAATGAATTTTTTTTAATTTAAAAAAAGTAATATTTCATTCCAAATTTGTAAGCTTTTTCTAATTTTTTAATACAAATATCAGTAAAAATCATTTCCCACCATTTGGACAAGATAATTTTACCAATATTTGAAAATTTGAAGCATTTCAGAAATCGCTTTCGGTGCTGATTTAAAAAAACTAATTTTATTATCAGGACAATATTATCTATTAGGTTTTGCCTTGGAAGCTTGCACACCTAAAAAAGTTATATCCCTAATACACGTATGTGATCTTGCAATTAAAAAGCAAGACCCACCCGGCTAAAAATCTACATATATGAATTCATACAGGTTTAATGTATGTTCGTGCATGATTATAAACATTAATGCTTTTTCATACATGGATACATAAATATCCATACATACATCCACATAAGTCCACACGTGTGCATTAACGAAAATTGAGGTAATATCTGCATGTCTGTACATGTACAAACATACATGAAGATGCATGAACATGTATGACCATACATGCAGATATTACCTCAAATTTCGTTAATGCACAAATATGTTCATGTGTGGATGCATGTATGGAGATTTATGCATCCATATATGGAAGAGCATGCATGTTTATGAGAATGAACGAACATACATTAATCCTGAAGGGATCCATATATGTCGATTTTTACCTGGGCACTTATATTTTTATATCTGATAATATATTCTTTCATATACATATGAGAGTTTATGTCATATATGGGACAATATATGGCACATATCAACACACATGAATACCCGGTGAAAAATGCTCATATACGCTCAAACATGTTCATATATAGTTTATGTATGGACACATATGAACAAATATGGATTTTTTATGAACAAATATGGATTTTATATGAACATATTTGGAAGTATATGTGATTCCATATATGGAAAAAATTTCATATACAGACATATATGGAAGCATCTGTTATTTCATATATGGAAATGGCACTCATATATGGACCAATATGAAAGTATATGTTATTCAATTTATGCAAAAGGGACTTGTATATGAACATATTTCGAAGAATACATTTTTCCATATATGTAAAAGGAACTCATATTTGGATAAATATGGAATTATATTTAATGCCATGAATAAAAAAACGAACATATGTAGCGCCTAATTTGAATGTCATACATAAATTTATATCTATCGTACAACCTTATAATAACGGACAGCAATGTTCGCATGTATTCGCTTATATTTAATAAATGTATATGTTCATATATGTCCATATATGAACATATACTTAGGTGTTACCTCATTTTTCGGATCCATACATATATGGTTGAACCATAAATGTTCATATATGGACATTTTTCACCGGGTACACACATTACCATAAACGGGCTTTTTCTTTGAAAGTACGGAAACATATATGATTTCATATATGCCATGTACCCGGTGAAAAATGTCCATATATGAACATTTATGGTTCAGCCATATATGTATGGATCCGAAAAATGAGGTAACACCAAGTATATGTTCATATATGGACATATATGAACATATACATTTATTAAATATATGCGAATACATGCGAACGTTGCTGTCCTTTATTATAAGGTTGTACGATAGATATAAATTTATGTATGACATTCAAATTAGGCGCTACATATGTTCGTTTTTTTATTCATGGCATTAAATATATTTCCATATTTATCCAAATATGAGTTCCTTTTATATATATGGAAAAATGTATTCTTCGAAATATGTTCATATACAAGTCCCTTTTGCATAAATTGACTAACATATACTTTCATATTTGTCCATATATGAGTGCCATTTCCATATATGAAATAACAGATGTTTCCATATATGTCTATATATGAAATTTTTTCCATATATGGAATCACATATACTTCCATATATGTTCATAAAAAATCCATATTTGTTCATAAAAAATCCATATTTGTTCATATGTGTCCATACATAAACCATATATGAACATGTTTGAGCGTATATGAACATTTTTCACCGGGTATGTATGTTCATACATCAATAATGTGTGATCATACATGTTTACATGTATGGCAACTTAAGAACATGTATACTTATTTTTAACCGGGTTATGAAATTTATGTACATTATTATTAAACGGAAGGAAAAAAATTTACAAAAACCTTTATGAAGCAGAGGTATAAGATAAAAATGAAAAAAAAAAAAAAATAAAGTAGATAAAATTATGATGAGATGAGTTCATTAGGTCCATTCGATTACTGGATAATTTGTACAAATTTGTACAAACTTTTACTGGATGACGTTCGTTTACATAAATACTCAGTATCAAGAAAGAAAAAAGAGAGAATAAAGTGACAGTTCTATGTTGAGAGTTTCTAAGTCTTCTTCTTCTTCTGGCAAATTTTTACTGGATAAATTTTTGCCAGTAAGAATTTGCAAGCAGAAAAAAACATATGTTTCGAAAACAGATGATTGTTTATGGTAAATAAAAAAACTTATTTTCCAATTATATTATTTTATGGAAATGCAAAGCAGTAAATCTTTGAAAATAAATTATGGAAAAGATAAGAAAACCTTCTAAAAATGTTCTGCTTAAGGTTTAGCATCAAAAATTGTCTTCTTTCATAGCGACCAGTTAAAATTTATTTGTATATTTGGTGTTGTAATCAGCTGTGTGTACAAACTTGCAAATTGTTGCAAATTTTCTGTTCGCGTACATGTTTGGGAAAATTTTATTTTGAGAGTAAATCTTGTCTTACTCTCTGTAAGTTTGTACTGAGTAATTCTTACTGGACTTGACTGAGAAAAGTAATCGAATGGACCTATTAATATGTACATGTTGTGTGAGTTGGCATCAGTGTTGCCAACTCCTGAAGGCAGGAAAGCACCGTGAGCATTATGAAAACGGGTAAAAAGGGTAAAAATTTACCAAAAATGGGGTAAAAAAGCACGATAATAATTTTTTGAAAAATTTAAATCCAGAATTTAAAAACACATTTTAACTTTGAAAAATCGTGTAAAAAAGGTTCAGAAAATTACCTAAAAAGGGGTAAAAAAGCACCAAACTAATATTTCAATATTTTGAAGTTTAAATGTAACGAAGTTGCTATTTAAAATTGTACTACAAATATTGTGCAAAAATGTAGTTCTTGTATAGTTCGCATTATTTTTTAAATTTTGACAGAAAATTCAATAAAAATGTAAAAAAACGAGAACAAATACCAAAAATATAAACTGTAAAAAAGCACTAAAAGCACTGCCAGAAATCTGAAAAAGCACCGTAAATACCCGCTTTTTTTAAACGGGTATTTGTAAAAAATCACCGGGTACGGGAAGGAAAAAAGCACCAAAAAATACGCGAAAAGCACTGAAATGGCAACACTAGTTGGCATCTTCCATTAAAATTTAGAGTCAATCTTTCGATTTTATCCAGAACGAGTTTGTTATGGTTTCGTGCGAGATTTTGATCCCAGGTGGTTTAATGTGAGTTTTATGTATAGGCAGATTTGAATTCGTGTGCACCTAGCTGTTACACCGGCAGCTTCAGTTTCGAGGGTTCGTTATTCATCAAATCTGACCTGCTTTCTAAATAACACGATCACAACAAGAAAATATGTGCACACAGGGACAATTAAGTTACTATAAACAGACGGACGCAAAAGCTAAACAACAGAGAAAATAGTTATTGTACAACAGGCTCGATTTTAATGCCCGGCTCTAAACCCATCCCCTCCTACGTCCCCCAAGCTGTTACGGAGACCCAATTCAACAACGCAATGATAAAAATGATTTCAGACCATTATTTCAATATTTAATTCGTGATTCTGTTTATTAATACCTAAATTCACTATAGCTAAACTAACGTACGAGTACATCGTTAAATTTATAGTTTTTCATAGGAAAAAAAATGCAAAAATGGAAATAAATTTATGCCCTTTTGGGGGTTAAAACAAATATGTTTCAAAATGGAATTGAAATACTAAAGTTTAAAGTATAAAAACTAGTAATCAAAACAAAAAGGAATTATATTATTTCCATATTTCCAGTACAAATGAAATAGATAAATATATATAAAAAGCTAAACTCAATAATGTAAAAAAAAGTAAAGACCAAATAAGTCAAAAAAAAAAGAACAAAAATGAGTAACTTACATTGTTTTCTTTTTTGTTGTTTTGGTTTTTGAATCACTCGGAGTGTGAAGGCCCTCTCTTCTCCCCGCACTGATAGTTTTGGTTACAGTTAACCTTTATGGATTATTGAGTTTAGAATACAGCAACAAATATTCACTAGCTTAATGTTAGACACATCTTTATACGAAATTATTTCTATAGAATTCCTTGCAATATAATTGTTATTTAATCAAATTTCTTTTTAGTTAAAATCTACACCAATTAATGTGATTAATTTGTATACAATATTGTACAAATATATGTATTTAATCTTTAATAATCACTGCACAAATTGAAATTTTTATATTTAATTTATTCACTTTCACTCCCTTTGTGTTGGATTCGTCTTTACAACTAAAGCAAAGAGGATCAGTAAAAGGGAATAAAAGTGCAAAGAAAAAGAAATTGGACTAAGGGTTAAAACTAATGTTAGGATTATATATTACGAGAAATATTATATGAATGGGAAAATTTCTGAATGGAAAAATTTATGAATAAATATTAACGAAGTAATTTTGTTTTAGATTAGAATAGCTTAATTGAAATTTTAATGTACGTTGGTAGTACACTAAATTAGAAATAGGGTTAGTTATTAATGAATAACAATTTTGTAACTATTTATAATAACTGAACAATTAACTAAATTTCAAATAATTTTTATGATACTTAGCATTGAAGGAAAATCAGGTAATCAGGTAATATCCAAGTTGAAAGTCCTATTAAGGAGGAATTCTGAAGTTGCCTTTCTGGTTTTACTTTTTAACACAAGATAGTGTACGAACGTATCACAAGTACATATCAGTGGATTTCTAATATAAACACGTTATGGCAGGAGTTAAATTAGTATATCAAAGTCCTATAAGGTTATGTTAAATTAATACTTGATTTAATATAGATCGAATTATCCTCACCTTTACACAATAATTAAGGAGGCCTGGAGCCACCAATAGCAAAAGGAATATTAAATTTTTTCACTTTAACCTCTTACTAAATTTATACCTTTTCTCGTATTTTATCGAAATTTAAGATATTAACTTACGACTTCTGTGCTCTTCTATAAAATCTCCCAAAATGCCGGAAATACCACTGAAAGCATATTTGCACATGGATATATAACGAGTAAAAGTTTGACAAATGAAACTAGTTGTGCATGACCGTTTTTCTTTCTTTCTTTCTTTCTTAAACTAAGCCAGGGTTTGCGAAAACACTTGTCATTAAGACGTTTCACAAACTTGATTACAATCGTGTGAATAATTTTCACAAAAGGCATTTAATTAAATCAGAACTATATTCTTCAGAACCCAGTACAAGTTCGAAGCCAGCGAGACTATGTAGGCGTCGGGTGGAATAGTGCCATGGTAGTTTAAATATCATTTTAAGTAGCTTATTTTGTGCTACTTGGAGTTTTTTTATATGACATTTTGCAGACGTGTACCAAACTGGAGCACAGTAAAACATTATGGGGTGGAATATAGATTTGATGATGAGTTTTTTATTGTCTATCTTCATTTCCGACTATCTGTTTATAATTGGGTACAGTATTCTAATAATTTTGTTAATTTTGTCCACTATATACATATACAAATCCGCCAATAGGGAATATGATTATTAAAATTAAGCTTTGTATCAAGCATAACGCCCAAGTATTTAACGTTGTTTTCCCATGGAATATCATGGTTCATGACTAAAGAGTTTAAAACGCAAAAAGAAAAAGTTCTCAAAAAAAAAAATTTTAGTATGGCAGGTTATTTGTAGCAGTGGAAAAAAAATCAGTTTATATGTAACACTACTTCCATTAATATGACAGCACAAAGTATCAACGTTCTTTTGGTCTGTTCTGGTTTCGTGCCTTGTAGCAAATCGGTCGTTGAGAGGCAAATCCGCCAAATTGTCCTGAACTAAGGCCAGTGGAGAGATATTGGGCATTGATAAAAAGAGGTATAAAGAGTACAAAGCAAGTCATCGATAACGTACAATTTTTTTTCTCGGAAATGGAGTTTGTCAAGCAAGATCACTGAAAATACCATTAAAGCCCTAATGGGTGGTATTCCAGATAAAGTTGAAAGTTTCTTGCAAAACAATTAGTATATCTTAATTATTACTAAAATGTAAATTCAAGATTTTATTTTTATTTAAATATAACGCTTAGTTTAAAAGTCATTGCGATTAATTCGTACACTAGTTATTTCGTAAGCAAATCTTATGTTATTTTTTTTCAGACTTGTATAATTTTTCAATTTCAATACTTTTTCTTCACAAAAAAAGATCTACAACATCTTCTTTTTTTTATATTTTTAGATCAATCTGGCAAGATACGTATTTGGGATACTGTCAACAAAGAACATATTTTGAAAAATGAATTTCAACCTATTGGTGGTCCAATTAAGGATATTGCCTGGTCTGCCGATAATCAACGTATTGTTGTGGTGGGAGAAGGACGCGAACGTTTTGGTCATGTTTTTATGACTGAAACTGGCACCTCCGTGGGAGAGATTAGTGGTCAATCTAAACCTATTAATTCTTGTGATTTTAGACCAGCCAGGCCTTTTCGTATTGTAACCGGTATAGCTTGAAATTTGTCAAAAGCTTTAGCGTTTTTTTAACTTTCCTCTACTTACTATTCTAGGCAGTGAAGATAATACCATTGGTATCTTTGAAGGACCACCCTTTAAATTTAAAATGACCAAACAAGAACATTCTCGTTTTGTTCAAGCCGTACGCTATTCTCCAGATGGCAAATTCTTTGCCTCAGCCGGTTTTGATGGCAAAGTATTTTTGTATGATGGCGCTACCTCCGATTTAATTGGTGAATTTGGTAGTCCTGCTCATAAGGGTGGTGTTTATGCCGTAGCATGGAAACCCGATGGTACACAATTGTTGACTTGTTCTGGCGATAAGACTTGTCGTTTGTGGAATGTTGAAACTAGAGAACTTGTTACAGAATTTGTTATGGGCACTACTGTTGATGACCAACAAGTTTCTTGTTTATGGCAAGGTGCACATTTACTAACTGTTTCTTTGTCTGGTCATATCAGCTATTTGAATGTTGATGATCCTTCGAAACCATTACGTGTAATTAAGGGTCATAATAAACCCATAACCGTTTTGGGATTAAGCGATGATCGTAGTACTATTTATACTGGCAGTCATGATGGTGTTGTTACTAACTGGAATTCAGGTAGTGGAGTTAATGATCGCGTCCAGGGTGCTGGTCATGGCAATCAGGTAAGTTGAAATAAAAAAAACTTATTTTACGAGCCCATTGAGGTATTTTTATTGGTTTACATAAAACCAAAATTTTAACTCTTTTTTAGGCCAAATTAGTGAATGTCCAGTTAGGCCTTTAATGGACACATTTGTTGTTGTTTCCCGTAGAAAATTTGTATTTAACTGTCGGCTAAAATTTAACTGGACATTCAGTAATCAGGCCTTAGAAAATAAAAATCTGATGATTTATGAAAATGTTATAGCTTTTTTAATAAAATTTAAACTCGAAAACTTCAAAAAAGCATCAAATCTGATGAGAATTCTTTTTCAGATGAATGGTATAGCTGCTTGGGGTGATTTTGTTTATACCTGTGGCATTGATGATAGTTTACGTCAATTTCGCATTGAATCTAATGCTTTCACCGATTATGTAGTCAAATTAAATTGTCAACCTAGAAGCTTGGCCATATTGCGCAACGAAAATATTATTGCCTTAGCTTGTGTTAAGGATATTACTTTGGTACAAGATCAAAAGAAAGTCTTCGCTTTACCTATTAAGTATGAAGCCAGCAGCATAGCAGCTAATCCTGAAACATTGGATATTGCTGTAGGTGGTGATGATCAAAAGCTACGTGTGTATACATGGAAAGACAATAGTTTGGAACTTAAATCCGAATTGGAACATTTGGGGCCAGTAACAGACTGTTCGTATTCTCCAGACAATAAGTATTTGGTGGCATGTGATGCTCATCGTAAGGTAGTATTATATTCGGTAGAAGAATATAAACCAGCTCATAATAAAGAATGGGGCTTCCATAATGCTAAAGTTAATACTGTGGCCTGGTCTCCTAACTCTCTGTTGGTGGCCAGTGGTTCCTTGGATACTACCATTATTATTTGGTCCGTTACCAATCCCTCTAAGCACACTATCATTAAAAGTAAGTTTTTAATTTTATATTCTTTAAGATTTGATTAATTTAATTTTTAAATTGTTTAATTTCTGCAGACGCTCATCCTCAATCTCAAATTACTCGTTTAGTATGGTTGGATAATAATACTGTGATCTCTACTGGTCAGGACTGCAATACCAAAGTTTGGCATGTTGAGACTATATAAATTTAATTTCGTAATTTATACTTAATTATCTACAATACAAAATAATAACTGTTACTTTTCATTGCATTGGGGGTTTTAAAAACAACTCAGTTGTCATCTAATGCATTTTTCGACTATTTAACACACTACTAACCCCGTCTGCCCATCAGTTTGCATTTGTTTATAAGTTCAAAAGTATTCTAAAAGAAGTTTGTATATTTTCTTTTTTATTTTTTTAAATTATTTATTGATTTGTTTTCATTATTTTTTAATTGTAGAGTTTTATATTTTGCTTTTTTAAAAACGTCTTTCTGCCTACGATTTGGAAGCGTAATTTTATATCAAGAAAAAAAAAAAAAAATAAACATATTTTGCAAGAAAAAAACATTTAAAGCAAGAAGTTTTGAATTTAATGAAATTGAAATAATAGCATGTAAGAAAATAAGGGACAATTTTCGAAAAAGGTAATAAAGGTTTATATTTTAAATTATATAAAGGATAAACATCTTAACATTTTACAAATTTCCAGACAAATAACCCTAGGATAACTTAAATTTATCCATAACCAATTTCAAGAAACAAAATCAAGAATCTTTTTAAAGAAGGTAAAAAGTTTTGAGTGTTTCAAATATAAAGATTTTTAAATATTTTCATATCTTACAGATTAACAAGATTTTTGAAATATTTGCGCTAAAGAAGCTAAAAGAAAGTTAAAATTTATTTAAAGTCAATTTGAGAAAAAATTTGAACGTTCTATCAAGTAAACCATTCAGGTAAGTTCCTATTTTTTATAAATTCCTTTTAGCCGTATTAAAATGAAACAAAAAGAAAAAAATCTGTTATAAAACTTTGCTAACAATCCAAAGATTTAAGTTGTTTATAACGAATATTTCAACTATCTTATAGGTGAAATACCCCTAACTAGTATATAGTTGAATTGGTTTAGTTGGTGTCAACTAAGTTTTTTAAATATCAATAATTCAACTATGAATTTGGTTAATAGCAACGATTTGCTAGGTGGAATTAAACAAATTTTAACGATAGTAGCTATTAACTACTTTCAATTTATAATTCGTTAATAGGAACCACATATTTTGCATTAATATTTTTATTAATAAAAACAAAAAATACATTTCATTTATAAAAAATAAAAATGCATGCATTTGCCATGTAATTTCCAAATTCTACAATTTGCGATTTTACTTAAAAAAATATAAAATATTTTGGGAGGGTAAAAGGATTTTCTACTAGGTCTTTCAAGGGTTGGCATCGCAGAGTATTATTATAAATTGCCCTGTCATTTGTTGCATTTCCTCATTGCTTAATCTTTCCTTACTGAAAATTTAAAGAAATCATTTCGTTAATTTTAAATAAGATTAAAATAAATACACTAATATCAACTTACCACCTCCAAAAACATTTTTTAAAGAAATTTCAGTTTACATTTATTTGGAAATTAACAAATATTTAGTAAATAAAAAAATATTCATTTTTTTTTCTTGATTTGTGATTACTCCTTTGTTCTTCGCCCAGCAAAGGGTAAGAGATTTATTTGGCTCATCCTTTAGGATATAGCGCCACCAATACTTAAGACTTAGTCCGTTTACAGTGTAATCCCAATGTATTCTAGGAAGTCCGTTATGGCACGAAAACTCTCATAACTCTCGTTTTTGAGGAAATCAATAGTGTTACTATAGCGATTCAAAATTGGATACTTGGCTCTTTGTTGAGTCTATTTAGTGCAGGTAAAAATAATGTGGGAATCATCATCAATTACATTACAAACAAGACAATTTAGTCCATATTCCCATCTGCGCCAGGGAATATGGACTAAAAGTTTTGGCTGCGATAATCCTGTTTATCTGTTTAATTTGAATAGGATGCATGTCCATATGATTCTCCGTAAACCAGGATTATCTTAATTTCAGGAAAATTTTTCTTATAATCCCTGCCTTTGTCTCGATCAATATTCTTATAATCCTTTTCCCACTCGTTCCATAGTCTGTTTTCTATTTGCTTTATAGCTTCATTTCTAGTCCATTTAACTATGCAACTACGGAATTTTATCGGTGGGGAACCTTAATGTGCATAATAAATTTACCACTTTTGGCAAGGCAAAAAGAAATAAAAATAAAATATCTGTTACTAAAAGTTGTATAAAAAGTTGACTCGAGACACTTCGTCTACAACGTCAACTTTTTATGGATTATGATTTATGGGTGTTTTAATGTTGAACAAATTCCAATAGAATAATACGTTCACAAAACAGCCATACCGGCACCTAAAATATATATTTATGTGTTCCTTAGTCTTCTTTACTCTAAGGATCTTCGTTTCCTCATGCAGATGTTGTACTGAATACATCTGTGGGCATCATGTAATAGTCTTGAGGGCAGAGTTTTGGCAGGTTTGGAGTTTTCTCCACTGTGTATCGCTGGCTCTAGGCGACCACACAAGCGCACACAAGCATAATTGACAACAAGGTTTCTTTATCTGTACCCCAAGATCTGCCGGCTAGCGACTTGAAGACCTTGTTTCTACTCTGCTTTTTATTGCAATTTGCAGTGGCGTGCGCTGAGGTCGTGAACAGACTGTCGAATGTGACCCAGAAAATTTTGGGATGGTTAATCGTCGGAATTTGTGCGCCATCGACTACTACATTCAATTCCAGCCTTCTTTCGTCCAAGTGGTGAAGAGAGTCGCCGAGGATTTTGCAGAGGAGAGCTGCATACTCCTTCCATTAAAGAGTGTCATAAGATCTTGAAGATAACTGTTCAGCCTACCGCATAAGCCATCAATACCATGACCCGTCGTCAGTATCGTACAGTCGTCAGCATACGAAATCAATTCCACTTCTTCCGGTTGAGCCGGGAGTTTCGAGACATAGAAATTAAACAATAAAGAGAAGAGAACTCCACCCTGAGCGACTCCTTGTTTAATTCTACGGGGCTTGGACTTTCTGTTTCGAAACTTCACACACGACTGGCGATAACACCGATAATTTACTATCCACCTATTCGTACCATTTGGGAGACTAGATTCGGCAATACCTCTGAAGAGGGTAGCTTGCCTGACCGTATCAAATGCCTTTGATAGGTCGAGCGCCACTAGAACCGTCCTTTCACAAGGGCGGCTCTGATTCAGACCGTTAGATAGCTGTGTGGCAATGGCGGTTAAAGCTGTTGTTGTGCTATGCTGGTGCTGAGCAAGCTGAAAATGCTGTGCCAGCCTAGTACGAGTAATGCCTCAAGTATCTTCTTGGTCGGTGACAATAGGGAGATGGGTCGGTCTGTAGGATGCTTCCTGGTCAGCGTCCTTTCCCGGCTTTAAAAGCAGTACCACCCTGCCCATTTTCCAGACCTCAGCCACAGTTAGAGTGGACAAGAACAGATTGAAGACCTTTGTCAGGTACTCGAATCCTTGCACATCCAGTTGCTTGATCATCAGCATGGAAATTCCGTCGGGTTATATAGCTCGTTTGATGGCTTCGCCAACCTCTGATGACTTAAAAGTTATTGTCTCGTCACTGACTCGGAGTTCGCGAGGTTTTCTTACGATACTCCTTTTCGCACTGTCTTTCGGGGTGCTCTATAAACTGTCGGCTAAAAAAGCTCTCGCACCTCTCTGGGTCCGATATCGTTTTATCGGCAAAACCGATCGAAACCCTGTCATCCCTTTGGACAGTTACGAGAGAGATTTGACCGCAGACCATAGCTTGTTGGTTCCGGTGCTGAGATTGCATGACTTTAAGGATCTATCCCTTTGTTCCGTTTATGCTCGTTGACCAACTTGCTGATCTCCCGGTTGATTTGGCTGATCCTGGGGTCGCTGGGGTTGGTCGAACGAAGCTTGTCCCGCTCATATGCGAGTTCTGCCGCTTCAGCTAGGAAATTTGGCCTGATGATAGAGATCCCACCAGCTGGAATGAAGTGAGCAGCCGCTGCGTCGGTTGGGATGGGTAGGTCGTTGAATTTGCGGTTTGTGAACTCTAAACGAGTTAGCTTTTTTATGGTTGATGCACGTGCGGCTTTCAGAGACGATGAAGTCACTTGGCCTGTCGAGCGTGATAGTTATATGTAGGAAGGTGGTCTGAGGCCAATTTAATTTATCAGACCTGCACTCGAAATTGTTATGTCTGACGAGCTAGTTCAGCTGCCTATAGTTCTGGTGCGGCCATCCTCATTCAGTGTGCAGAATGTGGAGGCATCGACTTCTTCTGCCAGGGCTATCCCTCTCTGGTCTTCCCCCAAATGGGAGTGGCAGAGCTGATGGTGGGTGTTGAAATCGCCATCAACATGCGGTTATCACCCACTAGGAGGAATCTGATATCCGTGTGTTATCCTGTGGGGGAGCTGGCCATTGGCGAAATATACACATTACTCAATTCGATCTCGGTAGCTCCTAACCTTACCGTTATACCTTGGTTCCCTAGGTATATGTAACGTACATTTGGGTCAAGCGAAATCATTCTCATTCACGGGCTATCTCCGTGATCTTACCTTGGAGACTCTTGCAGTTAAACTGCATAAATGTTATCACCTCAGGTCTGGGGACAGGCAGGTGTTGTAGTTGTTGTAGTATTAGTTGAGGTGTCTGCTGTTGGTGTTGTAGCTGTTGTAGTTGCTGTGTTTGTTGGGCGGAATCGGGGTCGTCAGAGCCGACGATGTGGCCGACGTTGACGGCTCCAATGACGATGAGCTGTCACCTTGACTGGTACAGCATGAGGCCACGTAATTTTCGCCCAGTCCCTATGGGTTCTTAACCAACTGCAGTTTCTACTGGTGTCCTTCCCGATGTGAACCCACTGATTGCAGATGTTACACCTGACTGATGTTCCGCCAGAGTGAAACCGGTCCTGATAAAGTGAGCAGAATAATGGTCCCGGGTTTTCTTCGATTCCGGCACGGACGAAAATGATTTGGAGCAAGTTCGGCTGATAAAGTTGCTTCAAGTTAGAAAAAAGAAGAGGATATACATAAATATTGTAGGTTTGTTGGGTTGGCATTTCTTGGTCGGGGCTTGTTGGGGTCCGAGTCGGTCCGGTATTAAGAGTGCCGTGGGAACGGTTAGACTCCACAGTCTAACGGCATGCTGGGACACGCTTTAGTGTATCGCAAAACAAAAACAATTACCCGGTTATTCCCTATTAAAAATTTATGTGGATTACAAGATAATCGCGGCTCACGGCGAGCTCTTGGTTATATTCAACCGAGCTGTTGCCAAAGATTACAAAACAGAATTTTCTTTGGCGGAGTTATTTGGTTTTCAAGTATCAGTTTTTCGCCGCATATTTGGTTTTCATATATTCGCTATATTATCAATTATTGAGTGATGAGAAATTTTGGCAACTTTTGTTTTTTCGCAAACAAAATCGCTAAAGGTAAACATTTTGAAAAACGACGAAATATATATATCTACTTATTTTCCATTTACTCTCAAAATTTTAAACTTCAACTTTATATTCCAACTTTATTCAAATATTATTCAATATTAAAATTTTATTTAGTCATCTCCCAATCATAATATCTTAATCTTTACAAAAAAATACATTTTTATATTTTTCATAACAATTATATTTAATTTAAATTTATTTTCTTTATTTTAAAGTATAAATTTGTCTTTTGTGTGCATAGTGTAATAGTGTATAAAATGTTCTTAAATTTAACTAAACTAGGTGTAGAAAAGTGTAAATGTGAATGAATGAATAATTTTAAATTCATTAACAAACTAAAAACACAAAATTATAATAAAAAAAATAACTAAAATTTTTAACTAGTGTAAGCCTCCAATAATCTAAAATTAAGACAAAATAATAGAGAGAATTTTAAATAATACATTAAAAAAATAAGGTTAAATATTTAGAGAAACAAGGGATGACTTTTTTTCAAATATATCACAGTCGGGAATAAACATTGGGATGGTTTAATTCATATACATATTTTTTGGAACTACAACTTTATTATTTATTAAGAATTAAGTTTCGACTTTAGGACTAATTCTAGATTCTACTGTATTATTGTTATTATTATTATTTGTAGAATTTTGAATCTCGGGTCTATTTGAGTTTGGTGTAGGTGAGTCTTTATTATCTAAAGAAGATTGATTAGTTTCATTTATGGAGGAGGTGATTAGTGTAGTGTTTATTTGAGTAGCAGTCGATGGGGATACGGTATTTAAATATTCTTTACTTTCAGTTGTAGTGTTGGCAGCACAAGATATTTGTTGCTGTTGTTCTGATAATTGTTGTTGTTTTTGATGTTGTTGCGCGGCGTTAGCAGCTGCTGCAGCTAACTGAAATTGATTTGGCATAAACATTTGATAAGCTGAACTTAATTGTGCTGCAGTTAATGCTGATTTTTCATTACAATTTAATTCATTGCCTGCCGCTAGTGTTGTTGCCGAAGGTGATGCACCTTGAAAGTGTGGCATTGTATTGGGAGATGTTGGTGTTATTTCTCCTGATGATGGTGAATTACCAGTAAAATTTGCGGCATTTAATTGTGTAGCTAACACTTTGTTGGCTCTTTTTCTTCTAGCCTCTGTTTCACAGGGTGATGGTGCTCCCGGATGTCTATATGATACATGTTTACGTAAGGCATCCTTACTACGTGATACATGGGAGCAAACATTACAAGCATATCTTAAATAAAGAGAAAACATATTATATTGAAAGCTGATTTATAGGAAGAAGAAAACATTTTTATTGAAAAATTTAACAGACAAAAGGAAATAACCAGGGGGGGGGGGTAACTCGATTCGAAAAAAAATTTTCGAATTCGTAAATCTTGCAAACATTGTTAAAAATATAATTCTGTATAAAAATTACACTTTTTAATTTATTTTTATCCTAAACCTTGTACACTACAGATAAAAATTAAAAAAGTAAGATTTTTGCAAAAACTTTTCTTTTTACGAGTTTCGCGGTAACCCCACAGACTGCCGCAGTTTCGTCATTGATCAAAGTAATATTTTTTATTGTTATTTTGAAAGCTTTTTTGTATTTTAAAGATTTTAACTAAATTATTTTATGATTTCCTTTGTAAGTCATAGAATATAAAGTATCAATAAGTCCGCGACTTTTCGAACTTCCCTCGTAGTTACATGAAATGAAACACTGCTCCGGTCAACCATAGGAGAATTACTAAGGAGTGATACTCGCCATTACTGCTTTTTTGAGAAATATCAGAACAATAATATTCACGAATGTTCAAAAGAAAATAAGAAAACTTTTTCGGTTTTTTGACATGAATTCACACTACAATATTTTGCTTTGAAAAAAAAACATCGGAATATCATAACAATTTCTTTTCAAATTAAAAAAATGTTAAACAAAATTTTAGTTTAAAAGCAAAATCTACTTATTCGTAAAGTGTTTAAAATATTTAAACGCCTTCGAACGACTTAAAACGTGTACAGATAATTAAAGTAAAAAAAAAAAAATGTTTTTTGTTGTTTTTGTTTTTTCTTTGATATTTTAAATGTTTAATAACGCTCCTAGACAAGAACAAGAAATTCTCATTTAATTTGTTAATTTAACTTAACAAATATTTCCAGAAATTCTAAAAACGTCGTCCCCTGACGATTGCCGTCGTCCCCTGACGATTGCAAGAATGAAATCCGGATAGGGACATGCCTAAAACGGATTATTTTTTCACAATTTGTTAAATACATTTGGGATTTTAGCATATTTAATTCCTTTAATAAAGTCGTTTTTGCCGACTTTCTTTGATTTCGAAAACGTCAGTGTTATTATTGTTCTGATTGACGTCATAAAAATCAGTCCTTACTTCGTCTATGCCAGGGCTGGCAAAACTATGACACGCGTGTCAGTAGTGGCACGCGAGTAGATTTTAGATGGCACGCGACGTTTTGTTGGATATTTTCAAAAAATTTAAACTATTAGAAGACCGGCAAAAAATTCAGTTAAATGTTAAATTTCGTTACAAAAATGTGTGATTTAACTCCATAATCGTGAAATTTTTTTATAGAGCTTGTAAATCGTCTTTTAAAATTAATAAAACTCGGTATTGCCACCATATTTTATTTAAAGAAATATGGTTAATAAAGAACTCGAAAATTCGATTATCAGAAAATTCTTGGAACATTTCTAAAATTCTAGAATGAAAGAAGCTTAAATGTTTCGATGAGAAAATGCCTCATAATCGGAGAAATAAAAAGTACCAGAAAATTGCTCAAAAATGGAAAACAACTTGTAATAAAACTGGTTCTAAAAAACTAAGTTTTTTTTAAGGGAAAATAGGTGCTAGGAAATTACCCTCAATGAAATAAAGGCTGAAAATAAGTTTGAAATAGGGTTTTGATCGTGTTTCGCACAGCCATTTCATCTAAAATAGAAATTTCTCTGTTCAAATCTATAATATTCGCTTTTTATTCAGTATTATGATAATAAAAAACCGCGCAATTTATTTTAACAAAATCAAATTTTTGCCCGAAGCACATTTTTGCTACTAGTTTCTTACGTACTTAAATATTTTATGGCGCCCAATAATTTAACAAAATGGAATAACCCCCGAAAAAAATTAAAAGGCAATAATGTTCAAATTGTTTTAATTTTATATCATTGGGAATTTTTTCATAATGAAATAATCTCAATATTTAAAGATTAAACGAGTAAAAAGGTTAAAGTCGGGCATGCCGACTATACAATACCCTACACCAGTCTGGTGTATTGTTTGGATCCGAAATTCGAATGGGTTAAAATGCTTGTGTCAAAATTTTCTATAATGTGAGTCAGCGCACCAAATTTCATTAAAATATCTTAATATTTGCGACCTGCAGTTTGTAAGCAAGCCAATTTTGGGGGGACCCTTATATAGGCACTAGTTCTAAACATGGACCGCTGTTCACCAAAATCAATAGGCTTCGTCCTTGGGCCAACATAGGTCTATGTACCAAATTTCATCAAAATATCTTAATATTTGCGACCTGCAGCGTATAAACAATGTAATTTTGGTGGGACCCTTATATGGGCACTAGGTCTAAACATGGACCGATGTTCACCAAAATCAATAGGCTGCGTTATTGGGCCAACATAGGTCAGTGTACCAAATTTCATCAAAATATCTTAATATTTACGACCTGCAGCGTATAAACAGTATAATTTTGGTAGGACCCTTATATGGGCACTAGGTCTAAACATGGACCGATATTCACCAAAATCAATAGGCTGCGTTATTGGGCCAATATAGGACTGTGTACCAAATTTCATCAAAATATCTTAATATTTACGACCTGCAGCGTATAAACAGGATAATTTTGGTAGGACCCTTATATGGGCACTAGGTCTAAACATGGACCGATATTCACCAAAATCAATAGGCTACGTTATTGGGCTAACATAGGTCTGTGTACCAAATTTCGTCAAAATATCTTAATATTTACGACCTGCAGCGTATAAACAATATAATTTTGGTAGGACCCTTATATGGGCACTAGGTCTAAACATGGACCGATGTTCACCAAAATCAAACTTGTTCGTCCTATGTACCATATTTCATCAAAATATCTTAATATTTGCGACCTGTAGAGTGCGCACTAGATTGCATGGACAGACAGACAGACAGACGGACGGACGGACATCGTTAAATCGAAATAAAAAAAAATTCTGAGCCGATCGGTATACTATAAGGTGGGTCTACGACCAATATTTTTTGGTGTTACAAACATCAGCACAAACTTATAATACCCTGACCACATAGTGGTGTAGGGTATAATAAACCTCCAAAAATTAAATTACCGTCAAACTTTTTTACGTCATTTCTTTGATGTTATTTATTTTTCCCTTTGGCGGTATTTCATGTCGGTTATCCGTAGCGCTGATAAATGCGATGACATTTTTAAGAGAAATTTTCCAAATTTCTAAAAAAAGGACCTTTAAAAGACAACTAAAATTAGGGTGGCACGCGAGAAATATTTACAAAAAAAATTTGTCCGTTTCTGGCACGCAGCGAAAAAAGTCTTGCCACTCCTGGTCTATGCGGTCAAGTACCATCTGTTAATAGACTAGTGTCAAATTTTGAGCAAGTTCCGCCTCAATCGTGTCACAATTTCAAAGGATAACTAAGAATAACTCCGAACATTTAACCGCAATTCGAATGAGTTTTTGCGGCGTTTTGTAACTGTGGATGAAACATGGATGCATTACAATACACCGGAGATAGGTTTCTCCGGGACATCCGGCACCGAAGAAGGCCAAGGTGGTTTTATCGGCCAACAACGACGTGGCGACAGTTTTTTTGGGATGTACGCGGAATAATCCACATCGATTACCTTCAAAAGGGAAAAACAATAAACGGCTAATATTATGGGACCGATTCAACGTCGATTTAAAAAAAAACTACCCCATTTGGCAAAGAAAAAGTTCTTTTTCATCAAGACAATGCAGGGGTGCACACATGTAAGGTCTTAATGATTTAGCTCCAACGATGAAATTATTGCTTAAACAAATGCCTGTTTTGACGAACTCGTGAAATCCTTTTTTTTTTTTGGAAGGAATAAAAAATTGGAGAAACCTTGGACTAAGTGTATTGAGCTAAAAGGAGACTATGTTGAAAAAACAAACTTTTTTGTGCTAAAAAAAACTGTGTTTCATTCAAAAAGTCACGTACTTATTGATCCGCCCTCGTATTTATTACAGTAAGTCGCAGTTTTTAAGATGTCGGTTATATTTAAACTTAGTTAACGCAGTCAGTAACTGGAGTACTGCCTTTGAAATGTGATTTATTTTGTTTTATTGAAAAAAATACAAAATTCTCAATGAGAAAAAGTTCTTCCGACAAATTTTTATTAAGAAACTGGGAAATGGCAGACAAAATTGGTTTTCGGTTTAACTAAACCAAGTTTAACTGACATTCCAAAAACTCAGCCAGTACTTTAGTCCTTAATGTGTTACTTAAAAGTAGTTTTTTTTAAGCTAAGCTAAGCAGTTTTCTGTAGGAAAGTTATCTACGGGGAAAATGATACACTTTGGTCCCAGGACTAGGCACGGAACTCATGTCACATGTCTCTGTCCTAGTACAGGGTTAATTGACCCTTGTTTAACTTACCTCACATTCTGATGTGTCTCCAAATGCACTCTTAAATTATATTGATTACTCAATTGTTTGTGGCATATAAAACAAGTGGCATAAAGTTTTGAATTCGATGGTGTTTTGGCTTGAGGACTTTGTGGTGTTGATAATTTTTCATTTGAAATCATTCTAGATGCTTCATTCTTTAAATTCTCATTAGCTACTTCGATAGTACGAGCACATGAAGCGGCATATTTGTCTAAATGTTGTTGTAATTTTAGTTGATCCTCGGCTGATATATTATAACTCAATTGTGATTGCATTTGCGGCGATGCTTCTGTAGTAGTGGGAGAAGAAAATATAGATGATTTAGAGGTTAATAGAGAAGAGGGATGTGAGGTATAATTTTCCATGGATGTCTTGATGGTAAGCGGTGACAATTGATTTTGTAATTGTGATGCAATTGGAGAATTTGTGTTATTTTCATGACTCTGTTGTTTGTTGGCACCTGACCCTGATCCACCACCTCTCAGATTTTCTACAATTTTATCTATACGTTTAATATCTTTTTGCTGCTGTAAAGTCATTTGATTTTGCTGTGTCGTTGATGAGGCTTTTTTCTCCAAACCCGAACAAAATCTTTTGGCTGCTAAAGTATCTTCTTCATTGTGTAGCATGGGTATTAAATCTTTGGGATTCACACCCAAATTAGCTTGATAAAGATTACATTGTTGTTGATATTTAGCCAATAGTTCAGAAGTCTTATTTAAGGCAGTTTGTGAAAAATTTAATGGTTGATGATTCATTAAATTGGGATAAAATTGTAATGACTTCAAAAAGAAATTTTCCAAAGGCGAAGAAAATTTAGAATTTGCAACTGGATTTATTAAAGGGTTATAAGAACTAGAGGATACATTTGTATTTAAAGTTGGTGGCACTGAAGGAGTATGAGGTAGAGAAAAATGTCCGGATGTGGGAGTTGGTGGTTGTGGAGAAGGTGATGTGCAAAATTTTTCTAATTCTTCCTTATTAAAATCTTGTTCTTTCTCATTTGAAGTTTTTGAAGGTTTCTGCAATTTTAGAAAGAAAAATTTACATGATTTATTAAAGTCTTAAGATAACTTAGGACTCCTTACATTATTGTGAACATCCGCTAAACCTTTAATACCCAACGTTTCGGCTAAACTCAATAGCATTGGTATTTGTTCTTCATAAACATTTACTTCTCCGGAATACATAAATGTTAGCAAAGCCACTATAGCACTAAAAGAAGCTCCTGGTATTATTATTACCGGATGATGTGTACTTTCCAATGTACGAAAAATTTCCAAAAAGAAAGAACTACAGGCACTTAAAACAACTCGATGAGCTCTTAAGGTACGTCCTTCCGCCGAGATGGTAACATCAGTTAAGTGACATTGATCAAGTAAAACTGGCAGCGTACTTAATAAACTAGTCTGAAAGTAAATTAAATAAAAGTTAATATAGTATGGAGTAAGGAAATAGTTCTTACAATGGAATTTTCCCAAGTAAAAATTTCTATTTTGCTGAAAATGTGTTTAGCTTTTTTTAAATACAATTATAACATTAGGTCTGTTCCACGACATTACCGCGGGAACCTAATTTACCCCGAACAACAACAATTTGCACACAATTTTGACTATAGAAACGTTATTTAGTAAAATTTTGTACCCACGGTGGAACAAAGCTAAATATTATCTCAAAAACTTTCATTTGATACCCATTTGCCTATACTAACTTAGCAACAAATACGAAAGAAAAATAAAAAAATAATTTTAAATTCGACGGACAAGAAAAAACGCGGATTGGTTTTGTCTGCTCTGTCACATATTAATATTTTATTGAAATCCAAATTCCCGGTTGGAAGAGTTCCATTGTCAAAAAGTTGAAGTTTTTCTGTAACGAAAAACACTATCAAAATAAGTAATAATTTCTTAAAGGAAGCTACGAAGTGTTTTAAATGTGCACTACTGATGTAGGAAGTAGAATCGAACCTCGATTATCCGGTATGCTCGGGACCAGGCTCAGCACGGATAATGGAAAACCACGGTTAAAAGAATCATACATTTTATTTATTTTACTGAATCGCGTACGGTTAGTTTGCCAATACCATATTTTTCAGATAGCAATTTAAAGGGTATACGAGGGCAGTACGAAATGTTCTTAGCCTGACATAGAGATGGCGGTATAAACAGCAAAAAGCTTTGTATAATGGAAACTTCCATCCGTCATATGAACACATCCCAGCTAAAAATCGACATATATGGATCCATACAGGTTAAATGTATGTGCGTGCATGCTCATAAACATGCATTCATGACCATACATGGATACATAAATCTCCATACATGAATCATATATGACCATACGTGTGCATTAACGAAATTTGAGGTAATATCTACATGTGTGTACATGCATGAACATACATGAACACGCATGAACACGTATGATCATGCATTATCATACATTTCTCTGATTTAGCTCTACCTGTTCCCAAATCTAAAAAAATTCCTTGCTGGCAAACGTTTTACCTCGAATGAAGATGCAATGGCAGCTGTACCTAAATGATTATTTTGAGGAGCTTCAGGAAAATTATTTTAATCAAGGGATAGAATTGCTAGAAAAACGTTGGACTAAGTGTATTGAAGTTTCAGGAGAAAAATAAAATAATTTTAAAATTCTAGCTCTTGTTTTTCATTGTTAGGTTAAGAACATTTCGAACTGCCATCATATTTTTGCGATAGTCGTTAATCAGTTATATTTTCTCACTAGTTGGAAGATATTTTCTTGTTCTTTGGTATTTGATGGAGCCATTTCCACAAAGGACCTGTTGAGATATGTTTAACTTCTGAAAGCATGGAGATGACTCTATTATCACGGTTAAAAGAGGTATAAAATCAAACACACATCATGCCGGTTAACAGATATACCCGGTTAATGGAGATATTCAATCAGATCAACTTATCCAATATCCGATATATACTTCGTCCAGTCCTGTATCTAAGAGCCGCTCACCCAAAAATAGAGAAATACAACATCTAGTTAAACTGCAATTCAAACTTATTAGCATGCCGGTCAATCTCCGAATAACCAGTCCAGTAAGTCTCAAATATCCATTTTACTAGAGATTTTTTTTGTAAATAACCGAAATTTTCTATTGCATCCACTGATGTTACGGCTGGCAGCGTAAAGAAAACCTCCAACAGAAACTGAACTTTCTCTTGTCAGTTCGTCTGCCCACTCATTTCGATAAAATCCCTATATTTGAGGAGTATACAACACTAAGAGCATTATGTGGGTAAAATTAACTACAATTGCAGTTAAAAAAGTGTACACTGCAAATGCATTTAAAATTAACTGATATTGCAGTTATTTTAATTACAATTGCAATTAAAAATAACTGAAATTGTAGTTAATTCAAATGCAGTGTACATTTTCGACATCATTCTCTGAGTGAAGCGTAACTTTTACAGTCTCATTTTGCACTACCCCACAAGAATCGATGTTATGAAGTGAGAGTCATACGATAATGCAGCATTGCTGTTAACCATTATTCCTGTTTCTGTCTATTCCCACTTTTAAGAAGAGACCTATTAGGATTCCTAATAGCCAGCAAACGCGCCTAAAACACAATGGTATCTGCAGTCTGCAAATCTTAAACAATCTCAGAAAAGTAATATCAAAATGTGCCCTATTACATTCCCTCCATGATGAATACATGGGTTTTATACATAAAAATACGGTTTTTAACAAAATTTCATTGATTTCGAAAGTGTATTTTTCTTTTTTTTCCAAATGAAATACATAAAAGGATAATCCTTATTTTCATATATTTATCTCGGTTTTCAAAATATTTTCAATATTAAACAATATAAAAAAAAAATTGCTGGTTGGTTACTTGAATATTAGATAAAATATAATCTTAAGTCTAATAAGATGTCGACCCCCCTCTGGAGGCTATAACAGTTTCGATTCGGGAAGGCATTGACTCAACAAGTTTTTGCAATTCACTGTTTGAAATCTCAGACATTTCCAAAATTCTTTTTAGCTCCAGTTTACTCTGTGGCTTATGCTGAGCCACTTTAAGTTTCATCACGTGCCATAAATGTTCGATAGGATTTAAATCCGGGGAGTTTTCAGGACAATCCATGCGCTGAATGTTTTTTGCACCTGTAAAAAAGTTTTAAAAAATTTCATAATTTTTAGCTACACTCAAAAAAAGTCAGTAAAGTCAGCAAAAAATGTTGCTGTGTTAGCAAATTTTTAGTCAGGAGCGTGCTTGCAAAAAAGTTTGTAATATCAGCAAAAGGTTTAGTTTTACCAAAAAAAATAAAAACATTTGGTTTTCGTTAGTTATAATAATATGAAATGGATAAGTAAAAATGTTTGAGTTTACTTCTCAAAATGATTTCTTTGAAAGTTAACATATACAGCTATGGACATATAATTGGCACAACTTTAAATTGCGCAGAAATTTAAGTATTTTCCAACTAAATATATTTTAAAATGTAAGTTTTATCTCTTCTGATTATTGTTGAAAAAAATGTTTGTCTAATAGTGCTCAAATGTTCCGTTATGTTTTGCTTATTATTTACCGTTATCATTTTTGCGTGAACAATGTTGATTTAAAGTGGACATATAAATGGCACAATTTACTTAAAATTGGCAGTAGTCATGTAGATTTAATTCAAAGCAATAAATATTTTTCGTAGTTCAAAAATAAATATAAAAAGTTAAAGAATGTTTAAAATGGGATCAGGAAAACATACCACAGGTGAGGAAAGGCGGATCATATGGAAAATGTATGAATATGGAAAAAAAAGTAGCGGAAATTGCTGAGATAATGAAAATTTTTGGCAAAAAAGTCTATAATGCAATTAATTCTTGTGTTGAGGATCCCGATATATTGACTAAGGGTAAAATTCGGAAGCCAAGGCCACGAAAAACAGATGAGCGTACGGATGCAGCTATAGTACGAATGGTGAAAATTGATCCATTCAAGTCATCAAGGCAGATAGCATCGGATATTAATGAAAATTTTAACATGGAAATATCAAGCAGACTTGTCAGAAGAAGACTAAACGAGGCAAATTTGTTTGGGCTCATTTCCAGAAAAAAGGCCCTTATCCCAAAAAAAAAATATTTCAAAACGACTAACCTTCGCCAGAACCCATAAGGAAAATCCCATTAGTTTTTGGAAAAACGTGTTATGGAGTGACGAAACAAAAATTAACAGGGTAGGACCAGATGGCAGAATCTTTGTTCGTCGTCCTAAAGGCCAAGAGTTTAATCCTCGGTTCACTCAGAAGACGGTAAAACATGGAGGTGGCAGTATTATGGTTTGGGGTGCATTTTCTTGGCATGGCGTAGATCCGTTTATAAAAATCAATGGAAAAATGGACAAGTTTCAGTATTTAGATATTTTAAAAAACTTATGGAGCCATATGCCTTCAACTCCATGCCAATAAAATGCAAATTCATGCATGATAATGACCCCAAACACTTTGGGATTGGCCAGCCCAGAGCCCTGCCTTAAATCCAATAGAGAACCTGTGGAATGAAGTCAAGGTTGAAATCGCCAAGAAAAATTACAAAAATATGGACGAACTGTGGTCGGCCGCACAGGAAGCTTGGTACGCCATCCCCAAAACAAAATTCCAAAAACTAGTGGAAAGTATGGGTCGCAGGTGCGAAGCTGTCATCAGAAACAAAGGCCACAGCACTAAATATTAACGGTAAAATATTTGTACATACCAAAAAATTTATCAAATGCAATATTAAAACCATTTCTTGTCTTTTTTTAAGATTGTGCCATTATGTTTCCACCTCATTTCAATGGTTTTTTTTTCATAATGATAAGTTTTTATTTACATTAATGAATTTCAATTAAAGTTTATAGCAATATTAAATGTGCATAATAAACATTTGGAAAAAAAGAACTTGTTGGTTGTTAATAGTATTTGCAATATAGTGGCATAAGAAAGAATTCATGGTAAAATGTGCCATTTATATGTCCATAGCTGTATATACAAACAACTAAAATCTACATTATAACCTAGAGAGAATCCCATAAAGACAAACTGATGATAGTGAATTGGTAACACTTGAAAATGCATTAATTGTCAACCATTGGTTCTAGCAAAGTTTTTTTCATAAGTTTTTTCTCTGTTTGTTGTAAAATAAATTGTAAATTCTATTTGGAATTTGTAATATTTGATCTTAAACCGAACAAAAATAACAATCATTGTAAAAATTTTAATCTTTAGCAAAAGTTCTGCTAACACTTAGTCGATTGCAAATGAAAAAAAATCCTTGCTAAAATCACTAAACTGTTTGTTGAATATTAGTAGACTGAAAAAATATCAAAAAACTTGTAGCGAAATTTTACAAGAGCACTGTTTAGCACTGGTGCTGAAACAGTGCTCTTCGACGCTGGCTCGTCCATTGGCTAATCTTTTTAGCTTTTCTTATGGTGCTGGGGTCTTCCCTTCATGCTGGAAGATTGCCAATATTCAGCCAATCCCTAAGAAGTGTGCGGCTAATAACCCTGAAAACTACCGCCCAATCGCAATTTGCTCAGCGCTCTCAAACGTGATGGAGAGCATGGTGAATTTCCATCTTGTCAACTATCTAGAATCTAATTCACTTTTAAGTGATCGACAGTATGGCTTTCGTAGAGGTCGGTCTACGGGAGACCTGCTAGCGCTCCTTTCGGAGCGTTGGAGTCGATCCATTCACCAGTTTGGTGAAAGTAAGGTGGTTGCTCTAGATATTTCCAAGGCGTTCGATCGTGTGTGGCACAGCGCACTGCTATCAAAGCTTATTGCTTTTGGTGTCGGCGACGACTTCTCTCGATTTATTTCGAGCTTTCTCAGGGATCGCACTATACGTGTTGTTATAGATGGGGTCTCATCCAACGAGTTTCAGCTTCATTCAGGGGTGCCGCAAGGTTCGGTTTTTTCTCCCTCCCTTTTCCTTAAATTTATCAATGATCTTCTCGATCAAACTTTTAATCCTATCTACTCTTTCGCTGATGACAGCAACATCTGTCATTCATTTTCGTTTGATTGTAGGCCAAGCCTTTTTGATATTGGGGGCAAAAGGCAAATTATGAATGACACACTCAATCGGGACCTTTTCACAATCTCTGATTGGGGTCTTGCGAATAGGGTCGATTTCAATGCACGTAAGACCCAATGTTGTATGTTGACCCATAGGTTGGGCATGCGAATTCAGTGTGATGTCCGTTGGAATAAACACATATTTGAAGTGTCGAAAGAAGCATTCAAGTGTCTTGGTTTTTTGAAACGGTGTAAAAGTTATTTCACTCCATCCGACCTCCTTACTATTTATACCGCCTTTATCCGACCGAAGATGGAATACAACTCCCATATATGGGCAGGAGCTTCAAAGTCTATTTTGGAGCTTTTGGACCGTGTTCAAATGAGAGCGTCTGCGCTCATCAATGACAGTAGGGTCTCCAGCTCTATTGATTCATTGGAGCATCGACGAAATGTGGGTTGTGCATCACTGTTCTATCGATATTACCATGGGAGGTGTTCTGCCGAGATTAGTGAACTTTTTCCTAGGCCCAGGGTTTTTGTTCGGAACACTCGATTCTCTGGTAGAGCACATCCGTTTGTTGTAGATTGTCCCGTGAATCGCACAATGCATTACAGGGAAAATTCGTTTATCAGTCGTACAAGCCGTATGTGGAATGAACTCCCCGCGGAAGTCTTCCCAGTCACTTACAATATAGAGAAATTCAAGTCAAACGTCAACAAACACTACTCCCTCTTTCCTCCCTCCCATAACCTATTTTCCTAATTCTAACACAATGCACTCGCATTAGTAGGGGGCATCCCCTGAGTGTTAGTCTATCGTTAAAAAAAAAAAAGAAAAAAAAAATTCATAGCTCCGCACAACTTATTTTTTGGCGTCTAAACTCATTATTGTTGTTTATCGTGGTCGTTTTTATAAGTAGTTACGCTTACCCGCCCGCTTACGAAAAAATGAGAAATAAGTAGTTATGCGATTTTGAATAATAAGTGGTTACACACATGCTTACAAAAAGTTGAATTATAAGTGGTTATCCGATTGCTTACTTGATTCTTAAAAATAAGGACTTAGGCAAATACTATTAGCTTAAGGAAATACATTCAGAAAAATTTAAGTTTTCTCTAGTGTGTAATTTTAGGACTCGTCATAAAAATTTAAACATAAAACATATTTACATATAATAAATAAAAATGTATAAAATTTAACTGTGTAAAAAGTACTTATTTAAACTATTACGAGTAAGTCATTCTTTCATATTTAGAAACAATGAATACAAAAGGCCGTTATTAGGAAGTCATTATTTTATATTATAAAATAATGCAAAAGGTAATGATATATCATTTTGGGTAATGCAGATAGTAATGAGGTGTCATTACCAATATTTTGCTGGGAAACAATTGAATTTCAAAATATATGGAAAGTAACAACAATTGTGTCAGTTAAGTGTCCAGTTTGCTACTAACTGGGATTTTAACTAGCGCACTTGTTGCTTACCATATAAATTTTTAATTAAACTTTAGGTTGAATTTTAACGGGACATTGTGTTATTGGGCCTAAATGGTAAAATTATATTTATTTAATTATAAATGTCTATTTATTTAAAAAAAAAAACTCAAAATGACTGGACATTTTCGCATACTAAAAATGTTCAAAATGTCATTTGCTATAAAAAAATAAATATCCAAAAATACTATTTGTACAAACACATACATACAAAAGAGTTTAGCTGTATTTTTTTTCTATACTGTCCATAACCAGTGGACAGATTTTTACTAGGAAATTTGCGCTTATGGGACAAAATTTTATTTTTAAAATAAACCATCGAAATGGATGGGCATCAATGTATGTTTGTTGTTTTATTTTCGACAATCCAAAATTCTGTCTGTAAAAATAAAATAACAAAACTATTCAAGCAGGAAAAGAAAAGCATTTGAAATACAAATGTAATTTTTGTGCGAGCAATTGCCAAAAAATATCCAAAAAAAAAAAAAATTAAACGAAACGATTTCAAATACTAATGCTGTTGATGCACTTAAATACATAATTTGAAATGTGTGTAATAAAATATTTGGACAGTTTTTAAGAAATGAGATTTATTAATATTTGGAAACACAGATAGAAAAATATTTTGTTTTAATTGCAAAACAATTTTAAATTTTGTAAAAATTAAAAAAAGGACTTACAAGGAAGGTATTCCAATGGGTTCTCTCTGATCTTAATGAGATTCGAATAAGGTGGCCAAAAAAATAATGTATTTTTTTGTAGCGGCCCAATCTCATGTTTAGGGGTTAAAAAGTGGGGTAAAAAATTACCCAATTTTTGTTTTATTTTTTATTTATTTTCTACAATTTCAAAAAGAGGTAGACAAATTGGTTATCAATTGTATACAAAACATGTCCAACTTTTCGTGATTATGATTCAATCATAATTTTTTTTTGAATAGCATATTTACCTAAATGGAAAATTGTTGTTAGTTTCAGTTGAAATTTACACGTAATAATGCGTGTTTAATGGAAGGGGTGTCTGAGCTTTTTTCGATTTTTGTTCTAGTTCGGCTTTAGGGAGACATTTCCCACAGCGCCTTTTTCACCAATATTCCAAATCTTTCAATTAAGTAACAAACCTCGGCCCACAACACGGGCTATATATTCTCGAGTGCTTTAACGCTCCCAAGTAAAAAAAGTTTTAATATAGATTTATATGACTTTATAAAATTGCTTGTGGTAATATATTGCAAAATATGTATTCATACAAAATTATATTATATTGTATAACGTTGTATATTAAATATATAAATATATCTTTCTTTATATTACACTTCATATAGAGCAATTCCATATGAAAGCGATCACCTTTTGGACGACCCCTCTCCGATTCTAAAATAAATAGTCTCAATCGATTGCCCAGCAAAAAATAATGTACCTACATATTTTTTTTTTTTTTATAGTGACTGGTTTAGTGGTGGTGTACACCACTGTCATGTGACAAAATTGAAGAATTCTTCATAAGTAGAGTTTGCTAAAAACCGAAAAATCTGAAAACCGCGGTTTCGGTTTTTCAAAATTATAAAAACCTCGGTTTCGGTTAATTTTCGGTTTTCTTGTGCTAATAATAGAATTTTTTTAAAATAATTAAATAACTACAAAAGTAAATAGTTTAAAACGTACAATATACTTATTACTTAAAATTCAATTGAATTTCTCACTCAAATATATGCAATAACGCCGTTTCGAGGGCTTTGCGGGAGAAAAAAAAACGCGGAAAACTATTATGAATTAAATTTTTTTTATTCTTTTGTCCGCAACTAAATCAGTATTTTCAAGAGTATCAATTTTAATTTTAGCAGTTTATTTAAAACAATATAAAGATAAAATTTCATAAATTTCGCGGACTACGAAAAAGGACTTTATGAAAAATACAGGGTTAAAATTTGAAATGAATATGTGAAACTAAATATCTCTTAAACCACTTGATTTTTTGGTGCAATTTTTTTCTAAAATTATAAGCCTCAGTTTATGTTATCCGTAATAACAAAAATAAAAAATTCTTTAAAGTAATATTTAATGGAGAAATTAAATACAAAATTTTGTAAAATAGGAGCTGAGCCCTTTTTGAAATTCAAGATTCAATAATATCCCAGCCGACATTTTACTGAGCGCCCAGAAATTTTTACTCGTAGAAGACTCAAATTTTGGTGTTACAAATAAGCATGTTAGACTCGTATTTATGAATTCATTAAAAATTTTTCAGAGTACTCAAATTTTAGATTTATAAATGAAACATATTGGACTCGTATTTATGCATTAAAATTTTTTCATTATTGAAAAATTAATAGTAAATAACTCATAATTGCTCAGATTTTATTATCAACTTTCCAATAATTCTCATTATTCGGAGGCTGCATCAGAAGGTGTTAGAGCTCTTTTATGAATCTTTGCAATTTATTATTTTATTTTAATTTGTTAAAGTATTTAAGAAAAACTTAAAAACCGAAACCGAAAACCGACTTATTTTTGTCGGTTTTTGGTTTCGGTTTTGAGGCTTAAAAAACCGCGGTTTCGGTTTCGAATAAAACCGAACAGCAAACTCTATTCATAAGGGACCTCATTGAAAGTTGTTTTAAAAAAAAACTACTAAAGCGATCGCAACGAGTGATAGCTCGTTGGAAAGGTATTGAATCAGGCTTTAATTGAAAAATAAAATTTTCCTAATTTTTCTCAGAAATTTACCTTTTTTCCCATGAAAATTAAATTTTCCGATTTTCCACAGAAGCTCCTAAATTTTCCGGCTAATTTTTTTTTTTGGATTCCTCATAATTTTTGCTTTAAGAATCAGCAATAAAAAAATGGGCCCCGACTCCTTGTTTGGACAGGAGAGGAGCATTTAAGAGACCACCTTGTTCTCATTGTTTTTATATTTATACCCTACACCACTATGTGGTCAGGGTATTATAAGTTTGTGCTGATGTTTGTAACACCAAAAAATATTGGTCGTAGACCCACCTTATAGTATACCGATCGGTTCAGAATTTTTTTTTATTTCGATTTAACGATGTCCGTCTGTCCGTCCGTCCGTCCGTCCGTCTGTCTGTCTGTCCATGCAATCTTGTACGCACTCTACAGGTCGCACCTATTAAGATATTTCGATGAAATTTGGTACATAGACCTATGTTGGCCCAAGGACGAACAAGTTTGATTTTTTTGAACATCGGTCCATGTTTAGACCTAGTGCCCATATAAGGGTCCTACCAAAATTATATTGTTTATACGCTGCAGGTCGTAAATATTAAGATATTTTGATGAAATTTGGTACACAGACCTATATTGGCCCAATAACGCAGCCTATTGATTTTGGTGAACATCGGTCCATGTTTAGACCTAGTGCCCATATAAGGGTCCTACCAAAATTATACTGTTTATACGCTGCAGGTCGTAAATATTAACATATTTTGAGGAAATTTGGTACACAGACCTATATTGGCCCAATAACGCAGCCTATTGATTTTGGTGAACATCGGTCCATGTTTAGACCTAGTGCCCATATAAGGGTCCTACCAAAATTATACTGTTTATACGCTGCAGGTCGTAAATATTAAGATATTTTGATAAAATTTGGTATACAGACCTACATTGGCCCAGTAACGCAGCCTATTGATTTTGGTGAACATCGGTCCATGTTTAGACCTAGTGCCCATATAAGGGTCCTACCAAAATTATACTGTTTATACGCTGCAGGTCGCAAATATTAAGATATTTTGATGAAATTTGGTACACAGACCTATGTTGGCCCACGGACGAAGCCTATTGATTTTGGTGAACATCGGTCTATGGTTAGACCTAGTGCCCATTTAAGGGTCCCCCCAAAATTATATTGTATATACGCTGCAGGTCGCAGATATTAAGATATTTTGATGAAATTTGGTACACAGACCTCTTTTGGCCCAAGGACGAAGACTATTGATTTTGGTGAACATCGGTCCATGTTTAGACCTAGTGCCCATATAAGGGTCCCCCCAAAATTGGCTTGGTTACAAACTGCAGGTCGCAAATATTAAGATATTTTAATGAAATTTGGTGCGCTGACTCACATTATAGAAAATTTTGACACAAGCCCCATTTTAATCCATTCGAATTTCGGATCCAAACATTAGTTGGCTTTTACCCAGACTGGTGTAGGGTATTGTATAGTCGGCATGCCCGACTTTAACCTTTTTACTCGTTTAAAATATATAACTACCGAAACTTGTCCATTTTTCCATTGATTTTTATCAGCGGACCTACGCCATGCCAAGAAAATTCACCACAAACCATAATACTACCACCTCCATGTTTTACCGTCTTCTGAGTGAACCGAGGACGCCTTTAGGACAACGAACAAAGATTCTGCTATCTGGTCCTATCCTGTTAATTTTTGTTTCGTCACTCCATAACACGTTTTTCCAAAAACTAATGGGATCTTCCTTATGGGTTCTGGCGAAGTTTAGTCGTTTTGAAATATTTTTTTTTGAGAGAAGGGGTTTTTTTCTGGAAATGCGCCCAAACAAATTTGCCTCGTTTAGTCTTCTTCTGACAAGTCTGCTTGATATTTCCATGTTAAAATTTTCATTAATATCCGATGCTATCTGCCTTGATGACTTGAATGGATCAATTTTCATCATTCGTACTATAGCTGCATCCGTACGCTGATCTGTTTTTCCTGGCCTTGGCTTCCGAATTTCACCCTTAGTCAATATATCGGGATCCTCAACACAAGAATTAATTGCATTGTAGACTTTTTTGCGAAAAAATTTGCATTATCTCAGCAATTTCCGCTACTTTTTTTTCCATCTTCATACATTTTCCATATGATCCGCCTTTCCTCACCTGTGGTATGTTTTCCTGATCCCATTTTAAACATTCTTTAACTTTTTATATTTATTTTTGAACTACGAAAAATATTTATTGCTTTGAATTAAATCTACATGACTACTGCCTAATTTAAGTAAATTGTGCCATTTATATGTCCACTTTAAATCAACATTGTTCACGCAAAAATGATAACGGTAAATAATAAGCAAAACATAATGGAACATTTGAGCACTATTAAGACAAACATCTTTTTCAACAACAATCAGAAAATATAAAACTTGCATTTTTAAATATATTTAGTTGGAAAATACTTAAATTTATGCGCAATTTAAATTTGTGCCAATTATATGTCCATAGCTGTGTCTATTTATATGTCACTAAATATGCCACATATAATTACATATTTTTATATACAAGTGTATCTAATTGGATATATTTGTATTACTTTTTATATAACTTCCCAGTCAGAAATCGCCAGTGGTACAAAAAATCAAGCACTGGCATACCACTGGGTAACTATGGTATTAAAAATAAATGACTGGCAGAACACTCATTTGGGACGCTTTGCCAGCGTTTGCGAAAAGCGTTTTACCAGTATTTTTTTTACAAAAATTTCGGTGGTTTATAAAAAAAACCACTGGCAAAGAATTGCCTTAGAGTGATATGCCAAGGTTTGCAACCAGTGGTTATCCAGTGCTACCTAGCCAATGCTACCAGGCGTACAAAAATCAATTCACTGGAAAACCAATGATTTTATAAAAATGCTGACGCTTCCTTAAAAAATGTTTGTAGTCGGAAGGTTCCGAGTTCAAATCCGGTTGCAAGCAAAACATTTTTTTTGGATTTTTTTTTAAATAAAATTTTTTTTGTTTTATAAAATCAATTTTTTGTTTGTGGGAAAGCTCTTTCAAGACCAACTTTTTTTTGCCCTCCCAAAACTGGCATAGTAGTTACAAAAAATTGTTTGCCAGTACTAGCATTTTGGCACAGCCAGTAGTTGTCCAGCTATTATCACTCATTTATGTGTTTAGCCATTAAATATTATATGTCTCGTTAGCTCAGTGGGTAGAGCAATCGTCTGACAATCTGACGGCCTGGGTTCAAATCACGGCAGGACCAAAAAAAATACATATGAACTTTTTTTAAATTTTATTTTGGAAAATATATTTCCAGACCACCTATTTATTGGTTTTGCCAGCGTTTTGCCAACGTTTAAAAATTTTGTTCCTCCAGTGCTTTTCCGGCGTTTTTTGAACAGCCGGTCCTTTTGTGTAATGATGTTATCATTTTGGGAATGGAAAAGCACTTTTTGCCAGTACTTGTACCACCTGTTAAAGTGCTTTGCCACCGCTTTCCCGTTTGTTTTTTTCTGACTGGGTTGATACATTTGAGTGTGGACAATATTCGGATCAAATTGTATAAAACTATCAACTATCTATCAAATGATATCTAATTGTATTAATAATTATCTAATTGTATCAATTTAGATCTTATTAAACCAATTTAGATAAATATGATACAGTAAGATGTTCTCATTTTTCGGATAAAATCATGGATAATACGATTAGTCACAAAATACTTTTTTGCATGGGTTTGTACAAATAAATCTAAATTTTGTAAATTTCAGACATGTTTTCATAGAAAAATAGGTCAGTTTTTGATTCCCACTTTTTAAACCTTAAACGTGAAATTGGGCCGCTAAAAACAAATTCTTTACATATCCGAATTTCATTAAAATCGCAGAGAATCCATTGGGATACCTTCCTTGTTAGCAAAATAAAAGTGGTATTCTGAGTCATAAAATGGCTGTAAAATATAATTGGTTCTAGATGCCACACATTTGGGAGACAAAAACTATTAAATTATAATTGCACTCACAAAAGTCTTGCAATTACTAAATGTCAGTTATTCATGTAGTAAACGATAGAAGTTATTTTATTATGAGGAAATTTAAATCTACTTTTTTGATGGTTGTTTTAAGAAATAAATAACAAACAAAACTGCATTTAAGTAACTGTTATTTTATGTGGTTATCTATTTATCAGCGTTTATTTAAAATGTTTTATATTCCCAGTAAAAAATCGTGGAACTAGTTTCAAAATGTACTAGTTTTTTGATTAATAAGTTCTAAAGGCCGGCGTGAATGCATTTAAAACATTCTGTGAAACAGTCACTACAATTTTTGCAATTCAGAAATCTTCGATTTAAATTCAGAAAATATCGATTAAAATTCAGAAAACATGATATATATATTAATTCATGATTTCTATACTTCAATTGATATTCTCTGAATTGCAAAAAGTGTAGTGAATGTTTTACAAAATATTTAGAAATAAAGATTATAGGTCTTAAATTCAATGCTGGTAGTTTTAGTAAAACAAGTTTTATCTATAATTGCTTTTTTTTTGTAAAAAAAACTGAAGATTATTATAAAAAGTAAAAAATTATACAAATTATTAAAATTAAAAATAAATACTGGCAAAATACCGGCAACTACCCCCAAAAATAACAGTATCGGTAACAGTATTTGGCCATTTTTTTATACACTCAACCAAAAAAGTCTGTAATGGCTACTGAAAATTTTGCTGTTATTACGGGAAATTTTGAGGCCAGCTGTATTTTTTGCTAATTTTAGCAACACATGTCTGCTGATCTGTAGTACAATAAAATTAGTAGAAAAACTTAGTAGCCGCTACTAAATTTTAGTAAAATTTATGTAAACTGCAATTCAAAATCGATTTGTTAAAATCAGTTAAAAAACTTACTGAATATCATAGTTTTAGTACAATGAAATTAGTATACATAATTACCCAGTCAGAAATCGCCAGTGGTACAAAAAATCAAGCACTGGCATACCACTGGGTAACCACGGTGTTAAAAATAAATGACTGGCAGAACACTCATTTGGGACGCTTTGCCAGCGTTTGAAAAAAGCGTTTCACCAGTATTTGTTTTACAAAAATTTCGGTGGTTTATAAAAAAAAACCACTGGCAAAGAATTGGCTTAGATTGATATGCCAAGGTTTGCAACCAGTGGTTATCCAGTACTACCTAGCCAATGCTACCAGGCGTACAAAAATCAATTCACTGGTAGACCAATGATTTTATAAAAATGCTGACGCTTCGTTAAAAAATGTTTGTAGTCAGAAGGTTCCGAGTTCAAATCCGGTTGCATGCAAAAATTTTTTTTTGGATTTTTTTTAATTTAAAATTTTTTTTGTTTTATAAAATCAATTTTTTTGTTTGTGGGAAAGCTCCTTCAAGACCAACTTTTTTTTTACCCTCCCAACACTGGCATACTAGTTACAAAAAATTCTTTGCCAGTACTAGCATTTTGGCACAGCCAGTAGTTGTCCAGCTATTATCACTCATTTATGTGTTTAGCCATCAAATATTATATGTCTCGTTAGGTCAGTGGGTAGAGCAATCGTCTGCCAATCTGATGGCCTGGGTTCAAATCACGGCAGGACCAAAAAAAATAGATATGAACTTTTTTTAAATTTTATTTTGGAAAATATATTTCCAGACCACCTATTTATTGGTTTTGCCAGCGTTTTGCCAACGTTTAAAATTTTTGTTCCTCCAGTGCTTTTCCGGCGCTTTTTGAACAGCCGGTCCTTTTGTCTAATGATGTTATCATTTTCTGAATGGGAAAGCACTTTTTGCCAGTACTTCTACCACCTGCTAAAGTGCTTTGCCACCGCTTTCCCGTTTGTATTTTTCTGACTGGGTAGTTGCAGCTACTAAATTTCAGTAAATTGCTGTAAACTGTAATTTAAAATCAATCTGCTGAAATTAGCAAAAAATTGTACTAAAAAATAAAAAAACTGTAAAATCTAAAAAAAAAAATTTTTTTCTTTCGATTGTAACAAGCGTATAATTACTTCATCGTACTTGAAATTTGGAGTCAAATTTTATACATATTGACTGAAATATCTTTTATGTTTTTTGTTAACTTTATATTAATCTGAGTAAATATTAATTAAATATGAATATGCTTCGTTTTAGCATTTATAAAAACCAACACGATAACGTCTTATTTTAATTTTTTTTTGTAAGAAGTAAGTATATATTTTTATACAGTAAGTGAGCGCATAATTTTAATGCGTTATTTCAGACCTGTTTGTAACACATTTTTTTGGCCTTTCTGTAAGCTGTTATGTAAGTAGTATTGTGCTCAGTATCGGTTATGTAAGTGGTTACGTAACTCCTAACATGTAACATTAAAGTAACATGTTCTTATGTTGTTACCTAGCCCTCTTTTGGAAAGTACATACCTCCAATGACATGCCCTTGTTAAAATAATAGCTGTTGGAATAGCAAAGTAAGAGGTTACATACCTTAATTTCTTCTTACAAACCTTATTACCAGGTAATAGAAATTTTTGCTGGGTAGGGTGGGAGCGAACTGCCTAAACTAATTCTAAACTAAATTCAGGTTTAATAGTTTCTTTGAAATTAGAAAATTTTTTAAAACAATTTTTAAAGAAATTTTAAACCCTTTTGTCAATTTGTATTTAGTTTAGAACAAATTTAGCCACCTCGCACAGGGCCTTAATATCTAAATCAATAAACATATTTTTAAACCTTTTCATTAGGGGTTTTCATATAAACTCATAAATTCCTTGTAAATCTTATATAAAAACAAACTAAATTTTTTATGTATGGAGTTTGGCATTAAACTCATAAACATAACAGGTTTACACCGTTTACGAGTAGAATACGAGTTTATATGAAAATTATTATGTTTTTCATAGTTGTTTCAACTAGGTAATGCAAAATCCCGCACTTTTTGATTTCGCGGGAAAGCGGGAAATTTATTTTGAATTCCCGGGATCCCGCAAGGGAAGAAAATTAGAAAATATTTTATAACAATTAAAAAAATATTACAAAGAAAATGTCTTAAATACCTCAAATTTTCAGGATCGTGAAAAAGCTCAGGCCGTAACTGGCTTTTCTTAGAATTTCTTGGAATTTCAATGGGAAAGAATTAATTTTATATCAGAAATTATATAAGTTTAATTATATATTTTTAAAAATTGAATAAAATAAAACAAATTTTTAGACCAAAAAACTTGTCGGTCAAAAAAAAAATAAAATAAAAAATTAATATAGAAAACAATTATCCAATTTTTAAAAAATTTTCGAAACAAATTTTTACTTACTTGAAAACTTTTAAAAATCAATGGAAAAATTTGTCCCTAATTTTGTACAGAATGATTGCGATTAAAATTTTTGTAATACAAACTCTATTTAATTGAGTGTATTTTTTTTTTAAATATGAAAGCTAGATCTAGTACACAAATTAATCAGTGTCTTGGTTTACTCGAAAATCTTACTACATTTACTATATTGTATACAATTGGAAAGTTTTGCTTACTTTTTGAATTTTTCAGTAGTGGTAAAAGTAGCAAATTGTAGTAAGTAAACGAACAAACCTAATGTAAAATTTTTACTATTTTCAAAACGTTGGAAAAATGTTGCATATTAAAATTTTAAGTAATTAACTTTATTATTTTAAATTGCATTTTTTGAAATCCCGGGATTCCCGACCAAAATTCCCGGGAATGCGGGAACGGAAATATGCTTAATTTCCTGGGAATCCCGGGACGGGAAATCCCGGGATGCATTCCCTAGTTTCAACATATATAGTTTTAAATATTTTACTTTTGATTTTTTCTTTTAGTGAAAAAAAAGTTAATAAAATCAGCAAAAAATGTTGCTGTGTCAGAAAATTTTTAGTCAGGAGCGTGCTTGCAAAAAAGTTGGTAATTTCAGCAAGCTGATTTTTACCAAAAAAATAGTAATGTCAGCAAAAGTTTTGCTAACACTTAGTCGATCGCAAATGAAAAAAATCCTTGCTAAAATCACTAAACTTTTTGTTGAATATTAGTAGACTTAAAAAAACTCGAAAAATTTGTAGAGAAATTTTACTTTAGTTAATTTACCTGCTGAAAATTTAAATGCATTGGGTATACAAGTTAATAATGTCGATTTGGACAACATATGGCATAATTGTCACATATGGTTTGTGTGAATAATAACAAATATGGTATTTTGGTGGCTAAACATCTGTCATCATAATTCAGTATTCGATAGACGCCAAAGTGTAAACACACATTTTTTCAATCGCTATAATAATGTCGAATTTTGTGCCTAAAAAAGATGTTTTGCGATGAAGTCTGATAACCTTCTTTCATTTGAAGAAAACGGCTGCTGAAAGTTATCGATTGTTGGTAGAAGCTTACGGTCAACATGCACCAACTCAAAAAACTTGTGAACGATGGTTTGCGCGATTCAAAAGTGGTGATTTCGACACAGAAGACAAGGAGAGGCCTGGTTAGACGAAAAAGTTTGAAGATGGGGAATTGGAAGCATTACTCCACTAAGATTGTTGTCAAACGCAAGAAGAACTTGCATTATTATTATTCTCAGCAAATTTTTAGTCAGCAGCGTGCTTGCAAAAAAGTTGGTAATTTCAGCAATAGATTTGCTGAAAATAAGCGAGCTGATTTTTACCAAAAAAATATTAATCTCAGCAAAAGTTTTGCTAACATCCTTGCTAAAATAACTAAAGTTTTTGCACCGAAATTTTACTTTAGTTAATTTATTTGCTGAAAATTTAAATATAGAAATTGTGTAGTTGTTTTTTTTTTTAATTATCATTTCCGTTGTCTGTACTACATCCAGACAAGCTGCGACATCTACTTCTTGTCTATCTGGTTGCCGTCCACGCTATAAATGCGCAATTTTTGTAGCAAAATAAATTAGTAAAACATTAGTTCAAAATTAGTTCAGTGCTAAAAAATATAACTAAAACTTTTGCTGAAAACGGAATTTCAGCAAAAAAAAATTGTTGAAAACTAGTACACTTAATATACAAGACGTTTTACTAATTTTTCTACTAACTTATTTTATTGAGTGTATACAATTTTTAGTAATTAATACTAACATTGGCGTGATATGTGCAAAATCAATTCAAATAATAATTGATATTATAAATTTCGTAAATGAAGCCAGTTTTTAATTTTTTGTGTTTTCAAACCAAATACTTTATTTAAATCCCACCAACTTAAAATGAAGGAATTCACAGTTTAAGTGCTAACCTTAGCACGTTGTAAATTAGCATGATTTTTTAAGTTTAACCCACAGAAAGTTGTGAAATTTACGATAGATGCTAATTTACTGCTTAAAATAATACGAACTGGGAATTTAATCAATGTAAAATTCTTACCTGATGATTATGCCATCTTAAACAAAACTGCTGTTGATGATCATTATTATTTGATTGTTGATGCAAATTTTGTTGCTGCTGCTGTTGTTGATCATGTAGCTTTTGTGATAATTGTGATTGATCACGTGACTGTTGTTGTTGGCGTAAATTTGTTGACGTAGTCGAAGCATTATTATGTTCCATAGTTTTTCACCGCAAATAGATTAACAAAAATTTTTGCAAGATTTTTAAATAAAATCTAAAACAAAAAACCCAAATAAAAATATTTAAAAAAAATTTTGGCGCGTAAAAAATTAAATATTTTGTATACATTATAACATAATTATTAAAATTAATCATCACTGACATTAATGAAATGTCTTTATATTTTGCTTTATTGTGTGTTAAATGAGTCTTTGGTATTTACGAGGTGTGGAAAAACTTTGCCAATAGAGAGAAAACAAATTTTCTCATAGCAAATTTTCTCACAGTTGGTTTTCACAAATATCTACGTTTAAACAATCAATATAGGCAATTTTACCAGTGTTGCCACACCGCGGATAATTGCACAAATTGTACGTAATTTTTAGTTTTGTGGGTAGAGCGTTTTCATGGGTAGTTTATTGGTAGTCGCATTTTTAATTTCAAAACATGATTTTTACTCAAATTTTAATTTCAAATTAATAATTTAATTTCTAAATTTACAAATAAATTTGACAAAAAAAATTAATGAAATGCTTGAATCATATCGATTCTAATAGGAATATACTCTTTGCGACCCTTTAAATATAGATTAGGTTATTCATTAAATTTTGCTCAAATAATTGTTCGAATAATTTAAAAAGCCTCTTAGAAAAAATTTCCCCAAACTTTAATAAAAGAATGGGAATTAGATATTTGTAGCATCCATCATAAATGATCACTAGGGCAAGGAATTTCATGCAATTCCTTTCTTTTTTTAGTCCAAAGCTGATTTGACAACATTTAGAACAAAATTGCATTGATTTGTAGCTGCGTATTTTGCCCAAAATGCAGTTATTGCTATACCCAGTGTAGAAAATCATTATCAGATATATTGTCATGTAACTACATACCTTCACTAACAGAAAAAAGTCTCTAAAAAATTTAGTTAAAACTACTAAAAATTAGTTAAAAATTATGCTGCAGAAAAAACTGCTAAATTAGCAGATTATTTTTGCTATATATTAGTAAGATAGGAATAGCAAAAATAAAACTGTTAACTATACAGAATTTCAGTTATATTTGAGTTCAATTTTTGTTAGTAGAAAATAACAAATTAATCTGCTAAAATCAGCCAAAAAAATTTGCTTAATTTGTCTTTTGAAAACAGCAGTTTACAATTTTTTTTAGCAAATAATTATGTTAATTTAACAGGATAGACTGCTATTTAAATTTAACTAAGTTTAGCTTAAAAATAACAAAAATTTTGTAGATATAACAGTTCGTTTTAGTCTACTAATATTTAGCAAAATTTTCTGCAAATGCATTTCTGTATTTTTAATTAACTAAAAGTTAACTTAAATATAAGTAAAACTCTGTAAATTTAACAGTGTTATTTTTGCTGTTCTTATTTTACTAGTATTTAGCAAACAAAATTTGATATTTTAACAGTTTTTTCTGCAGCATCATTTTTAACTAATTCTTAGTTGTTTTTTCTACTATTTTTACAGATTTATTTCTATGAGTGTGTGGTGTTAACTAGTTACTTTTCTTATTACAAGTCTTATTACTTGTGATGTCGCGCAAAATAATGAGTTATGCTTACACACATGCATACGAAAAATCCGAAAATATATCATTACATACATATATGATTACAAGTATTGACAAAATAATGAGTCTAAAAATAGATTTTCAAAAAAATGAGTTTTATAAAAAAATCATTTTTATTGTAAAATTTTGTTAATAAAATTTGCTCATGCCGGGAATCGAACATCGACATTAGGGTAGTTCAAAATCGTATGGGGAAACAGGACGTAGTTCGATTTTTGCTCCTCAAGACGGGATTGTGGTGAATGGACTACACCCAGCAAAATCTTTCATTACCAAATAAGTTGTTATATAATAGAAATTCATAGCTCCGCACAACTTATTTTTTGGCGTCTAAACTCATTATTTTTGTTTGGCGTGGTCGTTTTTATAAGTAGTCACGCTTACCCGCTCGCTTACGAAAAAATGAGAAATAAGTAGTTATGAGGTTTTGAATAATAAGTGGTTACACACATGCTTACAAAAAGTTGAATTATAAGTGGTTATCAGATTGCTTACTTGATTCTTAAAAATAAGAAGTAAGGCAAATACTATTAGCTTAAGGAAATAAATTCAGAAAAATTTAAGTTTTAGTTTTAGGACACGTCATACAAATTTAAACATAAAACATATTTACATATAATAAATAAAATTTTTATAAAATTTAACTGCCCGACTAAAAAAGTTTTCATATAATCTTATATGATTTGATATAAATTTAAATGTTTATATGCGTGGCTTTATATAACCATATAGATTTATATTAACACTTTGGTTTTATAAATATGTTTGATATAACGTTATATATAATCATATGCGATTTGGTCTCCAGCCATATATTAAGAGATCTGCAAATATAGTTCATACATACCCAGTCAGAAAAATACAAACGGGAAAGCGGTGGCAAAGCACTTTAACAGGTGGTACACGTACTGGCGAAAAGTGCTTTCCCATTCCCAAAATGATAACATCATTAGACAAAAGGACCGGCTGTTCAAAAAGCACCGGAAAAGCACTGGAGGAACAAAATTTTTAAACGTTGGCAAAACGCTGGCAAAACCAATAAATAGGTGGTCTGGAAATATATTTTCCAAAATAAAATTTAAAAAAAAGTTCATATGAATTTTTTTGGTCCTGCCGTGATTTGAACCCAGGCCGTCAGATTGGCAGACAATTGATCTACCCACTGAGCTAACGAGACCTATAATATTTGATGGCTAAACACATAAATGAGTGATAATAGCTGGACAACTACTGGCTGTGCCAAAATGTTAGTACTGGCAAACAATTTTTTGTAACTAGTATGCCAGTGTTGGGAGGGCAAAAGAAAAGTGGGTCCTGAAGGAGCTTTCGCACAAACAAAAATAAAATTGGTTTTATAAAACAAAAAAATTTTTAATTAAAAAAATCCAAAAAAAATTTTTTGCTTGCAACCGGATTTGGACTCGGAACCTTCTGACTACAAACATTTTTTAACAAAGCGTCAGCATTTTTATAAAATCATTGGTCTACCAGTGAATTGATTTTTGTACGCCTGGTAGCATTTGCTAGGTAGCACTGGATAACCACTGGTTGCAAACCTTGGCATATCACTCTAAGCTAATTCTTTGCCAGTGGTTTTTTTTATAAACCACCGAAATTTTTGTAAAACAAATACTGGTAAAACGCTTTTTGCAAACGCTGGCAAAGCGTCCCAAATGAGTGTTCTGCCAGTCATTTATTTATATGTTATATATCAAAATATATAACAAAGTTTATAGAAAATTGTATTAATTTTATATATAATTATATCTGACATGATATCTAATTATACAAAATTTTATAAAGTTTAATAGCAATTTTACAATTTAAAAATAAAAATTCGAAAAACATATGTTGAAATAGATATGGTTTAAGTTCAGTTATTTTGTCCGTGAAAAAAAATTAATTCTGAAAGTTATTTTTTTTATTTTATAAGACAGTTGTTCCGGCAAATTTTTGTAATGTTTTATTTTGTCAGCTATTTCCAAGTTTATTAACAAAAATTTTTCTAAACATTAAGCATTAGTATTTAATATGAATGAAAATAACCCAATCAAAAATCGTCAGTGGTGCAAAAAATCAAGCACTGGCATACCACTGGGTAACCATGGTGTTGAAAATAAATGACTGAGAGAGCAATCATTTGGGACGCTTTGCCAGCGCTTGCAAAAAGCGTTTTTCCAGCATTTGTTTTACAAAAATTTCGGTGGTTTATAAAAAAAACCACTGGCAAAAAATGGTCTAAGAGTGATATGCCAAGGTTTGCAACCAGTGGTTATCCAGTGCTACTTAGCCAATGCTACCATTGGTAGAAAAACCAATTCACTGGTAGAGCAATGATTTTATAAAAATGCTGACGCTTCGTTAAAAAAGGTTTGTAGTGAGGAGGTTCCGAGTTCAAATCCGGTTGCAAGCAAAAAAAATTTTTTGGACTTTTTTTAATTTAAAATTTTTTTGTTCTATAAAATAAATTTTTTTGTTTGTGGAAAAGCTCCTTTAAGACCAACTTTTTTTTTTGCTCTCCCAACGATGGCTTATTAGTTCCAAAAAACTGCTTGCCAGTGCTAGCTTTTTCGCACATCCAGTAGTTGTCCAGCGATTATCACTCAATAATGTGTTTAGCTATCAAATATTATAAGTCTCGTTAGCTGAGTGGGTAGAGCGATCGTCTGCCAATCTGACGGCCTGGGTTCAAATCACGGCAGGACCAAAAAAATTCATATGAACTTTTTTTAAATTTTATTTTGGAAAATATATTTCCAGACCACCTATTTATTGGTTTTGCCAGCGTTTTGCCAATGTTCACAAATTTTGTTTCTCCAGTGCTTTTCCGTCGGTTTTTTAACAGCCGGTCCTTTTGTCTAATGATGCTATCATTTTGGGAATGGGAAAGCACTTTTTGCCAGTACTTGTACCACCTGTTAAAGTGCTTTGCCATCGCTTTCCCGTTTGTATTTTTCTGATTGGGAAGTGATCTCAACAATATTTACTAAAATTTTATTTGAAAATCTTCATTAAATTGTATGTATTAATATATACTTTGATGAAGTTAGATATACCCATTTTTCGGATCAAATGGTATCAGGTTAGATAACATACTTATCTCGCTTGATATAATTATATATTCCAATATTCGGATCAAATTAGATATGGACGTATATATGGGTTTATATATGGTGATATATGATTATATAATATCTTTTTTAGTCGGGTGTGTAAAAAGTACTTATTTAAACTATTACGAGTAAGTCATTATTTTATATTTAGAAACAATGAATACAATAGGCCCTTATTAGGAAGTCATTATTTTAAATTATAAAATAATGCAAAAGGTAATGATTCATCATTTTGGGTAATGCAGATAGTAGTGAGGTGTCATTACCAATATTTTGCTGGGCAGCAACACCCAGCAAAATCTTTCATTACCAAATAAGTGGTTATATAATAGAAATTCATAGCTCCACACAACTTATTTTTTGGCGTCTAAACTCATTATTTTTGTTTGGCGTGGTCGTTTTTATAAGTAGTCACGCTTACCTGCTCGCTTACGAAAAATTGAGAAATAAGTAGTTACGAGATTTTGAATAATAAGTGGTTACACACATGCTTACAAAAAGTTGAATTATAAGTGGTTATCCGATTGCTTACTTGATTCTTAAAAATAAAGAGTTAAGCAAATACTATTAGCTTAAGGAAATACATTCAGAAAAATTTAAGTTTTCTCTAGCGTGTAATTTTAGGACTCGTCATAAAAATTTAAACATAAAACATATTTACATATAATAAATAAAACTGTATAAAATTCAACTGTGTAAAAAGTACTTATTTAAACTATGACGAGTAAGTCATTATTTTATATTTAGAAACAATGAATACAATAGGCCTTTATTAGGAAGTCATTATTTTATATTATAAAATAATGCAAAAGGTAATGATATATCATTTTTGGTAATGCAGGTAGTAATGAGGTGTCATTACCAATATTTTGCTGGGCATCTCCCAGCAAAATATTGGTAATGATACCTCATTACTATCTGCATTACCAAAAATGATATATCATTACCTTTTGCATTATTTTATAATATAAAATAATGACTTCCTAATAACGGCCTATTGTATTCATTGTTTCTAAATATAAAATAATGACTTACTCGTATTAGTTTAAATAAGTACTTTTTACACAGTTAAATTTTTTTATTATATGTAAATATGTTTTATGTTTAAATTTTTATGGCGAGTCCTAAAATTACACACTAGAGAAAACTTAAATTTTTCTGAATGTATTTCCTTATGCTAATAGTATTTGCCTAACTCCTTATATTTAAGAATCAAGTAAGCAATCGGATAACCACTTATAATTAAACTTTTTGTAAGCATTTGTGTAACCACTTATTATTCAAAATCTTATAACTACTTATTTCTCATTTCTTCGTAAGCGAGCGGGTAAGCGTGACTACTTATAAAAACGACCACGCCAAACAAAAATAATGAGTTTAGACGCCAAAAAATAAGTTGTGCGGAGCTATGAATTTCTATTATATAACCACTTATTTGGTAATGAAAGATTTTGCTGGGCTGTACCACATTTTAGCGAAATTGGATAAAAAAAATCTCCCTAAAAATCGCAGGAGATTTTTGTATGGAGATTTACTTATAAATAAAAAAAGTTTAAATCAATTTTTTTATCACTTCAGATTATGTCCTTCAAGATTTCTCCATAAATTTTGATTCACTTTTTTATATACTTTAGGAATATGAAATAAAATCTATTAAATTGTTAACAGTTTTCCAAATATTCGCGTTTTATGATTTCGCGAAAAACAAAATATAATTTTTAATTTTTTTAGCCAGTCTGCACGAAAAAAAATATTTTAATATACATATAAATTTAATTGCATTTCTTAAAGCTATAATTAAAAATTAATTAGAACACAATTGCAGATACCGTTATCCTGGAGTTTTTTCATAAAATATGACTATTTTGCCTTTTGTTTAATAACTTTTAAAATATTGTTCAAATTTTGTAAAAAAATATTTTCATTGAAAAATTTTTAATCGGCGATATCGCGAAAACCGTTCCGCTATTTGAAAATTAGACTTCATATTCGTAATTATCGCCAAAATGTTGAATAGATTTGATATATCGCGTTCTGTTCTATGGTAATAAATTTGGTTTTTTTTATATTTTAAAATTTTATATTTTTGTTCGCCTATAGCCGTAACTTTATCGCCATTTAGGAATCTTAAGATGAAAACTTTCTTAACTTTTTTTGATTGCCTAAACTTCTAAAAGGTAGTCAAATGATGGGACCTTGAGGAGCTGAAAAATTCGTTCGTCTTGCAATTTGAAGACCCTAATCGACATGTGATATTTGATAGACAAAAACATGATTGAGCTGATGCGCACAAGTATGCTTAGGCGCCAACATACAAAATATGTGGTTACCAGTGCTGAAAAAATATTGTGTCTTGAAAATTCTTGAAATTACTTTATATTTGAAATAATGATAAAAATAAGTCATTATTGGCAACGCATTATTTTTTTACATAAATAAAGATTACATAAATTCTTCAGCCAACCAGCGGTAGTTAATATAGAAAATGGGTAATTTTAACACCATGCTCTCAAACAGTTTAATTTTGATTTCTTTTTTAGAAAATTCTTAATTAAAGGTTTTTATGTCGATTTTCATGTCAATTGGCCCTTACATTTTAAAAAATTGGGGTAATTCTGACCCCATGTGCCTTCAAGGGTTAATTTCTAATTTTTTATTGTTTTATATAAAATTTGGACAATTTTCACCAAATTCCGCTAGAAACAACATACTTTCAGGAAAAATCGAAAATTTTCAAAAGTTTTCCCATTTGACCTTGGTAAAGAAAGGGTTAACGTTGTCGCAGTTTTACAAAATTTTCGGAAAACAATCTCTTGTATCAGAATTTAAAAAAAAATCGGAAGTGATACAGCTAGCAAAAAACTAAACAAAAAATAAATACTGTTATCTAAATTATTGGTCAAAATCACAGTTTTCTGTAAAATTTTCAAATTTAAAACGCCGTCACTGCTAAGTTTAAAGAGGGATATGTGTAATTTTCAATATAAATATTCTCTGAGCTGTGTTTAAAAAACTATGCATTGACCACTTTTTTGTATCTTATTGAACAAAATTTATAAAAAAAAACTCAAAATTAGAGTTTTGCAAATTTATTTTAAAAAAAATCCCATCTTTGGACATACCTCGAACTAGGTTAGCATGATCCAAGAGAGACTAAAATTTATATCTGAATCAGGGACGTAACAGTTATAACTTTTATTCAAAAAACTTATTGTTTTATAATTATTTCTTGTTTCAGTATACTTAATTTTCTGTTTATTTGCTCTGTTTGATTTTTATTTTTAATTCAAACAAAAACAATCCAAATACGATTTTTATTTTTTCAAAAATAATAAAAGTTATTTTGTGATTTTTTTTCTTTATCAAAAAATAATAGTTAAGAATATAAATCAAAAGCCATAGAACCAATGACTTCAACAATTATAATATCCTGATGATGTCAACTAGTGTTAATAAAAGATTGAATAGTGATTTAAAGTGAGTAAATATGTATATTCCAGCAACTTCCGGCGTACAATTTAGGTCAATTTTTAGTTTTTATTTTATTATCAAATAAAAAAGTTAGTGCTTAATTTTTTCAAAAAAATCATTCTGTAACTTTTATAAAAAGTTTTAAAATAAAAATAAAAAAACAACAGAAATTTATAGAGTAAAATATAAAAATTTAAAAAATTAAAATCTTTGCCAAACTTTGTGATTTTTTTGTGCAATATGATTTATAAAATATAGTACATTATTGAAATATTATAATTAAATAAATTTGGGTGGTGACTTTTTTAGAATTATAACAGTTATTTTGGGTCTCTGATCTGAATATTTGAAGATCTTGGAAATAAAACTAAAGTATAACATTGTAAGTTTTGGAATAAAATATTTTATTTTTTTTACGATTTTCTTAATTTATCTCACAATGGTCTGGGGTAATTGCAATTACTTAAATAGTATTTTCCAACCGATTTGTAAATCGTATTTCAAACTTCAGGGCCGATGCGGCACGTGTTTCCATTATACGATCACTTTATTTTTTTGCGTGATGTATTTGTACACCTAAAAAAGTATATTTATTTTACTACAACCATAAAATTCGGTTAGTATTGTACAACCATACTCAAATGCGATACCAAATGTGCGAATTTTTTGGGCTTTTTTATATGACTTCTTGCGGAGCATAAATTTAAGCAGGAATAAATTTGAGTTATGGGTGGTTTCATAATTTTATGGCAACATTTTTTAAAATAGATTAAAGTTTATGTTAATAATAGAGAGAGAGTGAGCAAATGTGTTTCTCATTTAACGTATGAGTGATAAGAAATAATATATTAATCATACGGCGTGTGGTCAATGTTGCCAGTTTTTGACGATTTATCGTCATTTTGACGATTTTTAATATCGAATGACTATTTGACGATTTTCCTCTTCAAAATGAAAAATTTTTCAATAGGCAATGTAGCAACAATTATTCAAAAATACGTTATTTTTCCATTATCTAAATCAGTAAATCTGAAATTTTATAACTCATAAATATTTATCAAAAAATAAAGTTTTTATTTAAGGTAGGCATTTTAGAATCTGAAAGTTTTTTGTAGAAAGACTATCATGAAATCTGGAAATTGTTATTTAAAAGGGTTTTTCCTAAATCTTTAATGAACGTAACATGTTTTCGAAAGTATGAATATCATATCGGGCTCTTGTTTCATATGAATTCTTTAGAACAGTTAATTTCAGTATATGGTAAATTTTCAATACGTACCTAAAATTGTTTGTAATTTGAAGATACGAGTATAAGGGGGTTATTTCCTAAAACACTTCGGTGAAGTCTTGCGTTATTTCTTTAGAAATTGTTTTTAAATTTTTCTTAAATTACAGCTGATACAGAAACCCGGTTAATTTTTAAATTATCTATTATGATTTTAAGGTTATAATAAAAATATGTGATTATCAGGGCACAAAAAAAGTTGAAATCGGCACACAAAATAGCACGAAAAAACTGTAAAATTGTCACAAAAAAAAAGGGGGAAAATGCACGTTTATTTCAAAAACTTTGAAGTTAAGTGTTTCTTGGTTGTTTTTACAAAAATACAATAATGAAGGAATTTATAGCTGAACTGCTAAATTTTCGTTGCTGTAAAAATATCCGGAATTTAAAGGAATTAAATATTAAATATCCCAAACGTATTTTACAAATTGTGAAAAATAATCTGTTGGAGGCATGTCCCTATCCGGATTTCATTCTAGCCTAAGAAACTCGTCATTTTTATCAATTCATTTTCTACCATTAGAAAAAAATATTAAGGGTTTTCACAAGGGGTGTGCTATTTGTTGTATCGTTGTATCGTCCTAACAAAAAACAGAGTTGTTAAAAATTAAATTGAAAAAATACAACATTTGAGAATAGCACGATACAACATTTTTACGTATGTTTAGTGTCCTATGTTTGAGTGTGCTAACAGATAGAAAACTGAATAGAAAATCGTTGTTAAACACAAATAAAAATTTTAACAACTCTGTTTTTTGTTAGGACGATACAACGATACAACAGATAGCACACCCCTTATGAACAACCTAATTGTGTTCTTTTTTTAATTTTTGCCAAAAATTATCTACAAGGTCTTAACTGCATTTTTTGAAAGAAAAATCTAAAAAATCCACAAAAAGGGGATGGCAAACCCCACAAAAACTTGCCCTGATTATTAAAATCTTGACGATTTTTAACAATATTTTGACGACATTTCAAAACTTGATGTCGATTTTGACGATTTTTTCAAAACTATTTGAAGAGTTTGTGCCCAATTAATCTGGCAACATTGTGTGTGGTATACATTAGTTTTATTAAAATTTATACTCATTTAAAATTTTAATTTGATTGATTTGTGTTTACATCTATGATGTGTGTAAATATTTTAAAAATTATATTTTTTGATTGTTTTAAGATTGTTTTTTTTTTTCTAAATTGTGGATGTTTTCTTTTTATTTTAATTGTAGTTTTATATTTATTTAAAATTAAGAGGTTTCGTTTTGATTTCCATTGTCAAATATTTTTTTTTTGTAATTCTTCGTCAATTTTTTTTTTGCAGTAAGCGCTTTGTCCACCAAATCGGTTTATTCATATGTTGGATTATATATTTTTGTATTGAAATAAATTTTGCAATGCATGAGTGTTTTTAGTTGACTTATTTTTCTTCTGTTTTCTTTTTTTTTTTTTTTTTGTCCGAGGGCTGCTATTTTTACCGGTTCAACCAACAACAATTTTATGTATTAGCCAATTTTAATTTAACGAATGCATTTTTGTTTTTCCTTCAAAAAATCTTTTTTATTCTAATGGCTACACAATAAGTCGTAAAATACTTGGAGACACCTCAATATTTTTTACAACTTATATAAGAAAGGCGTATGCTATGAGGGGGGGAGGGGTTTGAGAAAAGAGGAATTTAAGGTTTTAATATTTGTTCTGCCAATTAAACTTTACATATAAAATTAACGAATCACTTATCATAAACGATAAGAATTGATTCGTTAATTTTATCTGTTCTTTATGAAAAAATTGTCATGATCTTGACTCCATACGAGTATAACAAAAATCCATTTTCAGGAAAACGAGTTCGAAACTTCGGAGAATTTGTTTTCACCCAAATTTACGGGGGTTGAGGGCCAATCCTGAATAATCACGAAATTAACCCTTAAACACATTTTAAGTTTTGACTTATTTCTGGCATTGAAGCTAAATTTTAAACTTCGATGTCTTCAAAGATTTATAGTAGAATTTCATGACAAATATTTTTGTGGAATATTTTAACCCTCTAACTCGTTTATGTCCCTTTTTAAAAAGGGACCAAAATTAATTAAAGAGTAAGAAAAGGGTTAAAATGTTCCACAAAAATATTTGTCATGAAATGTTCAAATGTCGAGAAACTATTAGGAGGAAATCATGTGAATCTTCCATTTTAGGTATAGGATGTGTTCAGTGAACTTATATAAAACAGTACGAGGAACATTTCTGTAGAACATTTTAACACTCTAGCTCTTCAACTTAGGAGTCTTTTGCCCCTTTTTAAAACGGAGTCAAAAAGTTCCTTTAATTGAAGAGTTAGAGGGCTAAATAGTTCCACAAAAATGTACCTCCTAGTGTTTTACATAAGTTCACTGAAAATTTCCTATAAAATGGAAGATTCACATGGTTTCCTAGTGCACATATGTAATAAATCTATAACATAATATTTAAAAAAGCTTATTTTGCTTTTAATCTGCGCTAAATTTTCTATCATATGATGATTATACATATTTACAGATTTCCAAAATGAAATGAGAGACATTCAAAGTTTAGTTTTGACACAAATTTTGATGTTTACCGCTTAAAACACCACTAACGGTCATGAGGAGTTAAACGTTTGTATAAAGAAAATGTTTACCTTTTCGTTGTGTAAACAATAGCTATGTAACTTAATCACCAGAAGCTTCTAGTTTAAGAGTTATAGATGGATAAATCCTTGAAAAATTTTTAGGGTAATTTTGAGGACATAAATGTAAACGGCCTGACCGCAGAAATCTAATTTTTGCGCGGATTATATTTTTTACTATCAACCTATCCGAAAATGTGCGGGGAGCTGGAAAAATAACACTTTTGTACATACGAATGCTCCAATGTATAGTAATACCCATATATTACCAAGGTTTTAACCCCTAGATTTAAGATTGGGCCGCTAAACATGTACATGTGTTAGTTTACTGCTCTTTCTCTCATATTCTAATTCCATCAAATCGGTGGGTATCCCCCAAGAATACCCTCCTTGTTAGTATATGCCTGCATGTGTACGTAAATGTTTCATCTAATGAATAAAGGAATTTTTTTCATTCCAATATATTTTTTTTTTGCGAACTACTAGATTTATCTGAAAGGTACTACTACTACACTTATTGCAATTTGAATTGTTGTTTTGTTTAGCTGGCTGAATGGGTGACATTAGATGGATGCTCTTTAGCTGGTTAGTTGGCTAGTTTGTTTTTTTTTATTGTTTTGTAGTTGTAAATTTTATTTATTTTTAAAAATTTGTGCTATTTTGTAAAAATACATAATCACATTAGCCAAAATTCACAAATAAAAAAAAATTAGTCCCCCATTAAAAGGTAACATTATTAGACGGACATTAACTATAGTATTGATCATTTTCTTTTGGAACCAGTTTTTTGTACACTTTATTTTAAATATTTTTTGTCATTGTCATTTTTGTTGTATTTTGTTTTTTGAACGATATATTTTTATGTATGTTTCATTTTAAAAATTGACTCATATTCTCCAGACATTTTAGTTAATACTTATTTTAGAAAATCTTTAGATCTTTTGTGTTGCTTACATAAAAATAGATTATTTTTATATTATGCTTGGACAATGACAGATTTTTTAAGAAGTTGTTTTTGAATTTTCATTTCATATTTTTATTATATTGTATTAAAAAACACTAGTAACACATAGGATGTATTTTTGTTAAATGAATCTGTGATTATATTTAAGATTTTCAAATGTTTTATTTTACAATCTCTTTACATTTCCATAGAAATTTTCTTCATTTGTTGTAGTGTTTTCACAATTTTGTATTTTTAAAATTATTTTATAATATTTATTAATCGCAAAATATTTTGTAAATTTGTTTTGATAAAAAAAATTATACTTTTTCCAAAAATTCGTTATTATTTATTTTTTTTTTTTTTTAATTTTCAATAATTTTAACCGTTACCTAAACTTCCGTTTTTTATAAAATTAATTAAATTTCTTCCCAAATCCGTTACGTTTTTTTTTAATTTAGATTTTTTCTGCGTGTCCACCTTTGTATCGTGTTTGCTCACTTCTAATTTGCCAAAATTTTTAGTTTGTCTGAGGTTGGAGATTTTCCTAAATGTCCAACACATTCGTGCCCCTTTTTTTTCTTCTGAAAAGTTAAAGACACAAAATAATCCGATCAGTTTTTATTTTGTTTTTGTTATTTAGTATTTAGTTAGTGATTTTTACAAGAGACATTTGGTCACACTTTCGTTTCAATATTATCTCTTGCTAATCTAATTTATTGAGTAGAAATGAGAAAATCATAAACATTTTAATGTAGGTACATTAGGGTGGCCCAGGCTTGTATGAAAAAGGAAAAGTATATTTGGATTCTTTCTTTTTTCACAAGATTACCCAGAAATATTTTTACGTATTCGCCGACAAGTATGGAATCATAAATCCAGATTTGCCGAAACGCTAACAGCCCGTAATCTCATATCCTTCTAACAAGGAAGATTTGTGTGTGTGTGGTTTACTCAGATTTGAAAGAAATTTGAATATGTGGTTCAATTTCATTACAATTCAATGCAAATGAATTTTTTTCAATTGGCATTGATTAAACCTATGGTAATAATATGTACACCAATGCCTCAAAGTAACCTGTTATAATTGAAGAAAAAGCATTGTAACAAAGATTTTTTTTATTTTGAAAAAGTGAAATTAAGACAAGAATGTAAAATTCAGAGCTACACTCAACCAAAAAAGTCTGTAATGGCTACTGAAAATTTTGCTGTTATTATGGGAAATTTAACTATTTTGAGGCCAGCGGTATTTTTTGCTAATTTTAGCAACACATGTCTTCTGATCTGTAGTACAATAAAATTAGTAGAAAAAATTAGTAGCCGCTACTAAATTTTAGTAAAATTTATGTAAAATGCAATTCAAAATCGATTTGCTAAAGTCGAGTCAAAATTGCAAACGGTTCTCCAGTTATTGCCGTTGTATGCATTGGAGATGCAATAAAATTTTCTGGGTGTTATTTCTAAACTAAGAATATATCAATAGTAACAAATATAAACTAAACAAGAATTGTAAAAAATCAAAAAAAAAATATTTTTAAATTAGTATATTTTTCTGCTAAATTTAGCACTCGCTTTTGAAAAATTAGTAAAATGTTTTGCTGAAATCAGCAGCGAAAATTAGTAAAAAAAAATCCGTAATTTGTAATAAGAGAATAGCAAAAATGATTACTAAAAATAAAAATTGTACTAATAATCAGTATAAAAATAGTATAGTGCGATTGGAAACTGTTTACAAATTTTTTTACAAACTTTTTTATCTGAGTGTACATTATCCCACTGATAGAAGCCAGTACAAAAGCCTGAAAGTAATAAAGATTTACATAAAAAGGATTTTTAAGTAAACTCTTCCCTTCTTTCATTGGAATATAAGGAGTTTTTGGATTAAAGATTTTTTGACAATTTCTCATTTTCAACGTGACGATTTTGAAAAAAAAAAATTTCAGTATAAATGATGATTTTTCAGTAAAACGGGTTGGCGTGCTGCCAACCCGTTTACTGATTAGTGAGTTGGATCAGCCTCTAATAATTGCACAGTACAACATGAAAAAAATTGCGGTGTTCTGACAATGCATTCTGGTACACTGACAGAATTTTGTGCATAGTATTAATGAATTTATTCATTAATCCAATGATTTTTTTCATTGAAAAGTCCCCAAAGAACGCGTTCATTAGATCAATGAAACGTATTCATTAAATGAAAACTAATTGAATAAAATATATTTTTTTTGCGTTACTTTTTTTATTTATTTTTATTTTATTAGTTTTTATTTGTACATATATTTCTTTTTCGTTTTTATAACGTTTTTGACATCTCCCAGTTCGCTGAACATATCCTATACCTAAAATGCAAGATTCACATGGTGTTCCCCTAAAATCCAGATTTGTTGGACATTTGAGCGCCAATTATGACTAAGTACGAGATTAACCCTTTAACACATTTTAAGTGTTGACTTATTTCTGGCACTGAAATTAAATTTTCAACTTTGATGTCTTCAGAGACATTGTAGAATTTCGTGGTAAATATGTTTGCGGAACTCTTCAATTAAAGGGACTTTTTTGACCCCTTTTTAGAAAGGTACAAAAAAATCCCCGTAGTGCACAAAAACATTTTTCACAGAACGCTGATTTTGGTAATACAGCTGAATAATTTGGAGACATTGAGTCTTTCCATAATAAATTGACAAACAGTACTGAATAAAAATAATATGACAGCATGACACCACCCAGGTAGAAAAATACAAACGGCACAATGTCGGCCCAGTACTGGAGACGGTAGTACATGTACTGGTAATGCGTCGGATTTTCAATTTTCACTGTACTGGCATGTTGTCAAAATGATAACACCAATAAAGGCTTGGCTGTAGTTATTTCCCAACGTTGGCGCAGGCGTGGTATTTTATTTTTTTGGTATTATCCCAGTACATTTAATAATCAATATAGTAGTTTGCTAGTAACTTACTGTCCTTTCAATGTACATCACAAATTTTTAATGTATTCTTTCGAAACTTCACAAGAAAAGAATGGCGATGTCTCTCTTTCATAAATAATTGTGTAATAGATGCAAAAATACATAAATATAGTCCATATGGGCGATAGGTCCAAATATGGACCGATTCTATCTAGAATCTATTGGTTTTGTTCTCGGGACCATGTGAGTCAGCAAACCAAATTTCATTAAAATATCTTAATATTTGCGACCTGCAGCGTGTAACCAAGCCAATTTTAGGGGGACCCTTATATGGGCACCGGTGTTAACCAAAATCAATAGGCTTCGTCCTTGGGCCGACATAGGTGGGTGTACCAAATTTCATCAAAATATCTTAATATTTGCGACCTGCAGCGTATAAAAAATATAATTTTGGGGGACCCTAATATGGGCACTAGGTCTAAACATGGACCGGTGTTCACCAAAATCAATAGGCTTCGTCCTTGGGCCGACATAAGTCGGTGTACCAAATTTCATCAAAATATGTTAATATTTGCGACCTGTAGAGTGCGCACAAAAATGCATGGACAGACACACGGACGGAGGGAGTGACGGACGGACAGACGGACATCGTTAAATCGAAATAAAAAAAATTCTGAGCCGATCGGTATACTATAAGGTGAGTCTACGACCAATATTTTTTGGTGTTACAAACATCAGCACAAACTTATAATACCCTCTCCACGTAGTGGTGTAGGGTATAAAAAGCTCGTTCATTTTCAGAAAACAGTACCTACTGGCAAAGCACGTTTTAAGTAGTACCGGCATTTCGTAAAAAACAGTGCTCTCCCAGTACAATTTTTTTGTAACGTCGGCAATTTCTACCTGAGCAGTCATGCGTGATCTGTGAAAAAAAAATATGAAAAACACCTCTGAATGAATCACACTTTATAATTTTTTTTCCAAATTTTATATCCAGGCCACCATTTATTGGTTTTGCCTGCTTTTTTCCAACGTTGAAATGATTATTTGCTCAGTCCTTTTCCGGCTCTTTTTGAACAGGCGGTCCTTTTGTCTAATGATGTTATCATTTTGAGAATGGGAAACACTTTTTGTCAGTAATTATATGATTTGATTATATTAAGACTTATTTTACTCGGGCTTCCAAATTATTTTATTTTCGAAAAATATATGTAGTTATTTAAATTTTTCTGAAGCTGTTCAAATTTTTTTTTTTTTTGCTGATGATTATAATGTACAGTTATCTTGGTATGACTATCACTCCAAAATGCAAATTTACAAAACATGTCGAGAAGAAGAAAAATGCTGCAAAGAACTGTATAAACATAATATGGAGTAATTTTTTAAGTAAAAATTGAATTTCTTTCCAATCGAAAATTCATCTTTTTAATGCTGTGTGTCGTTCTATCCAATCGTACGGCGCACAAGTCTGGGGTCATTCACATTTTGAAGAAGTAGCTTACAATGATTTTTCATAAAAAGGATAATGAAATTGCCAAAATTTACACCAAATTACGCCCTTTTGCTTGAATCAGGTATGGAGGATTGCCATCTCTTCACATTAAATTTGCATTTGAAATATATAAAATGCCCAATTTTGTTCCCGTTAGACGATCACCTTAATTTTTTCTAGGGGGGGTCACAGGCAGAGATACAAGCCAGCCGACTTTAGCCGGTCAGCCGCCGCCAGCCTTCACCTTTGCCAAGCCGATTCAGCCGCCGACAATAATCGGCTAAGCCAATTTTCGGCTAAAGCCGATAGAAAATAGGAAAAATTTTAATTTTTTTTGAAAATTTATAAAATTTGTTTAAATATACATAATTATTTGAAAAGCTAAATTTTTTTGTTTTGAAATATCGTTGATTTTTAAAATGTTTTGCATCAAACTGGCGGTAGCACAACCAGGCGGTTTTGTTGATACTACAATTCTACAGGTTTCCGCATTAGGACTGCGTTTGAAAAAAATGTCCATCACTAAATCCAAAAAAAAAAACTGATGAAACAGTCATTCAATTTTAAAAATAAAAACTGTTTTATAACCGTATTTTTTAAGATTAAGATTCCCAGCTAAAAATCGACATATATGGATCCATACAGGTTAAATGTATGTGCGTGCATGCTCATAAACATGCATTCATGACCATACGTGGATACATAAATCTCCATACATGAATTATATATGACCATACGTGTGCATTAACGAAATTTGAGGTAATATCTAAATGTATGTACACGCATGAGCATGCATGCACTCAAAGTACCGAGGATTTTTAGTATAGCGTTAAATGAAGATAACTAAAATCTTTGCTTAAATCAATGTTTCAAATAAAAATTTGTTAAAAATTAGTCGAATCGATTTGAAACCGGTTTGACATATTTTTCTACTGACGTATTATTTTGAGTGTACCTATAAAAAAAATTACAAAGTTGACTTCGATATTTTTGCAGTTGCTTGCGTGTATGTATCTGTTGAAATTCTTGGAAAATGTACCTTTTAGCCGACGTTAGCCGGTTAGCCGCGCCAGTCGACACTATTTTTTTAAGCCAGCCGCCGCCGATGCGTTTGCGGCTCAACTCTAAATATCAATCGCCGCCGACCATTTTAGCCATTAGCCGCCGCCAGCCGACAGAATGGACCGGCTTGTATCTCTGGTCACAGGTCGCCATATTTTTTCGTCCATATAACGAAGGTCACCCTAATGAACATCCAAATCCTAACCCTAGACATTTTCATGTTTTTTCCCAGCAAGCTATAAAGAATCAGAATATTATGGAAATTGCTACCCTTGCTACTAACGATACTCAGGAATTGGGAATTAAACCTACAACTTCTTTGGAACTTATAGCATTTTATTATTCTTCGAAGACTTCTCGTCCTTTAATTTCTACAAGATCATTACTATCCTGTTCATATTAATATCACTGTGTACAACGATTTTTGACAACAAAACATTGCTAGTTTTGTTTCGGTTGGGATTGCTTACGACATACTTGCATACCCCATACGATATCTGTTGTGTTTTATTCTGGGCAATATTAGTTTAAGTCTATTTAGGTTTTATTTAGATTTATTTTTATATTAGACAATTTGTCTAAATGTTTATAGACGACAAAAATTATAGAATATTTTTAGTTTTTCTATATATGCAATTTTTAAGTAGACATAATCATAAATATTCATTTTCCAAACAACTTAACGTTGTGCAGTCTGTAATAAATGTGACCAACTAATTTTGTAGATGAGCAACCAATAAAACATCTCCCGCCAAAATTTTTTGTATAATAAATTTTAAGCATCCCAACTACATGCCTGGTAATAGTAACTACCTAGTTGGAAATTTCGTGAAGACGTCTTCAAAACGACATGTCGCTGTAATTGGTGACTTGCTAATTCGCTGCCATACAAAATACCTATAGACTCCTGCTGACATTTTCATACAAATGTAAAAATGTCATCATCACAATGTGATGAATAAATGATGACATATCTTTAGAAAGTCGTCACTGATATTTCGCCACTGACATGTCATCACCACCTAAACTTTTAAAAATAGCTTAAAAAAATCTTTGCATTTTTTATCATCCTTCCACAATGCTCATTCTTTCCTGTCTTTCTTTTCCTTGTAGTTAATTTCCTTCTATTAAAATTTTTAAAGTTTTTCATTTGGTGCCACACTTACCAAGCTTCGAAGCCTTCTGTTCGAAAGCTCACCGCCTCAACCGTTCACCTAAACCATAATAATACAAATATTAAAAATATTCCAATTTTCAAATATTCCACTTTTCAAATTCAAATCTTAAATTTTATTTGAATCTTCCTGTGACCAAGTTCAAATTATATTAATTTTATTTGAACGTTCCTTTCTAATTTGAATTTTGTTTTAAATTGAAATTAAGTACATACAAGTCTTAAATCGATTATGTTGTAAATGTCTAGACGCTCAGACATTGATGTTTTTAGTTTTGCGGTTTGCGGTTCAAATCGCTGTCACGACAAAAATACTTTTTTGTTTTTTTTTTTTTTATAGATACAGTAGACGCTCGCAAATTAGAACCGCTTTGTTTTTGAGGCAATTCTAATTTCTGAATTATTCTAATTTCTGGACGTTTTTTTTCGTTTCGTTTCCAATGATAAAGTGTTTTTTTACGTTTATTTAACATTTTAAATGATACACTTTCACTATTTAATAGAGACTGCCAAATAATATGTACACGCGTATCAAATTTCACAAATAAACTAGCCAAAAATGTACATAAATGCGACAAAAAAAAACAAATAGGGAAAAACATATATAATTTGGTGATTCCCCTTTTTAGTTTTACTTTATTCAAACAGAATAAAAATAAATTGGGGATTTCCTGTGTATTCAAATAACCAAAAAAAAAAGAAAACGCTCAGAAATTAGAATTTTAAATTCGAATTTCAGAGCGTTTAATGTATTGCAAACATTGATTCTAATTTCTGGACGTTCGAATTACTGAAAGCTCTAATTTGCGAGCGTCTACTGTATATATAAGACGCGATACTGACAAATAGGCAGTTAATCAGCACGAATTAAGAAAAAATTATTGTCATGATGACAAATAGCTAGTGAGTCAGCACGAGTTAAGAATAAATTTTAGTGGCAGTTTGTCAGCGTCACTTAAAAAAAGTATAAAAGTGCAGACATGACTTTAAGACTTCTTTGGTAAATGTCTGCCCCTGCTGACTTGTCACTTAAACGGCGCTGCTTACATTGTCTTTAAGACACGTATTCCAGCTGGGTATTTACTTTTATTTTTTTTTTTTTACAATGTCGCGAAAAATAATGAGTTATGGTTATATACCAGTATACGAAAAATCAAAAAATATCGTTACCTATGTACTTAGCAGTATCGAGAAAAATAATAAGTCTAAAAATAGATTCTCAAAAAAATAACTTATAAAAAATATTTTTTTTTTGTAAAATTTGCTTGTGCGAGAATTGCACCTGGAACTCTAGATTGCCAGTCAATAGCTTTACCATCGGAGCTATCTCGACATGTAATATTTGATAGATAAAAAGATAATTGACCTGCTGCGCACAAGTCAAGTTACATAGAAAAAATCAGTCTACAAAAATGTACAAAAAAAATCTAAAACTGTACTTTAAGTTTGAAAAAATGATAAAAAAAATAAGTCGGTATTGGTAACGCATTATTTTTTATTTTGAAATAGTGGAACAAGTAACTAGTTATTAGTAACTCATTGAATGCAGAAAGTAAGTCGGTGTCATTACTGGTAGTCCAAAAAATAATGATATGTGAGAAATTTCATTTTATTTGTTAAAAGTCAATGAAAAAGTTTCATTAAAACTCGTCCAGCAAAATACTTTCTGTGTACAGTTAAAAAAGATGAAACTACGTATCGCTCGTTTAACTTCAAGACTGTCATAAGTCAGAAATCGCGATTTTTAATTTAATGATGCAGGATTATTCGATTCGATCTATCATGCTTTATATTCTGTAAAAAATTCATATTAATATCTTGTATACTTACCGCTTGAGAAGAGAATATGACGTATTTCATTTCTCACACACCATTTTACTCATAAGAGCTTTAAAAACACAAAATTTAAAAACGTTTTCTGCAAAATCACGTCTTTTGAGTAATGACAGTCTTGAAGTAAATGAGCGACATATTTAAAATGAAAACGGGCGGAACGGTTCCCAACTTCATGTATTCCACAACTGGTTTTATAAAAACCGATTGCAAATTCAATTTTGAACATCTGTTTTGACATTTAAAAAAAATAAGTTGAATTTTTGGATTTTGCGGAATCACCCAAATGAAAATTTCAGAACTCAAGGAGTTATAAGAGACTGAATATTAATCTGATAACAAAAACGAGTATAAAAAAAATTTAAATTTTTATTTAATAATTTCGTTACGCAGAGCAAAAAATTAGCACCTCTTTAAATAGACACTCTGTACTAAAGGGTTAATTCAATCGATGATTACAAACTTAAAGATTTTGTTAGAATTTTGAGTGCTTTTTGATTAATTAAAACGCCAACTTTTTCACACAGTTCTAAATTTAATACCAATGAGGGCCAGTATCCCAGTAAAAACATGCCCGAGTAAAAAGTTTATATATAACAATAAGTTTATATATAATCTGACTAATTTTTGGTTAATACATAAAATTTGTGAACAATTTTATATGCCAAATGTAAACTTCGTAACCAGTAACTCATAAGGTTTTCTAACTTTAATAGCTTATATTTTAATAATCTATGAAGCTTAACACTAACTGTAAGAATTTTTATGAAGAGGAAAACTGACGTTTTTCATAAAAATTAATACATTTTACAAACTTTTTCGTATATCTTTGCTAACACAACTTCAACTTTGTAACGATTTTTCGTCATAATTTTTGATAAAAATGCATACACCAGAATTTTGGAGTTATCTATTAATTATATTGCGAAAAGTATAATGTTATTTCTACTCAAATGATCGTGGGACTGTAAATAATCATCTAGTGCAACGGTTCCCAAATGGGGGTCCGTAGCAGAATTCCGCGAAGAGATCCGACAAAAAACATAAAACAAGTTATTAAAAACAAAAACATATTTTTTTTTTTCTATAATTTTTAAATTATTTAACAAAATATTGATTTGAAAAATGTTTTTTTCCTTATTCCTGCTTAAAATAGGCCATCATTTAAAATAAGCAGGTGCTTTTATTAATTTTGCACCATAATTTATAAAGTACCTCTCGCTCAACACTGGTTTGGGGGTCCGTAAGCTAGTAGAAATGTCTCAAGGTGTCCGTGAAGCAAAACTTAGTGGGAACCGCTGATCTAGTGTAACAGACTTTAAGTTTTTCTGCAGCATGTAATATTCTCGAGATGATCTTGTAAACTCCGTTCCTAATTTTTACATCAAACTATTTAACGAGTAAGAAAAACAATGTCATATTTGGATTCACTCTGTAGGCATCAAACGATTTTGTTTCGGAAAGAAAATTCTGACAAAGCCTTTCTGAAAGAAAACGAAAAAAGTAACCAAATGTAAACTCCGTTACTGTAAACTCCGTAACCAAAATTGTTTGCATCATTCAAAAAAATGTAGGTAAAGGTTTAAAATATTTTAAAATAACCATAAACAGAGGTGATTCAACTAATACTTATGCTCTCAAAAGATGATTCAACTAACATTTTTGCGCCAAATCAAAAAAAGTTATCAGTTTTTTACCCTAAACTGCTGGAGCGAAAAACGATTGATTTTGCATTTCATTGGTTCGGAAACGATATCTCGAGCCGTTACTGACATTAGTTTGATAAATTAAATTTGTTTCACACAATTTAAGTATTTTTTGATCGCGAAATGTTAAGTTTTTAATATATTATTTTGTAACTTCGCAACCGCTGATTGGATTTTAAAAAGTTTTATATTTTTGAAAAGAATTTAAAAGGACCAAAAAATACAAAATTAATAAAACCAAAAAAAAAATTTTTCGCGGAGTGAATTGTATTTTTATTCGCGAAACCGCCAATTTTATAAACACAAATTGTATATTATTGGAAAGCATGTTGAAAACCCAAATACGAAAAGTTAATAAATTGAAGAAAATTCGTACGCAATTTTTTTTTTGTTAATCTTTTGCTTAAAAAAAATTAAAATTGTGCAAGAAAAGTTATTGCGACAACTTGTAGAAGAAATTTTTTGCAATTAGGTTTATAATGACTAGGGCAAGGAATTTCATGCACTTAAAAATGGAAAATATGCGCCTAAAATATGCGGCTAAAAAAGAAAAATATGCATTAAAAATGTAAGAAATATGCACTAAAAACTATTATTTTTGCAAAAGTAATGTAATTTAAAACATTATAATTAAGTTAGTTATTTTGCAAACAGATACAGAACTCGAAGATTTTCGGTAGGTCAATAAGGTTTTTAAGAATGAAATTAAAAGTTGTAATTATTCGACCTTTTTAATTGTAAATAAAACTTCAGACACTGACCTCGAGCTCAAATATCTGAAGTTTTATTGTTTTTAAGAATTAATAAACATTCGAATCAAAATATAAAAATTTGAATTTTTATATTTTTTTACAAAATAAAAAATGCTCCTAAAAATTAAAAATGTCCACAAATAAGCATTAAAAAGCACAAAATATGCATTAAAAAGGCACCAAATATGCATTTAAAGTCAAAATATGCAAAAACATGCATTTATGACAAAATATGCAAAAATATGCAACTACAAATCGATGCCATTTTGTTCTAAATTTGATGATTCGGATAAATATTTAGTCCATATTAGTTTTGGACTATCGACAAAAAACATGCATTTGCATGAAATTCCTTGCCCTAATAATGACTAAACTTACTGATTCCATTAAGAAAAAACCAAAATATTAAAACTTTTTGCTTCTCACAAATTTGGCCCAAAAACTTATCACATTTTTTGATTTCACCCATATCTACAAATTTTTTTCTATTTTTAAGATAAATTTAGTTGAATGCAAATAGCAGTCTATTCTGCTAAAATCAGCAGAAATGTTTACAAAAAAAATTGTAAACTGCTGTTTTCAAAAGGCTCGATTTTTATTTGCATTTAAAACAAAAAATTTTAAAAAAAATCGAATTTAAATTTTTTTGCGATTTTTTAGGCTACAAATTATTTAGCAAAATTTTTTGCTGATTTTAGCATGTTAATTTGCTATTTTCCATTAACAAAAATTTAACTCCACTCAGAGTGGATTTTGTTCCTTTCTTTTTGGCACTTACATATTTTTCGTATCATGCGATCTCTATTCTAGTAAACTCCACTCTGCAGCTTTGAACTCTCTGTAAAATTGTGAATCCGGCTTAATTTGTTTATTTTTTCATACTACAGGAAATAAATAAGTAGATTTATAATGAATTATTTTAATTTTTAGGGCTTATTTCAGCTATTTATTTTAAAAATTAAAAATATAATGGAACAAGAAAATCCCGAAATCTCGAAAAATCCCGGGATTTCAATTTTCAAAATACCGAATCCCGGGATTTGTAAAAACCAGTCCCGTTCGGCATCCCTTATATGAACTGTCTGATTTGGCAAAATCCAGTCATAAATCAACACTTTGAAAAGCAACAATTTTACTTAAAGTATTGATTTATTTTTTGAAAAGCAACACTTACATAAAGTATTTTACTACAAAAATTAAAATAAATTTGAGTTATTGAAAACATTTCATTAAAATTGGAGAGAACGCATTTGGATTCTTCCTTGTAGAGACGAATTTTTACTATATCGTACTTAAATAAAATTTCAGTATAAAATCGATTTATTTCTTAAATGATTTTTAAGTAAGAAATTTTCAAATGTAGTTCTGATTACAAAACTGGCACTAATTTTTTATCCAAAAATTTTAGAATTAAAATTTTGAAAAAAAAAAATTAAAAAATATCGAAACTTGAGTTTCAACAAGTGCCGCATTAAAATCAACAAATCGCCGCAGTTGCCCACCGTTGTATTATAGTAACGGATTGTTACTTAAAGCTTCTAAAAATATTATTTTCCCAAATCATAGCATTGTTATGAGTAAAACAATTTTAGCCAGCAATTCATTTAATTTTAAATGAATTTATTTTTTTATATTAAGGTAATATGTCAGTTATTTATACTGACTTAGTATTTTGAGTGTATGTTTTATGGAGATTAAATGTAAAAATCGAATCGTTTGCTTATATATTGACAGATTATTTACCTACTAAAAATGTTCAATAAAAAACACTAAAATTTTAGGTTTTATGCAGCATAACAATCAAAAAATTAGTTCCATTCCTGAAAAATCGGTTATATTGATTTGAGATAGATCGCCGTTGAGGTTGCATGGGCAAACCATGTGCATTGTATGACTAATTGACAAGAAATACCTTCAAAATTCGTACATACATATGTAATGTAATGTATTCGATACGAATATGTTTTATATGTGTAATATACAAGTATTTAAAATTTAAGCCAAAATAATCCACAAAAATATACTAGATAAAAAGCCTAAAAATGCTAAAAGCTAAAAACAAATGACAACAATAAATTGTATACTTTCCACAGACCTAAAAATACAATAAATAAATTCAGAACGTATGAAAAACCACACCAGCAACAACAAATACAAGAATATTCAATTAAATTTTTACATGCGATTACAAAATTTCTCAAAAAAAAATAAATAAGTGACAATACTTAAGGCAAAAACGCATTTACAAGACCCAGAAAGTATGAATAAAAAGACCAAACCAAAACCCAAAAAAACCACCTCCCTCCAAAAAATGTAAAATGAAAATATATACGATGACTTATAAAATTGAAACTACACCTTAAAACCTTTTTGAAACAATAATAATTCTTCCCAAGTTTACTCTATATCCATATTTTTTATACACAATTTTATTAAAATTAAACTCAATTAGGTTGTTCACAAGGGATGTGCTATCTGTAGAATCTCGATAATGGCGAACGTTTGTTAATCACCTCATTAAAATAGCGTTCTAAAACTATTTTTTGTTTACACAATTACACACTCTAATTAAATTCTGTTGAAATTTACCCAATTTATAGTAGGAAACTGAACTCCTACTATAAATTGGGTAAATTTACTCTATGTGCGTAATTGAAAAAAAATACGCACATTGTGTTTAAGTTGGTGCACAAATAATTTGTAATTTTACATTGAAAGTGCGTAAAAATTAAATCAAATTTTGAAATTAGTGTGTTAATTTACTAAATTTCTGTGTAAAAAAGCACGTTTCACGTGTAAATGTATGCATAAAATGCGTAAAAATCCACAAAAAATGCACAAAAATCCACAGAAAGTGCGTAAAAATCCAATAAAATGCGTACATTTACAACAGTTGTGCTAACTTTAAGCACCACCCAAAACTTTTTTTAAAATAAAATAAATTAATTTTTAGTACATATTTTATTAATAATAATATCCGAGTCATTTTCTCATAATCGTTTATGTCCCAATTAGTCGTTTTGGGATCTTAAGGCATTTGTATAAAATTCATATAAAATTTTGTTATAACTATTGAATGGGTGCAATGACTCCTGCTCAACAAAATGCCTTCTTTGAAAGGGAGGCAGTAACCGTCAACAATAACGGGAGAACACGCCTTAAGAGAGATATTGCCTACGCAGGAACAACTGAGTGCATTGACTCCTGCTCAACAAAATGCTTTCTTTGCAAGTTAGGCAGTACTCAATGAATACTGACTTTGTTGAGCAGGAGTCATTGCACCCAGTTGTTTTGCCTAGGCCGTATCTCTCTTACGGCGTTTTCTCCCGTTATTGTTGACGGTTGTTGGTTGACTGCCTCCCTTGCAAAGAATGCATTTTGTTTAGCAGGAGTCATTGCAGCCAGTTGTTCCTGCGTAGGCCGTATCTCTTTTACGGCGTTTTCAATTTTGAAATGAGGTTTAGACTACCACATGCGTTAACAATAATTACCAAAAATAATTTCATGCTTATGTTGCTATTTCCAGACTCTAATGTGTTTGTGGAAATGTTGTAATTCAAAAAAATAATCCGTTTTCGCTTTTACTTTTTATTATTTATAATTTGTTTTCAATTTTTTCCAATTTAAAATGTCAGAGTATTTATTACTATTATAGGATAGTATATTTACCAACTTTTAGCGTAAAAATTTTATTCAACAAAACAATAGTAATTTTAGGCACAATGTGTTTATTTATAAACACATAATGTCTAAAAATATTTTGTGTGTGTATTATTGTGTATGGAAGTGTGTATAAAAAAAGTTTACGCATTTTTTGTTTATATTTACCGAATTTTCGTAAAATTAAACAAAATTTTACCCATTTTATAGTACACCCAAAAAATTACATAGTGGCATAGTTAACGAAATTCATAGTCGATTTTAATTTTATTTGAATCAACTATGATAATTAATAATAACTATGGAAGAAATAAAAAAAATCAATTTCTAAGTAACCCTGTTATATGAAATATCAAACAACTTAAAAATTTGTCAAGAATATAAAAAAGAAATTAGAAAAGACAAAACATTTTTTTCTTAAATAACATCTAAATGTTTAAAATACTCATCAAAGGTGTAAATTAAATGCATTTGTAAGTATAATCATTACTCCATACGATAAATGTGAATATATAAATATAATTAATGCATTTTTTCTTAATTAGATTTCAAGAAGATTTTCCGTGAATATTTTTTCAATTGAAATCTAGTGTTCAATTATCCCAAAAACGAAAAGAATTTGTCTGCATTACTTCCTTTATTTAATTGAAATCAATTGGTTTTATATATAAATTGTGTAAATAAAAAAGAATCTGTAAATTAAATTTTTAATGAAAAATTATAAAAATAAGACGTAGTTGATATTTACTTCATTCGATGGATTTTAATTTCCACTAAAAAATCATTGCCAGTAACTTTCCCATAGTTGGTTTACGAGTTGCTAGAAAGCATAGTTGCCTTTCACTACTTCATATCGACAATGCCATAGTGAGGGTTATTTCACCTATGACATAGTTGAAAAAATAGTGAACAACAACTACGTATTATTTTGGGTGTAGTAAATTTACAAGCATTTTTTAGAGTGCAGTTAATAACACAAAAATTCATTCTTTTTCTATTTCGGAGTATAATTAGTATCGTTTTCAGTAATAAAGTAATAAATTAAAAAACTATTAGGAATTACTAGCATTATATGAGTATCCTTAGAATCCGCGAGATAAAAAAGTGTCAGAAAATGTTGCAAAAAAAAAAGTTTCTTAAATTTGGATCTAAAAAAGTTAAAGTATTCTTATAGGGGAAATAAGACTTGCGCAAGAAATAACTAGTGCACGAATTAATCGCAACAACTTTTGAACTTAACGTCATATTTAAACAAAAATAACATTTTATTGAAAGGAATTTCATTTTAATTTACATTTTATTAATAATTAAGATATACTAATTTTTTTGTATGAAAATTTTAACTTTATCTGGAATACCATCCATTAGGGCTTTAATGGTATTTTCAGTGATCTCCTTGTTTGACAAACTCCATTTGCCAGAAAAATTTTTCACGTTATCGGCGACTTGCTTTATACTCTTAATCCCTCTTTTTACCATTGCCCAATATCTCTCCACTGGCCTTAGTTCTGGACAATTTGGCGAATATTCCTCTCTAGGATTTCGGATTTTCATTAGAAATTCCTATAATATTTTCACCCACTTTTTGTTGGAAATCCATTTTAAAGCAAAATAAATTATGCAGTATCGTCCCACAATTGGACACTAATTTCTTTTATATTTTTCAATGCTAACGCGAATAAAAAAAAATATTTTTGTTTACTTAAGTAATAATTTACAAGTGAAAATGTATGCACCAGTCATTTCATACGCAAGCCTTATGTAAATCTGTGTTCTTACCGCGTAGCTCGACTTAAAAAAAATCGAATTCGTAAATCTTGTAACTTTTCTGAAAATAAAATCTTTGGCATAAATTCTTCTTTTTCAATAATTATATATATCAAGTGTGCAAGAGTACACAATGGTTTTGCTGAAGCGACTAAAAATTAACAGAATCAGTTTGCTAAACATTAGTGAAATATAAAATCTGTTAAATTTAACTAGATGAATTTAGTTAACTATTTAGTTAACTAGATATATTTAGTTAATTGTAAATATTAGTGGACTAAAACCATTACTAAATTATTTGATATTTTAGGCTTATTTTTTAATGGGAATAACAATCCAACAAATCAGCAGTCTACTTTTTCGGAAAATATTTTCGTTGATTTTAGATTTAGTTTAAATATTATTTGCATTTAACTAAATTTAACTTAAATACAGGTAAGATTTTTTGGATTTTACAATTTTGATTTCCGAAGGGTAATTTGTTATTGGCAATTAACGTAATAACCAAAAATTTGTAAAGTTAACAGATTTTTACTTGCTGGTTTTAGCATACTTATATTATACTGAGTTTAGCAGTTTTTCTGCAGCGCCCTTTACAACTATTTTTTAACAGTTTTTTGTTTTTGTACCTATTTATTTCAATCAGTACAAGTACTATAAATAGAAAAAGTCGAATTTTTATTAAGAATTTTTTACAACATTTGCAAGATTTACGAATATGAAAATTTGTTTCGATAAAAGTTGCACATTAACACCCATTTGAAAATTTTTTTAAAGACACAAGTTTACATAAAATAAATTTCAGGTGGCACGCAAAAAGTTTTTGCAAAAAAATGTGTCTGTTTTTGGCACGCGACGTAAAAAGTCTTGCCACCCCTGGCTTAGGCCGATTATTGTAAACTTACCCGATGTTTTGCTTCGGCCCAAAAAAGTGACTTCGGTCAGACACTACTTATAAAACAAATTTTTCATACAAAATTAAATTATAAACGTGATATTAATGAATTTTTACATATAACTAATGAAGTTTCACTGGAACTCGTCTATTGAAGTTTTCATTTAATATAATTTTTCATAAAATGTTGTGAAAAATTTAATTGTGTTTATTAAAACTTTCATACACTCAAAGAAAACGTATCATTAAAACTAGATTCATAAAATATTTTAAGTTTTTGTTTCTTTTTTTATCAAATTTAAGAAATTTTTCATTTACTTTTTGAAGAAAACTTCATTAGTTTACTTTACACTTACTGTGTAAGCACTTTATAATTCAATCAGTCCATACACTCAGATAAAAAAGTTAGTAAAACATTTTTAAACAGTTTCCAATCCCACTTTACTATTTTTATACTGATTTTTAGTAAAAATTTTATTTAGTAATCACTTTTGCTATTCTCTTATTACAAATTACGGATTTTTTTACTAAAAAATATACTAATTTAAAAAATGTTATTTAAAAGAATTCATTGATTTTTTACAATTCTTGTTTAGTTTATATTTGTTACTATTGATATATTCTTAGTTTGGAAATAACACTCAGAAAATTTTATTGTATCTCCAATGCATAAAAAGCTAATAACTGGGATTTTGCAATTTTGACTCCAAATTTCAAGTACGTTGAAGTAATTATACGCTTATTACAATCGAAAAAGATTTTTTTTTTAGATTTCACAGTTTGTTTATTTTTAGTACACTTTTTTTCTAATTTCAGCAGATTGATTTTAAATTACAGTTTACAACAATTTAATGAAATTTAGTAGATGCAACTAATTATTTATACTAATTTATTATTTAGAATTCCAACAAATTTATTTTCTATATGTGCCCGAAATCACTCTAAGAACAAATCAGATAGAATATCTCTTTGTTAACATCAGTGTTGCCACTAGTAAAAGAAAAGATTACACAGTTGTAGGTCAAAAATTATCCAAAACCGTATGAAATTTCTTACCAAAGTTTTGCATTTTTTATATTTATAAACCGATTTTTAAAGACTTACCCCCGTATTCAAAATGAAAAGGCATATGCTAACTAACTATCTGCCAGCTTTCCCTTATGGGAATTTGTGTGTAAAAAAGTTAGCACCAAGTTAGTTAGCATTTTGAATACGGGTATTAGCATTTTGTAATCTGCAATGTGCAAAAGTTATTTGCATTTTAAAACTAAAATTTTGCATTTTTGCAATAACCTGGTTTGAGTTTTTGCCTTCTGCAAAAGCAAATCCAGGCCAATTTCCTTGAAAAATATAACAAATTAGTCTATTAACTAAAGTGAATTTCAATGCAATATCTTTTTCAGGCTTAAAATTGCGTCCTTTTAAATTTGAATATTAATAAAATGGTATTTTATCCACATTAAAAGCTTCTTTCAGAAAAAAGTATTTATGTTTTTTCAGAAAGGGTACTTCATTCAGATGCGTTGCATGCAAAAATATTACCTACTTGCTAATTATTCTCTCCCATACCCCTCAAATTTTAACGAAATAAAAAGTATAACAATTTCACAAAAAATTACCGATATTTTTTTTCAAAAATTTAATACGATTCTGTTGAAATCTGAAACATGTTGGATTTACCGAATTGTTGATTCTGCTCCACCTTGCTGCGTTCACAAAATTTTTGCCTGGTGAAGGCCTCGTGTCATGGTTAACTACAGCCAAAAATTTTCAGAAATTAGAAAGCAACAATCAGAACAAACCCAAATTTTCCCACTCTTTCGCTGCATTTTTATATGGTCTTGCAAACCAAGAGAATTTTTAAAAGAAGCTTTACAATTATTTTCGCAAAAAATAAACAAAAGACGGAGCTTTAAACAAAACAAAAAATACATAGCACCATTTTTGAATTCTTCTAAACTCGGTTTAGTGTTGAAAAAATTTACAAAATCATTCACCAGAAACTGGAGATTTGTGGTAAATGGTTCACAGACAATCTCGTTTCGTCTATATATCGACTAATTTTTATTAACTTTCAAAAACTTACGGAACTTTTAAAAATTTGCGGAAATTTTTGTAAAAAGTAAAATTACACAAAAACTACACACAAAAGTCATTATTCAAAAATTATCCAACGAATGTGTAAACAGTACCGTTTTTGAATAATTATTCAAAAAGTGGCAACACTGGTTAACATGCTACTTTTTACTATTTCTGCCAGTTTTTCCTCTTAAATTAACTTTCAACGAAAAATTTTTTAATTTAGTTGTTTCTATTTACTACTTTTTTGAGTTTCGCATGAAAAGCAATTAATTTTTGGCAATTCTTTCCTACTTTCCAAGTTTACTATTTTTTACTAGAAATGTAAACAAACAGACCCAGAATGTTATAACTTATTTTTATGTCCATCATTCTGAGCGTTCTTGTTTCTGCTTGAATTAAAAAAAAATCTGTGAATTCTGAAGTAATTACACATATGTAATGGAAAGAAAAAAAATGTTTTTTTTTATTAAACTATACTTTTGTAATACCAAAAGAATTAACTGTAAAAAAACAGAAGTTTTTTGTAGTAAAAATTTGTCAGTTAATTTTGCGATATTGTTAATTATTTTTAATGCATTTGTTAGTTATTTTTAACAGTTAAAAATAACATTTTTAGTTATTTTAAAGGTAAATAATATCTATGTCGCCTTTTCAACTGCCTATACCTTTGTTTTAACTGTAACTTCTAGTAGTTTCTGCTGACAAACTTTTTTGAATGTAAAAGTTTTCCAGCTAATTCCCAGTAAAAAAAACTCAATATGAAGAAAAAAACAAATAAAATACTTTGAAAATTAACAGATAAAATGGCAGTACTCGTATCTGAAGTCTTTGTTTAACCCGGCGTCATGGTGATGGAAATTAGTTACATGGACGTGGGGGTTGGATCTTAATTACCCACTTTTAAACTCCATGTATTTCATTATATTTCTGAAAAAATTTAATTCATCTGTCTTTATAATGGAAATAAAACATGACTGATAAAAAAACATATTCAATATCTCCAGCTACTGAGAAGAGCAGCAACTCTGCACGTGCAGTTATAAAACCACAAGCAATTTACAAAGTGGCGCTTAATTTTCACCAACCCCTCCCCATCCCCAATGCGCTGGGTTGAAACTATTTATATGAAGAATTAATTTAAAATCAGCTTTAGCGGATTTCTACTTATTTTTTTTTTGTGAAAGAATAAAAAAATCTCAATACGCTAATTGAAACTGTAGGCACATTTGCTTGAATAACTGTTCTTATGAACAAATATTTCAAAATTAATGAAATTAGGGTACATTTTATGTAATTTTATAATGATGCTTAATTTTATTAAATATTTTACGAAATTCTAATAAAATATGGTAGTACGTATAAAATAAGAAAAACTAAAACAATCACAAGAGGTGTGAAAAATGGGATTTTTTTTTCAAATAAACATCTTATATTTTCTATTTACGACAGTTGTAATTGTGGAATTTAGGTATATTTCTTTGTCAGTTTAGTATACAACACTCAGAAAAATTTTCAGTTAAACGATACTAAATATTTTTAACAGAATGAAAATTTTCAACCTTTAGTAATAGCTTAAATTTCCAGATTGTTAAATTCACCAATTTGTTGTTTCTTTTCTACGAAAATTTACCAACTTTAACTTCCAAAAATAAAAACAAAGTATAATGTAGTTTAATTTAACTGAAAACCTTTAGTAAACTAAACTGCTGTTTTTTACTACACTTGGTAGTTATCCCAGCAAACAAAGATGATCATTAAGGACTCAGAAATGAGCTCCAAAAACATAAACATTTTTTCACTTTTTCCTATGAAAGTGGTCCGTCCAAAAGAGCCCCCTGTGTAATCACAAATGACTCAGAAAAAAGAATGTATAAAATCAAAATTTTCCTCATAAAATTAAATAATTTTGGAATCTTCTTTGATTTCGAAAAATGAACTCTCATTTTGAGACAGCTTTTTAGATTGTAGAGACAACTTTTTGGATTGTTTTTTGAGGGTTCATATATTCTGCCAAAAAAAGAGTGTTTTCAAAAAAACAATAATCATTTCTACGAGCCATTTAGGAATCTTATTTATGAGCGCTCTGAACTTGCTGGCTGTGATTTTTTTTTTCTATTGTAAGCTGCTTGTTTTAGGAAATTTCACTAAATTTTTACACTCATAAAAAAAGTTTGTAGAAAATTTAGTAAAACTGTTAGTACTTCAACTTAACGAATTTTTAACTTATTTTTAGTTAAAATTTAATTTTTAGTTAATTTTTTTGCTACCTCCACATTACTAACTTACAAATTTTTTTGCCATTTTTTTTTGCTGAATTTAGTTACTAATTTTTAACAATAAATTTGCTAACTGTACAGTATTTGCTGAATTTTAGTTACTAATTTTTAACATAAGATTTGCTAATTTTACAAATTTTTTGTAAACTAAACCACCAATTTTGGAGCGCTTATAAACAGAATGTTAAATGACTCATAAAAATTACTGCATATTTTCAACTCGCCAAAAATAATGCAAAAAGTTTTTAAATAAAGCTAAATTGAAATGGTTGAAAATTTGTCCTACACTCAAAAAAATAAGTTAGTAGAAAAATTAGTAAAACGTCTTGTATATCAAGTGTACTAGTTTTCAGCAATTTTTTTGCTGAAATTCCGTTTTCAGCAAAAATTTTTGTTATATTTTTTTAGCACTAAACTAATTTTGAACTATTGTTTTACTAATTTATTTTGCTACAAAAATTGTGCTGATAACTGCATTCATAGCGTGGGCGACAACCAGATAGACAAGATGTAGATGTCGCAGCTTGTCTGGAAACGGAAATGACAAAAAAAGAAAAACAACTCTACACATATTCTATATTTAAATTTTCAGCAAATAAATTACCTAAAGTAAAATTTCGCTACAAGTTTTTTGAGTTTTTTTCAGTCTACTAATATTCAGCAAAAAGTTTAGTGATTTTAGCAAGGATTTTTTTCATTTGCAGTCGACTAAGTGTTAGCAAAACTTTTGCTGAAGATTACTATTTTTTTGGTAAAAATCAGCTCGCTGATTTTCAGCAAACCTTTTGCTGAAACCTTTTTTGCAAGCACGCTCCTGACTAAAAATTTGCTGACACAGCAACATTTTTTGCTGACTTTACTGACTTTTTTTTTTGAGTGTACTCATAAAATATCTAAATTATTAAAATTTATGAGAAAAGTTTCTATTTATCGTAATACATTAATTTTCAAAGATCAAGGTTTATTTTGGACGAACCATTTTAATATGAAAATTGTGATTAAAAGTATCTCTGGGGAGCAAGTGGAGTTTACGGGGATGACCCTAATTTGTTTCCCCCAATATTGTAGTTTTTAAGCTAATTTAAAGAATACGATATTTTTAATCGGCCACACCTTCTTTCCTGTGGGTGGAGCTTTAGAGGTGAAAATGGAAACTCAAATAAATTCGGAAGTACATATCCGATCAGCAAACAATGAAAATCAAAAGAAGGGTCTCTGAAATACATTTTGTTATAGTTAACATATTATTGTCTATAAATATTACCACTTTTACAAAAAATAATTCTTGGGAAATTTTCATTGGCATTGAAATATAATTGGCATTACTTTATCTCAATGTCAATGCCAACAAATTTCATCACCATTCAATGCCAATGAATTTTTTTTCAATTTGCATTAATGAAAACAATGGTAATGAAATGTACACATAATTGAAGAAAAAGCATTGTAATTTAAAAAAAAAAATATAAGAAATACGCGAATTTTTAATTTTTTTCTTAATTTATTCTTTTATTAAAACATGAAAACAAATACTTCTTTCATCAATTATAAATGGGCATTTAGGCATTGAACAATGCCAATTGAAAAATTTCAATTAATATAATTGGCATTACTTTATCTCAATGTCAATGCCAACAAATTTCATCAACATTCAATGCCAATGAATTTTTTTTCAATTTGCATTAATGAAAACAATGGTAATGAAATGACACATAATTGAAGAAAAAGCATTGTAATTTAAAAAAAATATAAGAAATACGCGAATTTTTAATTTTTTTTTCTTAATTTATTCTTTTATTAAAACATGAAAACAAATACTTCTTTCATCAATTATAAATGGGCATTTAGGCATTGAACAATGCCAATTGAAAAATTTCAATTAATAAACTGGTCCCAAGTATGTTTTTAAATACACATTTATTTTTTATTTATTAATTTTCATTTCATTTCATTTGCTCCTTTTTTACCTCTTTCCAGTCCACTAGTAATCTGCAAAAGTTTTGTTGATATCAGAAAATTTTAGCAAAAATTTTGTAGATTTAACAGTTTTTTTTGCTATTTTCATTCTGATATTATTTAGCAATTTTTTTGCTGATTTCAGCAAGTTAAGTTGTTATTTGCAATTAACAACAATTTAGCTCAAATATTACTAAAATTCTGTAAATTTAACAGTTTTTTTGCTGTTTTCATTTTATTAATATTTAGCAAACTGATTCTGCTAATATTAGCAGTTTTTTCTGCAGATTCATTTTTAACTAATTTTTAGTAAATTTGTCTGCTATTTTTACGGACTTATTTGTATGAGTGTAGAAATAGTAGTTGTTTTTACTTCATAGTTTTTAGAGGAGATTTTATCACATTTTAACTGCAAACTCCAATATATGTATTTGTGTTAAATTTTTACTGTTAAAAATTACAAAAATTTTAGTTAATTTTAATAAAAATTTCAACCGTCATTTTTACTTAATTAATACTGCAAAATTCTTTTAGTGTAAATGTACTTGGCGTTGATTTCATTTAACGAATTTCGTACACATTTTAATTTGACGAAATGTTGTAATGAAATTTAATTATAAACAAAATTTTTTGTTGTTTGCAATCTAATATATTTTAAGCCATTATGCTGTAAGCAAATTAAAAGGTTTTTTCATTGGCTATCATAATGATGCTTGTGGTTTTACTGACAAAGAAAGTATTTCAAGTAAAACACTCTGATATTTTTGAAACTTGAAAATGTTGTAGACGGAGAATAATGTGAAAACGGCCTATTTCTGTTTTTACAACATCTCAAAAATTTAGAGGAATACAAAGCCAAAAATAATGGGTGTATTTTTTTTAATTTTTTGAGGGATATTCCCTCATATTAATTGTTATAAAAAACATAAAAATTGTTGGGTACACAAAGAAAAAATTAAAGTAAAGCAGAAACAATAATAAATTAAATAGAAACATCTTCGAAATCAAACTAACAAGGAAGGTATTCCGATGGTACCAATCAGTAATTCAGATACATGATAGAGGAAAAGATAATGGAAACGTGTTTTTAGCGGCCAATCTCGTGTTTAGGGGTTAAGAAGGTCAGAAAATATCAAAAACATCTTCGAACATTCTTTTTTTAGTTCTTTTTTCCGAAAAGCACATTTGTATAGGAAATTGTTGTTAATTTAAGCTCAAATTTACATACGCGGATATTCTTGTTTAATTTAATCGAAGGGGTGAATGAGCTTTTGTCGATATTGAAATCGTTCGGCTTTGAGGCGATTTTCTACAAAGGCTTTTTTCTCTAATATTTCAAATACTTTAAATAAGTGGCAACCATGCGTCCACAACAAAGGCAATGGGAATGCAATTATTTGTTTTCTCACTGTGTACAAATAACTTTAAATTTCCTTAATTTCAGAGATGTTTCCATACAAAAATCGATTTAGTTTTAAGCCTTAAACATGAGATTGGGTTGCTAAAAAATATACACATCTCCTATTTTTTCTCCCCCATAACACATCCAAATTTCATTAATTTCGGATACAGCCCATTGGGATACCTTCCTTGTAAGTTTGTTTTCCTTTTAGTTTTAATATGCTTCTACTTATTTTTAAAATGCGAAATCAAAATATAAATTGTTGGAACATTAATTTAAATCATGGATGGTAACCGAAACGAATGAGGTTATCGTTAGGGTAACGATATTTTAGGTTATTTCGGTAACGGTATTTTAAGGGCAACGCTATTTCATTTATTTAGGTATCGGTATTTTAGGGATAACGGTATTTGAGTTATTTCGGTAACGGTATTTTAAGGGTAACGGTAGTCAGTTATTTCGGTACATACAGCAAAACCCAAACTAGAGTGAAACCAAAACGTTTTAATTGACTTAATTCATGTAAAATACTCAATAACCACGTGCAATGACCAAGAGCAGAGAATTAAAAATAACGGTAACGCTATTTTAGGAATAACGCTATTTCATGTATTTCGGTAACGGTATTTTAAGGTTATCGATATTTTATTTGTTTCGGTATCGGTATTTTAAGGATAACGGTAGTTTAGTTATTTCGGTAATGGTATTTTAAGTATAACGGTATTCCGGTTATTTCGGTAACGGTATTTTAGGGGTATCGGTAGTCAGTTGAAAGGGTTTTGAATCGATAACGGTATTTTAGCAGTATTGCTTGCCAACCCTGATTTAAATACAAAAAAAAATATTTTAATTAGAGCCATATTTACTTTAATAAGCTTCATACTTAACTTAAAAATATTCGCTGAAAATTAAGATTTATTTCAAATATGACACAATAATTGCTTTAACCAGAGACTACACTCAAAAAAGTTTGACAGTTACTACATGACAGTTGTTTGTGTAGTAATCAGTAGTTGTTGTTTTTAACAGTAATTACGTCGTTTTTCTATAGAAAAAAGCAAAACAACTTTTATGACTGTTATTTAGGAAAACAACTAACGAAAAGTACTGTAATTTCGTAACAGTTGCTTAACTCTTTCACTACCCTTGTACACTACAGTGTACACATTTTTAAAAGAACGTATACAATTTAATAGTGCAAAAAAACTTTATACTTTTTGCAAATAAGTTTATTAGGATCTTGGACTTTATATAAAAATCATTATATATATAAGCAGTTCAACATGGAAATATGGTCGCGATATTCGTTAATGAAGTCTAATTTTTTTCATATATCAAAATCTCCCTGAAAAGGGGGTTTTGGTGTTTCTCCTAAACTAATAAAGATAGATAATTGAAATTTGGCATATATCTTCGTTTTATAACGACAAGAAACCCAACGAAAGGATTTTTGGCTATTCGAATGTTTAAGGTGTAAAACGGGGCTCAGAAGTTTGAAAAATTTGAGGAGGAGGAGGGGGTAAACTATGTTACATATTTTTTTCTAATTTAAGGACTCTTAACAAGAATCTGAAGTCAAAATAAGGATACATCCGCAAACAAAAATTCGGTAGTGAAAGGGTTAAATCAGTTTTTTTTTCAGTGAAAAGTACACTCATAAAAAAAGTTAGTACAAAAGCCTGTTAAACGCGTTCTAATTCAGTTGAACTAATTTTTCCTGTTGTTAGTTATCCAATTTCACCACAAAAACATATTTCTGCTGTACTTGAACTAATTTTTCCTCCTGATATTTAGCTATTTTTTCTCAAATTCTGTATATTTAACAGTTTTATTTTTGCTGTTCCTATCTTACTAATATATAGAAAAAATAATGTGCTAATTTAGCGGTTTTTTCTGCAGCATAATTTTTAACTAATTTTTAGTAGTTTTAAATAAATTTTTTATAGACTTTTTTCTAGTAGTTTATGAACATTTTTATTTTGCCAGGGATTATGCTCAAATTCGGTACACATGATCCTGATATTTCAGGCCAGGTCGCGATATACTTCTCATTAACCACGCCCATTTTTCAGCCAACTTTTTTATAATTAACAATGTGTGGTCACTATGGAAATGTTTGTTTTCCAACGGATTTTACTCAAATTTGGTACACATGATCCTTACAGTATATCCGAGGTTAATATATACTTTTCATTACCTACGCGTACTTTTACGCCCACTTAAAAAAAATTATGACATTATAAATGGCGGTCCAACTAAAACGCACGATGTTAATTGTAAATAAAACAAAAAGTTTTGAGAGAATTATCTTAATATTTTTTATTATGATAGAAGGATCTATGACAATTATGTGTGAAACACAATATCGGCCAAATACTCGCCACGGCTTCGGTGACATACCTCTATCCGATGGTCCATATTTTCAATGACTGAGACATAATTGAGGTTCATTGTCGTCTGCGGCCTATGCTCCTTGCAGGAGTAAAAGGAACAAATATAAAATAATGTCGTTAATGTGCCGAAATATCTCATCCTTTAGCTCTTGAATTGTTCTTGGCTTATTGACGTACACTTTTTCTTTTAAATATACCCAAAGAAAGAAGTCCAACGGTGTCAAATCACATGATCGTGGCGGCCAATTAACATCGCCACGACGTGAGATAACACGGCCATTGAATTTCTCGCTCAAAAGAGCCATTGTTTCGTTGGCTGTGTGGCAAGTGGCACCATCCTGTTGGAAGCACATATCGTCCAGGTCCATATCCTCAATTTCTGCACTTAGATTAAACAGTTAGTAAAAAAAATTGTAAACAGTTTGCAATCGAACTTTACTATTTTTATACTGATTTTTAGTACATTTTTTTTGTAATCATTTTTGCTATTCTCTTATTACAAGTTACGGATTTTTTTACTAATTCTCGCTGCTGATTTCAGCAAAACATTTTACTAATTTTTCAAAACCGATTGCTAATTCAGCAGAAAAATATACTAATTTAAAACTTTTTTTTTAGAATTCTTGTTTAGTTTTTATTTGTCACTATTGATATATTCTTAGTGTGGAAATAACACTCAGAAAATTTTATTGTATCTCCAATGCATAAAAAGGTAATAACCGTTTGCAATTTTGGCTCCAAATTTCAAGTACGATGAAGTAATTATACGCTTGTTACAATCAAAAGAAAAACAAGTTTTTTATAATTTTTTTTTTTTAGATTTTACAGTTTTTTTATATTTTAGTACACTTTTTTGCTAATTTCAGCGGATTGATTTTAAATTACAGTTTACAAAAATTTACTGAAATTTAGCAGCTGCAACTAACACTCAAAAAAATAAGTTAGTAGAAAAATTAGTAAAACGTCTTGTATATCAAGTGTACTAGTTTTCAGCAAAAGTTTTAGTTATAGTTTTTTAGCACTAAACTAATTTTGAACTAATGCTTTACTAATTTATTTTGCTACAAAAATTGTGCTGATAACCGTATTTATAGCGTGGACGACAACCAGATAGACAAAAGTGGATGTCACAGCTTTTCTAGATGTAGTACAGACTACGGAAATGATAAAAAGGAAAAAAAAAACTACACAATTTCTATATTTAAATTTTCAGCAAATAAATTAACTAAAGTAAAATTTCGCTACAAGTTTTTTGAGTTTTTTTCAGTCTACTAATATTCAGCAAAGAGTTTAGTGATTTTAGCAAGGATTTTTTTCAATTGCAATCGACTAAGTGTTAGCAGAAATTTTGCTGAAGATTACTATTTTTTTTTGGTAAAAATCAGCTCGCTGATTTTCAGCAAATCTTTTGCTGAAATTACCAACTTTTTTGCAAGCACGCTCCTGACTAAAAATTTGCTGACACAGCAACATTTTTTGCTGACTTTTTTTTTTGAGTGTATAATCAATTTAATATTCAAAAATTGGCATTTTAATTTCCTTTTATCTTCCTTATTTTGTTCCATATTCCACTCGATCTTTTTTTTATATGACAACTACTACTTCCAGGGGTATGGCATCACCAAAAAATATAAGTTATAACAAATTCGTTATCACTAGATGGCACTTTGTTCAAAAAATGGACAATTTTCTTTTTTTATTTAAATTTAAATTATAACAAACAACAAAGGAAAAAAAAACAAACGGATATTTCAAATTTTATTATTGTCCTTGTAGTGTCCTAATTTTGTGCGTTTTTAAGCCATTTTTGAGTTTTTAAATATAAGTTCAGCTGATACTAAACTGATACTAAATAATAGCTCAGGTAATACTAAATTTAATACTACAAACTATCGGCGAGTAGTTTAAGTTTTGATTTCCTATCTCTATAATTTATAGTCTCTGACTACACAGAAAAAACTGTAGGCACCAACAATGGGAATTTGTAAAAGCAATCACATTTTCTTTTAAGTTGAAATTTTATTCCCAACAAATTTTTTGTTTGAAATATTTGTAACTCGTTTGTAAATTGTTATCTTTCATATAAAAATTGTTTAAAAATAAAAATTCAAAGTTACAAAAAGAAAATCTTTTTTTGGATTTAGAAATTTCTTTGTTGGTGCCTTTTTAAAAAGTTTTTTTTTTGTATTTACAAATTTGGTATGAGAGAGGTGTTTAAAAATTTAATTAGAATTTTGTAAATTCTTTCTGTGTACTTCCTTATTAAACGTCATATTGTCAAATACTTTGAATATTTTATATATTTTTTTTAATTTTTTTAAATTAAGTATATATTTTATATATACTGTCTAATATCCATAATCGATTCAGACCTTCGTATTTCGTTATTAAATTTCATTACTGTAAATTAGGTACCGAAGAAATTAAAATTCATTTAAATCATGAAAAACCACACTTACAATTTTAAAGAACATCTTTATTAAAAACCCCCAAAACTAAAAATAATTATTTATAAATTAAATTTTAAACTAAAAGATCTTAAAATTATTGAACTTTGAATTACCATAACAATCAGCCGTATCAGCGGGAACACACATTTCTCTATGATAGTCCCAAGCATAATAGAAATTACATCTTAAAATAGTTAAATAACCGGCAATACACTTGAAATAATATTCACATCGTTCATAATGAGGATGATAAGAATCCTCATAACGATTACACGTTGGCCTAGGAGAGGGCGTAGTAATACTTTCTACGGGTTCAAAAATAGTAGTGGAAGTGAATGGCGTTGTGGTATCTAGTTTTTCAGGTTGTTGTGTAATTATTTCATGTTGTTTTTCTACTTCCTCGTTGGCTCTGGGACAGATATTATCATTATCAAAAACACATTCTGTAATCTCTTCATTAAAGTATGTATCCTCAGGACAGCTATCTTTAAAAGAAGTTTCCTCATCACCACAGTATATATAAGAATAACATTCGTTTTCTATAGCTATAAAAGATCCTTCGGCTATATCTACACATTCCTCAAAGTATTCACCAGATACAGAAGAAAGAAAGTAGAATAGTATAAGTGACAAACTCCACATTTTAGTTAATTGCTATCTTATTTGATGATATTTCTAACTATATTAAAGTGATACTATATTTGAATAGAAGTTTGTTGAAGTATTTATATAAGAAAGTTTTTTTTATTTCTTTAGATTGTTTATGTTTTAACAAGGTCATTTAAGCGATTGTTATCTATTAGTTTTAGAAATTGTTGACTTGTTTCAACCTTAACTTTTTTTAAAGTCATTTAACTCTTTAAATTGATTGTTATCAGTATTTATGTTTTATTTTTCATATGGGTCAAAATGATGGAAAAAATAAATGATACATATGTGTTTTAATACAAGTTTCTATAAATGCCATGTTAAGATTAAATTATGCTTGTAACATGGGCCTTTTTTCTTTGCCCTCCAAATTTTCATTAGTTAAAGCATAACCAGTGCCACCCTGAAAATTTTAGAAATGTATAAGTAATTTATAATTATATATTCTTTGTTAAGAATTTGTTTAAGTACCCTTTGTAATGGTATTATATCCTTTTCCTTGAGTTTTTTACTAGTCAAAGGATGTATCATATCCTTTTTAATCAATTTTTCAAAACATTCCATTGTTACAACATCACCACTAAAAAAGAAAAATTAAATATTAAATATAAATAGTTGAATTAAAAATGAGATTTAAAAAATATGCTTAATAAGAATTAAAGAAATTTTAACAACATTAACACGTGAACATTTTCTGGCAATGATTTATTACGATTTTCGATGTGTAGTATCTAGACAAGAGTGCATAGACAAATTAAATTTAACTTTTGCTGATAAAACTCCATCCTTTGCGACTGTGAAACGCTGGTATAACGAATTTAATCACAGATGTCCTTCGATCCACGACTTTTTTAGACAGCTGATGCCAAAAAAGACACTGAAACCGCTTTCGATTTTTTTTTGTGAATTAGCAACACTAATATTTTTGTTATTAGTAATAAAAATATCCATATATTACACTCATGGAATAAATTTGTACAAATAGTAGAAAAAGCTAATAAAAATTAGTCAAAAAGGGTCCTGCAGGCAAAGCTTCTGAAATCAGCTGAATCTGCTAAATCGAGGTTTACATTATCTGATTTAACGTCTGATAAATCAAACAAATAATCCGATGTAATGATGTGATTGTTAAAAAAATCTTTTCGAAAATCTGTTTTTACACCATCAGATGCGATTAGGTAAAAATTTTAATTTTTGTCAAATTTCAAATGACATATGAAAATAACTAAATCACATAAAATCATGTGATTTTAAACAACAAGACGTTATTTTCAAATGAAACGAACGGTTTTATGCGGATTCGTTTCTCAAAGCACCCCCGATTGAATTTTTAAACGATTGGTTTAAAAATAGTTTTTATAAAAGCCGGTTAACCGACAAATAATAACGGGTTTATTTGGATTAAGAAATTATTCGAAACTGGTCAGTTTTGTAAAATTAAAAAAACGGGTTCACCGGTTTTCGGTTACGCTTTTCGACACTCTAGGGGCATATTATATAAAATGAAAAATCAATTTTCCTAAATAATCGAGCTCGAGGTCCAAATTGTTTTCATAAGTTTTTTATTTAAGGAGTGAAATCATAAAAATGTTAACACACACAAAGTTAAATAAAAAACAAACCACTGTATTTTAAGACTTCAAACTAAATTTTTATTAAATGAAATTTAATACAAAATCTAACAAAAAAAAAAAACCGCATGGAATTCTAACCACTACAAACAAAGTTATCCACTTTTTCCGGAAACCCTCCCATTAAAGCTTTTATGGTAGTTTCTGTCACCTTTTCAGAGCAGGTGGTCCATCTACGTTTGAAATATTGCATGTCCTGAGAGACCTTTTTTGTGCCCTTTAATTCTCTTTTAACAAGAGCCGAATATCCCTCCACTGGCCTGAGCTGTGGGCAGTTTGGTGGATTTGCCTCTCTTGGTACAAAAACCACATTATTATCATTATACCACTCCATCGCTTTCATGCTGTAGTGACAAGATGCTAAATCGCGCCAAAAGTAAGTGGATACATTGTGCTAACTCAAAAATGGAAGAAGTCTCTTCTGCAAACACTCCTTGATATACATTTCGCTGTTTATAGAGCCAGATGTCACAAATAACTGGCTTCTTTGGCCGCAGCTACATATGGCTTGCCATACTAGGAATTTTGTAGGGAATTTCGTTTGCTTTTTCGACCTAAATATTTCCGCAACATTTCCTCGAACATCGGAAACATAAAATTCTTGACCAGGGAGCTGAAAAAAATCAGCCAGGACATAAGTTTCGTCGTCCATTACACAACAGTTGTATTTTTGTATAAAATTTGTTTTCAATTTTCGAACTCTGGTTTTGGACTCCAAATTTTTAAAAGCTTTTCTATCGGGATCTTTTTAAAATTTGTAGGACTTTAGTCCTGCCTTACGTTTCATTTACGAACAAAAAAGTCCGAGTATTGGGCTAACCGAGCTGTTTTTCTGCCAGATGTGTTAGGAACTCTCTTAAGGATGCTTTTAACTTTACATGCCTTACCAATGTTACCATTCTGTAAAAAATTGCTAATTAAAACTCATGATGTAAATTAATTTATTAACTGACATATTTTTAAAATGTAAACTGCCAAAAAAAAATATGAGAAGCTTTAAACCAAAGTTATAGGCAAAAATGTGTGTTAACATTTTTATGATCTCACTCCTTATATAAAACTTCCTTAATTGCCAATATTTCGAATAGCATCACTATTCATCATCCGGGTGTATTAGATACGAACTTGATTGTTTAGGAAAATTGACAATATTTAAAAAAAAAGTCGAATCAAATACAAATTTTGTTAAAATGAAAAATTTTTTATCATGAGATTAAAATATTTATTATACAAAATAAATATAAATCGATAAAAAAAAATGCAACAACAAGTAATGATTCTTTTAATTTTAACTTATTTCAATCGTTTTTTATTCAGATTTTTATGTGTTACACTTTTTAATGGCGCAATCCTTACTACTTTTTATCGACTCACCGCGAGCAGTGTATTTTAACGTTCTAAAAATGTTCCTTAATTTGACCCCAAGTGCTCATAAGGGTTAATTTCGATTTTGTTTCGTTAAAAATATCGATTTTAGACTTCGGAGACTTACCAGGTCAAAAAAATAAAATATTTAAAAATTTGACCTTTGACTTCGGCAAAAAACGAGATACGTTGGCCGGATTTGGTAAAATTTTCAGAATATAATCCTTATGACATGTAACAGTAAACAAATGTTAATCTAATGGCCAAATTATGATAAAAATCGCATTTTCTCCAAATTCGCTAAAATTAAAAGAAGGAGATGTGTAATATTTACCATTTTTATTTCCTATAATGTACTTATCAGATCCTCATAGTGCAATCCTCAAATTTTTTAAAAAACTGATGTTGGAGTTTCGAAAATGCTTTAAAAAAATTTACCAATTTTAGTTATACCCAAGAATGAGTTGTGTATTTTTGGGTCTAAAGCAGCGTAAGTTGTTTTTCACGTGGAAAATTTTCACTCGAACTTAAAATGCCTCAAAAGTTACTTTAAATTCGAAAAATCAATAATTTTTTTATTTTGTTAGAAAGGTCCAATCACAATATAGGGGAATGTCGTGTACCTTGGTACTTTTGAAAATTCGGTGTCAATATCTCAAAGATTAAGAGATTTGCAAAAAAGCTTTAAATGCAGAAATGTTAGTGTTGGTGTTGTTATAGATTGCAAATACTAAAAACTTTAATAATTTTTATGCATTTTAAGAAATTATGATTTTTTTAGAAAAGCGAAAAAATGTTAAAAATTACAAATTGGAGTGTACCTTGGAACTTGTAAAAAATGAAGGGAATTTCGCAAAAAAATAATGACCCCATAATAAAATTTATTGCATTATTTGCAGCAGAGTTGATATCTATCTGAAATGAGACAATGCAATTTAGTATTTGCGTAAAACATCACTTTTAAGAAATGGCGAAAATTTTAAATCAAAGGTTATTTCGTAGCAAATTAAATTCAAAAATCACAATTAGCCCGTGGAGCTTCAATTAATCATGTATTGGAATTTGTAGCGTACATAGAAGAGGAAATATTCAAAAAGATCCGAGGTACACGCATTTTAATTTTAGCAAAAAAGACAATTTTTTTCTTATTTGTATAATATAGTTAAAAAAACTTACTGGTTACTGCATTTAGAAAATGACAAACTTTATATAGATTTGAGCCCGCAACTTGGAATATCTGGATTATTTAAAAAAAAATAGTTTACATTTTTTAAAAAAAATTACTTTTGTCGATCCAAGGTACACGCACCCAATTTTAGGGTCTTCTATAGACTTATCTGCAACTTTAAGTAGTTTAAAATGATCATTAGGCAAAATAAAAAACTTCATAGAAGAAGACTTTACAGGGAAACATTAACAAATAGGAGAAAAATGCAAAGGACCAAGGTGCACGCGATCCAAGGTACACGACTTTCCCCTACACAAAATGTCACTTATTCGCAAGAAAAATAATAGTATTGTACAATAAATTTGGGCGAAAACAAAGTCTACACACTTTTCACGTGAAACTCATTATCGTGAAAAATCATTTTGTTTATAGGAGTACAACAATTTTTTTACGTGAAACTCAAACAACTTACGGTGCTTAAAGAATAAAAAAATAACATAGTATTAGAAAATTTCGGAAAATAAAATTTATTGTTGTATTGCATAGTTAAGTGGACTGAGGAATCTGTTTAATGACCTGGGAAATCTGTATTAACTTGATTTCAACCGATTTTTAATTTGTATACTTTTTCGGAAAGATAGTTAAGTATAGATTACGGTTCTGTAATTGTTTGGTGCAAAACGAAATAATAACGTATTTTAAATATTAAATTAAATCTTAAAAAACGTCATTTTTGCCTTATAAATATTAATCAAAATATTAATCAAATATTAATAGAAATATTAATCAAATCTTCGATTTCTGGCATGAGTTTTCTTTATGAAATGGCCACCAAATTTCATATAAGTAAATATACCCTACACCACTACATGGAGAGGGTATAATAAGTTTGTGGATCAGTTTTTATTTCGATTTAACGATGTCCGTCTGTCTGTCCGTGTATTCTACAGGTCGCAAATATTGAGATATTTTGATGAAATTTGGTACACAGACCTACAGTGATGTGCCATAAAATAAAGCCATTCAAGTTTTTTTCTAATTTTATTCTCGTTGCCTTTATTTTTAAAGATCAAAATAGTGGATGAATTCGCCTAAAAATGCGAGGAGATAGTTCAGAAAATTATATAGAATTTTAACGTGACGTCTGTTTTTTATTTTATTACTTGTTTTAAGTAGGCGTGGCTTTTATTGAAAAATAAGCGATATCGACCTTCTATCAAATTACATAGTAAAATTTAGCGAGCACTAATCGGATCTATACAAACTCCCAGTCAGAAATCGCCAGTGGTACAAAAAATCAAGCACCGGCATACCACTGGGTAACCACGGTATTAAAAATAAATGACTGGCAGAACACTCATTTGGGACGCTTTGCCAGCGTTTGCAAAAAGCGTTTTACCAGTATTTGTTTTACAAAAATTTCGGTGGTTTATAAAAAAAACCACTGGCAAAGAATTAGCTTAGAGTGATATGCCAAGGTTTGCAACCAGTGGTTATCCAGTGCTACCTAGCAAATGCTACCAGGCGTACAAAAATCAATTCACTGGTAGACCAATGATTTTATAAAAATGCTGACGCTTTGTTAAAAAATGTTTGTACCCGGTGAAAAATGTCCATATATGAACATTTATGGTTCAACCATATATGTATGGATCCGAAAAATGAGGTAACACCTAAGTATATGTTCATATATGGACATATATGAACATATAGATTTATTAAATATATGCGAATACATGCGAACGTTGCTGTCATTTATTATAAGGTTGTACGATAGATATAAATTTATGTATGACATTCAAATTAGGCGCTACATATGTTCCTTTTTTTATTTATGGCATTAAATATAATTCCATATTTATCCAAATATGGTTCCTTTTACACATATTGAAAAATGTATTCTTCCAAATATGTTCATATACAAGTCCCGTTTGCATAAATTGAATAACATATACTTCCATAATTGTCCATATATGAGTGCCATTTCCATATATGAAATAACAGATGCTTCCATATATGTCTGTATATGAAATTTTTTCCATATATGGAATCACATATACTTCCATATATCTTCATATAAAATCCATATATGTTCATAAAAAATCCATATTTGTTCATATGTGTCCATACATAAACCATATATGAACATGTTTGAGCGTATATGAACATTTTTCACCGGGTAGTCAAAAGGTTCCGATTTCAAATCCGGTTGCAAGCAAAAAATTTTTTTTGGATTTTTATACCCTCCATCCCACTGTGCAGGAGGGTATATATCATTTTGTCATTCCGTTTGAAACTCATCGAAAAAAAAATCTGGGACATAAAAAAAATATATATTCTTGATCGTTATCAATAGCGAAACCGATATAGCCGTGTCCGTCTGTCTGTCTGTTGAAATCACGATCACGCTCCAAATAGTTGTGCTAGGATGTTAATTTTTAGTCAAAATTTTTGTCCAATTTCTTAAGCAGTTTGGTATTGGAAATGGGCATATTTGGTCCAGACGTTTAAAAGTTATGAATGAAAATGTAAAAGCACCTCTGGAATTTTCCATATTAACATGAAAAAATATATTAACTGTGTGTTGTTGTATTTACTGAATAAGAAAATATTCATACATACACACTCAGACCTTGAAAGAGATAATTTTTTTTGAATTCATATGCATACAATTGGATTCATTTTATAAGTTACTGAATAATTCATAATGCCTTTAAATCAATGATTGGACATTGAATAAAGTGAGATAAGATTTGTTCCCATTTGTGTTGATTAAATTTTGATTCGATTGAATAATTTGGACGTATGTTGGCTTTAGAGGCACCTCACCGATTGATTCAAAATTTTTACTACTGATATAACTCTCTTTTGGGGGCCTGTATGGGGAGTTACTTTGGTTTAAAGTTTAAAAATGAACTTAACTATATTTTCTTCATTTATGATAGGGTTGGAACAATATGTACACCATTTGAAAGGTAATAAAAATATCTTTAGGATAGCATTTTTTTGTTGACCCATTATGATTCGGCGTAGGAATTTTAATTTTTTTAATGTTTTTATTCCATAAAAAACCTATATAAGAACAAAAATTGTGCTTATTAGTATGTTATCAAGACGAAAAGCTTTTATTTGATATATAGATCAAGTTTTTATCATTTCAAATACCGAAGATATTAGAGGTCAAAATCGTGAGATTTTTTTTCTTTCAAAGTATGGCTAACTTTTGAGAAATGAAAAATCTCAATACCGACAATAGGTTTAAAATGTGTTTACTACCAAAATATGTTCGATTCCTATGAGTTAATTAGTATAATAGTTGGTTAGAGTCAAAGTTGTATCTTTTGTACCATTTGCAAAAAAATTAGGTTTCACTTCTAATATCTTCGGTGTTTGAAGTGATAAAATTTGAACTACATCTCAAAAGTTTTTAATCTTGAGAATATATTAATAAGTAAAAAATTATGTGGTAGTATACGGTGGTTTTTATAAAAACGGTTTATTTTAAAAAATCTTAAAAATAAATCTCATTCGCCAGTAATGGGTAAACAAACAAAACAAAAATGTCGTCCATAAGATATTTTTACTATCTTTCCAATGGTATATACATATTGTTCCAATCCGACTATAAATGACTTAGATATAGCAAAGTCCATTTCCAAACTTTGCACAGAAATAAACTCCCTTCAGAGGTCTTTCCGCGGATTTTTTTTCAAATCAGCTTGAAAAGTACTACATCGGGGTAAAAAAAAAATTCACTGGATCAACTTATTGCAAAATTGAGATTTAAAATACGAATTAAGGAATTATATTTTTAAAGGTCTGCACACATCTATATGAATAACAAAAGCAGTGTTGCCACTTTATGGGTAGGACATGGATGATAGCAATTATTAAATAGTTTAGTTTTTCACTTAAATTTCAATTCAAATGAATGAATTGAGAAAGTTATCAAATTTGTAAATAAAAAAATATATTATACAAAAAAAAATTTAATTCATAAACTAGCCAGTAGATAGTGGGTCTATGAATACAACTTAGCAATTACTTCAAAGCATTGTTGGTAGCAGAAACGGTGCGATTATCGGTGAGGGTAAGTAACGCTATTGTAGATTATTTCGGTTTCAGTATTTTAAGGATAATTGTATTTCGATAACGGTATTTTAAGGTTAACTGTATTGCAATTATTTCGATAATGATATTTTAAGATAACCGGTATTCAGTTATTTCGGTGCATTCCGCAAATTTTTTTTTACAAAAAAACAAAGTAAAGTAAAATAAATTGATTACTTAAGTGTATGTAAAATTCACAATTACGACGTGGAATTTCAAAAAGTTTAGACTAAAAAATAATGGTGTTGTAAGGATAATGGGATAATGGTATTTCATTAATTTCGGTACTGGTATTTTAAATGTATCGATATTTGAATCTATAACAGTTTTAGCGATAGAGCCTACCAACCCTGCCTCAATGTATTTAATTACTTTTGGCTTATGAATGACTTAACATCTAATTCATCCGTTGACTTGTAGAAGAGCGTGAAATATTAATAAAAATAAAAATTTTAGACTACTCGCAAACTGACTAAAATTGTGAAGTTTGCATAAAAATTCCAATATCTATTTTTTATTCATACGAGTTAATGAATTGATTCACAGCGACTGATCATCCACGAATTAAACCGACACATCAGGAAAGTGTATTAATCTATACATGCTTTGAAATTCTTTCGTTATACAAATAAGCTATTAACGTACACAAAAAAATCGTTACCAAGTAATTAAGAAAATTTCAACTAATAAAGTTTTATCGAATAATTTATTATATTGTATATGCCAAAAAAACATTATTTTAGTTGAAGTGCTCCCAATTTCTTGCCAAAGATTTTTTTGTGTGTATTTAAAAAGCGCAAATAAAACTTGATTTTTGAAAGACTCTAAAATAAGATTATTTTTAAATCGTTCACATGTGATCATAACTGACTCTTATTTACAAGCTGACTCTTATTTACAAGTGTTTTGTTCTAAAGTTAATTTTTTCTCTAAATTTTATGAAAATTCATATGAGACTCAAAAGTTCATCATAAATGCTGCATATTTAAGGAACTTTTATTTGTAATAATACAACGCCCAGAACGATGGGACAATTAAAATGGCCAAATCACTTTTTTTAAGTTTACTGATGAGGCAATTACCTTTTTTCGGAGTTCAAATTGTAGTAATATGTTAATTGAAGTCATTTAGGCTTGTATTCAAAAAAATGTTTTGAATTTTATTACAGTTTAATAAAACAAATTAACATGCAAAACAACAAATATCGTTCAATTAGCCTTTAATAAGACAAAAAGTTTTTTTTTTTGAATTTTCATGTTATAATTTAATTTTTGGGTAATTTTGTCTACACTTTTGGGAATTTTGATTCTTGCTTGTGGCAGCACTGAGATTAAACAAGATTAAACTGAAATATTTACTTGTAGTGGTGGAAAAAATCATACACATTTGTTGCACAGTGGTTTGCCGAATACAAAATGGGTAATAATTCATACTTGTTTGTACTTAGTAGAATCCCCGAATAAAAACACCAGGATGGAGGGTATCTAAAGACTCGGCACAGCCGAATTTAATCTTTGGTTTGTATAAGTTCCCAGTCATCTGGGGACTTATACAAACCATCGAGCGGGCTTTAGCCCGCTTGTTTTTATTAAAAATTTTTTTGTTTTATAAAACCAATTTTTTTTGTTTGTGGGAAAGCTCCTTCAGGACCCACTTTTCTTTTGCCCTCCCAACACTGGCATACTAGTTACAAAAAATTGTTTGCCAGTACTAACATTTTGGCACAGCCAGTAGTTGTCCAGCTATTATCACTCATTTTTGTGTTTAGCCATCAAATATTATATGTCTCGTTAGCTCAGTGGGTAGAGCAATCGTCTGCCAATCTGACGGCCTGGGTTCAAATCACGGCAGGACCAAAAAAATACATATGAACTTTTTTTAAATTTTATTTTGGAAAATATATTTCCAGACCACCTATTTGGTTTTGCCAGCGTTTTGCCAACGTTTAAAAATTTTGTTCCTCCAGTGCTTTTCCGGCGCTTTTTGAACAGCCGGTCCTTTTGTCTAATCATGTTATCATTTTGGGAATGGGAAAGCACTTTTTGCCAGTACGTGTACCACCTGTTAAAGTGCTTTGCCACCGCTTTCCCGTTTGTATTTTTCTGACTGGGCTGTGTATTTTTGGAAATTCTATAAAATTTCCTTAAATCCTGAATTGTCTTTATCTACAAATGGTCTCCAGACTTAAAGTGACACCGCATTAAACATGACCAGATTTTTCTTTGTTTTTAGCGATTTTAAAATAAAGTTAACAACACTGAAACTTTAAAGTGAATGGGCTTATTCTTTACTTACCGCGATATTACAAATCAGTCAGGCCTTTTTTACGTTATAGTATAAAGCATTTTGAAAATTTTATATATATCGGTAGGGTATAAGAAACAATATATTTTTTTGGGAACAGTTTAAAAACAATGTAACAAATAATATTTAATTTAATAATTTTAATATTGTATCTTCCCATGACTTAGTTAAAAAGCTTTTACAATTTAAAGCTAACTGTTCCCATTTATTTTATGTTTTACTATCATCCCATTGAAAAGAATTAAAAGAAAAACTGTTCCCAGCAGTGAGAATGTGAGATTAAAGTTTTGCTCGAATTTTGTAAAATTTTCCATTTCCGTGGATTTTTATTTGATCTGAAGATTGTTACAATAAGTGTTATTTTTGTTCGATTTTAAGATCAAATATGACAAATTCGAAATGGAATTCACAATTTTACTTTACAAATAGAGGAAAAAACTTATGAAAAAAACTTTCCTAGAACCAATGGTTGACAATTAATGCATTTTCAAGTACTACCAAGAACTATCATTAGATTGACTTTAAAAACAATAAAAAGTAAATTATTCACAGTAGCAAGTTATAAATTAACAAAAGGTCCTTAAACACATAGTTATAGTGAATTTTTTAATAATTATTTCTTCCCAGTAAGAATAAAAAAATGCAAAAAAAAAGTTTTTTTGCTTAACACAAATATTTTTGGTGGGAAAAGTTTAAAAAATTAATTAAAATATTTAAGCACCAAGTTTTTTACTAAACATATAAATTAAACTGTTCCCACTATTGATTTAACTAATATAATACTGGGAAGAGATTTTTAAGTAAATCCCATATTTTGACGACTGGAAATGCTTTTTTTAAAAAAGAAATTTTAATTACAATGTATTTGATTGAAACAATGGAAATGCTTTTTTTAAAAAAGAAATTTTAATTACAATGTATTTGATTAAAACAATTTAAAAAATATATTTCAAATACTAAATGCTCAAGTTTTGTTTACAAACCATGTTATAAATTTAATCAGTATTTTTTGTTGAGAATGTTTTTAAACCGTAAATTCTGAATTTTGATCACTTGGAATACTTTTTCTAAAAAATAAATGTAACATGCCTTTTTTTTACACTTTAAAAATATAAAAGTCAAATAAATGTAACATGTCTTTGATTTGTACACTTTAAAAATATATTAAAAAGTCAAGTGAAATATACAATTTTTCTACTGCTGATTTATATGCGGTTTGATACTGGGAACTTATATTTTAAATTCAGATCACTGAAAGCAGTTTAAAAAATATATTTAAAATCATGAAATATCATGTTTTTCACCAAACACTGAACTTTGTTATCTATTGTATACTTTGAATTCTAACCACTGAGAAAAATTAAGAATAGGGTATTTTTTAATTGGGGACAGCTCAAAATCAAATTTAAAACACAAATTTTTTTTACCAAAAATAATTGCAACTTTTCCCAATGTTGTATGGAACACGATGTACAGCTAGGAACATTTTATACTTCTATTATAAAATCTGTATAACTTCCCAATTTTGATTGAATTACGATGTTCTACTGACTGGTATTTTACTTAACTTTTGCAATTTTTTTTATGAGAAAAATGTTGACCCAACTGTTTCCCTGCAGAACAGTTGGTTGTAGCTTATAGTATTCAAAATTCTGATAACTGCACACAGTTGTTTCGAAAGAGAAATATCAAAATTCAATATTTTGATGAAAATAATTTAAAATATTCATATAAAAAATAAAAAAAGGATTTTAGACCTAAAATTGTCATAATTTGTCTAAAAGAAAAATATATTACATTGATTTTTACTAGTACACTCATTGGCGGACTTAGGCCGGTCTGGGGTGGGCAAAGCCCACCCTAGACTGCTTTTTGCCCACGCCAGAATTAAAAAAAAAACTTACTATAATTCTTGTATCTTTGATTTTTATATCAAAAAGTATCACAATATTATTTTTTTAAATATCAGTTAATCCTGTGTTTTTGATTGGGAAAATGTCTACTGATTTCCTAGGACGATAATTTGTTGGAATCTAAGGGTCAGTTTTAAAGCCAGAACTAATACGTCATTCATACTGAACCCAACTAGTAGTTTTCAAATTTATTTAGTTTTCGATTGTCACATCTAGGGTTTGGGATTTCCCGGACTTTTTTATTTCCCGGGAAACGGGAATGAAAAAATTTGATTCCCGGGATTCCCGGGAATCCCGGGAAATATTTTTAAACAAAATTATTAATGAAAACCACCTATATAAGTAATTTTTGTTAAAAAAAAAAACACTATTTCAGTACAAATACAGTCTGTGTAGTGAGAATTCAAAGTAAAAATATCAGAATGTTGAACATTTGATTTCACATAAATTACTGCCAAATGAATTTTATGATTTTTATGATTCCAGCAGAAAGCACCCACTACTGGATTGTCGGAAATAAACCGTTTCATCACATTTGGCCCATTAGATATGGTGGCCACAATTTTATTTTCCAAAGACAAATAAAACTCTTCTAGTTTTTTCTACAATTCTTATTTCATCAGCATTACATTTTCCTGATATATAAACCAACCCCAGGTTATAAAATTAATTATTTCCCTATATTTAGTTAGAATATTCTTCTACCTCAAGTCCAAATTCTAATATGATATTCAGGAAATGTTTGCCCTACCATAAAACCTTTAATGCCTATTCAGCTTACACTTTTTTCTTCGGGTACTTTGCTAATTTTAGCTGAAACGTTATTCTTGTTGTTTTCTGACCATAAATTTTTTTTTTTTTTGTGAACCAAATTTAGATGTCGGATAACCAAATTTAGATACCACCGATAACCATTAGTCTTTTCTTTTCACATTTATTAATGAAAACGTTACTTATAAAATTATTGACCCTTAATATAAAGGAGTATTTTAAATTTAAAGTCGACTTTATTTTTAATCAAACGGTTTTGTTCATTTTGTGTATGAAAACCTTACAAAAATATTTATATTTTCAAATATTTTGATTGGTTGAAAATAAATTAACCAATCAGAATGCTCCAAAAAAAACCAAGTCAAGGTATACTGCCACCCAATATTTTAACTAAAGTCGGCTTTACCTAAATTATACATTTGAAAAATTTAGATAGTAAGGGCGATTATTTGTAAGAAACAAAGCTTTTTTCATATTTCTTTTAAACATATTATCAAGTTTTTAGGTTTTACTTCTTAAATTTTGAATAAGTTATGCGAAAAATCTTTATTAGTTGAAATGCTCCTAATTACTTGGCAAAGATTTTATTTGTGTGTCAAATAAATGTATTCCCTTTTAAAAGATTTTAACAATGACATTTTTGTTTTGGTATTTAAAATGTTTTTTATGAATAAAATCAAAAAATCGTATTCGAAACAAAAACAATTTCAAAAATTTAATATTTTTAAAATTTCCCGTTTTCCCGGGAAAAATATATTATTTTCCCGGGAATTCCCGGCAAACTTTTCCCGGGATTTCCCGGGAATTCCCGCCCGGGAATTCCCGAACCCCAAACCCTAGTCACATCCCATACAAATTTCAAATCGAAATCTTGAAAAAAACGAAAACTTCTAGTTTTGGGTTCAGTATGAATGAGGCTTAAAGTCGATTTTTGTCTTAAATATTTCTTAAATAAGAAATGTTTGAGACATTCTTACTTGAGAAATATTTAAGAAACAAATCGATTTTAAGCCTCATTCATACTGAACCCAAAACTAGAAGTTTTCGTTTTTTTTTAAGATTTCGATTTGAAATTCTGATTATAAGAGTTTTTTTTTAACCCTCTAACCGCCTCCAGGAGGGGTGTATTAAATTGACCACAAATGCGCCAAAGAGTATTTTATAATAACAAATTAAGTTATTTCGATCAAAAATAAAATTTACTAAGTTATTTGTAAAGATATTTTTCGTGTACATTGCACGGTTTGGAAGCGAGAAAGAGTCTAATTTAAAATTTCGTCAAATTTAAAAAAATAATAAAAAAAACAAACACAATTTTCAAAAATCTTAGAAACATATTTAAGTCAACTCACCCCAGAAAAATGGTCAGGTACGCCAATGAGTTCACTCAAAAATTCATTCGAGTACAAAAAAACAAAAAAAAAATAGAAAAAAGCTAGTGAAGAATTTAAAGGTTTTATAAAGTAAATGCTCTAAAGGTTTCACTCCGCGTTCGATTTTTCCCGGTTTTTGTAATTTTTTTTGTATGTTTAATATTTTTATAATTTTTAGCTTCGAGCACATTTTTATATTTTCACAACTTTTTCTTTTTTACTATTTTTACCTGAAATGTATTCAAAAACAATGTTCATATGCTTTTTGTTCCAAAACAATGCAAAAATATATGATTTCGATCATAAATTATGTATCGAATGAAAAAGTGACAGTTTTGTTTGATCATACTCTCGCTATTGAACGCCATCATCCCAAATTCAAAAAAATCGATATCGGATACCCGATATCGGATATCGAAAGCGGCGATTAGACCCCAGTTTAATTACTAGAATCGAGATATTTGTTGATGAGAACAGTTTTTATATTTAAATTTTTTAAATATTTAAAAACTTGCCAATTCGTATCTGCTTGCAATAGGTCTGTTCGACGTCGTTACCGCGGGCCCACCCACGATAACCCAATTTACCCGAAACAACAATTTACGCACAATTTTAACAATAGAAACGCTTTCTGGTAAAATTGGCTACCCGCGGTAACGTACGTGGAACAGAGCTAATTTAAAAGTAAACTCGTCGCAACAGCTGTAATATTCGTATTGGGAACAGTGAACATTTTGCTATACCCAGACTAAGAAGGTAAATGTTTCGTTAAATTTCTTTAAAGATAAACTGTTTTTGTTTTTAAATTATCTATTCCTATTATAATAAAATTTGCAAAATTCCACTAAAAAAATATTTTTATCTTAATACATGGAAAATTAACTTGGTTTTAGACAAATTGGCTTTTAAGTTTCAAATAAATTCCCAAACGAAAAATGGAATTATAAAAATTAAAAAAAAAATCATCTTACGTTGGCCTTAAAACAGCACATGGTACAGCATTGCTCAAAATATCATGCGTCACTGGGCACATATATCTGGCCTCCTTAGCTATTAACGACTTTTTTGAATCTCCATCTTTTACCAAAGTAAATTTAACATCTATTAAATCCTTGGCCTTTAATATCTTCTCCGACACTGGGCAATATATAGTGGGATCGGGTTTTTGTGCCTTAGCCTTGCCAGCATTTGGACATTCTGAAGGCAGCCAAAAAGCTGGTAACTTTGTTGCATTTCCATTAGCCATATTAGAAATTGAACTTTCATCTTTAGCGTCCTTCGATGTAGAGGGTTTTTCGACAGTACCATTTACTGGTTTACCGGACTTAACAAATTGCTTTACACATTCCTCTTGTCGACGGCTCAGCTCTTGGTTAACAACAGCCTCTTCGGATTTTTTCAATCTTTCGTATTCTTTTAATTTACGGCTATATTCATTTTTCTTGGTAATAATATACTGTAGTATAGCCTCCTTGTCAAATAAATACCCATCTTTTGTGACAACCGGATTTCGGCACGGCTGCAACGTAAGAGAACAGCAATCGAAAGATTTGATTGAATCTTTACCCAAGCGTTGTGCATTTGTGCCATAACCCGATTCGGCGGCATCTCTTTTCTTTTCATTATAGGTATAAACAGCTCCCGCAGTACAATTTCTAGCATGACGTGTCATTTTTTATAAAATATGCAATAATTTTCCGGTTTTTCGTTTTTTTTTTTTTTTTTAATTTTCGTACACAATTTTCCAAAATTTTCTGTTTACTTGTATGTGGACAGCTGTTTTTATTTGTATACAATAAAAGTGCTGCCAATTTTATTTTTACAAACTTTGAATACAGTGTTGTATTTTTACTATAGTTTTTGTTAACAAGAAACTGTTATTACAATTTGAATAATTGAAAATATTTTACATAAAAAAGCTTAAACTCACTTAAAACTTACAAAAAGAAACAAAAGCAAAATAACTGGTATATAGGCATCAAAGTGCTAAACCAACCGAAACTGAGTAACAACACAAATTAAAAGAAACTTTTTTTTTTGCTCGCACAATTTAAGGTAGAATTAAGGGCGGATTATGGGACCGTAAACGTAAATGTCATGTAACTGTACCGTGCCGTAGCTAAAAAGTACACTTATAGATTACCGTAAACGACATTACTATTTAGCATATATTTCATGTGGTTTTATATTTAATTCTAAATTTTTCCATTTATTTGTTAATTTTTATTCCTTATTTGTTGTTTGAATCAATTTTCTTTATTCATTTCATATTTTTTCCGACTAAAATCAATCAACTGTTTCGATGCCGGATAGAAAATTCTGATTTCAACAGAATGATCCGGCAAGTTCGTTTACATTTACGTGTTAGTAACCATTCGTATACATTTCTTCTTGTGGTATCGGAACAGCTGATTCGTTACAGATACGTTTACGGTTGGGTAACTCAGCCTTTAGTGTCTGCATTTCCATATACGTGTTCTGAATGCATGTTTTGCTCAATTTACGTGTTTTGGTTCCCATACATTTTTATACGTTTTCTTGTGAGTAAAACCAGGGACTATTAATTATAGAGATAGGAAATCAAAACTTACACTACTCACCGGAAGGGGGCGCTGAAATTTAGTATCGCCTGAGCAACTATTTAGTATCACTTTAGTATCACCTGAGCCTATATTTAAAAACTCAAAAATTGCTGAAAACAGCGCAAAATAACAAAAACTCAAGCGCAAAATATGTTCAAATAATAAAATTTGAGAATTCCTTTTTTTATTTGCTTTTTTGTTTGTTATTATTTCAATTTAAATAAAAAATAAAATTGTCAATTTTTTGAACAAAGCGCCATCATGATAACGAGTCCGTTATAACTTTTGTTTTTGGTGATGCCATACCCCAAACTGTAAATTTCAAAACATATCGAAAAATGTCTGTGCAACTCTGAATTGTGTCTAGGATAAGAAAAAAAAATACAGCATTATCCATATATAGTAAGTGGCAAGGCGTCATTTTCTTTAAACTTCGAAAATAAAAAAAATACACTTTGACTTGGCTGCAACAAACAAAACGAAAACATTAAAAATAATATGAAAAAGTTGTAAATTAAAAAACATTAAGCGTATTCACAGTTCACGCTATTTTAAGTAGTAAATTAGCATTTATCGTAAATTTGACAACTTTCTATGGGTTAAACTTAAAAAATCATGCTATTTTACAACGTGCTAACTTTAGCACTTAAACTGTGAATTGCTTCATTGTTTTTATTGAAAAATACATCAAAATAAAAAGAATAAAGAGTGATAAACAAAGGATAAGTTTGCCAGACTGACATTCCCGCTCACGCTGCAAAAACCTTACTCTTGGTTTTTATATGTGCAGATTACAAAGTTTCGGTATGGGAAATTTGCTCAAATTTACTTTGAAATAGGGGAGATTTGTTTTGAAATCAAAGAAATCCTCTCAGTTTGCATACAAATTTGCTTTGAAATTAGGAAAATTTGCTCAAAAGAGAGGGAAATTCTCTCATTGGGGAGCCCGTTACCGAACCCTTGCAATCTGCATAAAATTTTGTTGGGGCCGCGAGGCTTACCGTATCTCTATCTATTCTTACTCTATGGTCAAACTTCGAAAAATCGAATACGCAAAACACATCATGGAAACATGGTATTACATGGGGTTTCTAGAAGACGTTCGTTGTCACACGAATGAGTGACTACATGTATTTTGTTTTTGTATTGCATGTATTTTGTTATTGTATTTTCGTTCGTGTGGAGCAAAACGTCATCTAGAAACACCACCTTAGTATTAATATTATATCTAGTATTATAATTATTATCACAAATCTGTAAATAACTTTATCATATATGAGCTGTCAAAATCACATTAAATTTGTTAAATTCTGTTATTTGTTATTCCCCCAGTCAGCTTTGGGTTAAAAATTATCAGAATCGGTGCAGCGGTTCAAAAGTTCTGAGTGAAAATGTGAGGGCACTTCGAAATTTTCCATACAAAATTGTACATTTTATAGCTTCGTTAAATGTACTTAAATTTTTATAGAAGTGAAAAATTTGTATAAAGGTTTTTATGGTGTCCTCACATTTCCAATCACAACTTTTGAACCGCAAGACCGATTTTGATTATTTTTAACACAAAGCTTCTTGGTAGAGTAACAAACAACTTAACTAAAAACGAGTAAAAAGGTTAAAGTCGGGCATGCCGACTATACAATACCCTACACCAGTCTGGTTAAAAGCCAACTAATGTTTGGATCCGAAATTCGAATGGGTTAAAATGGGACTTGTGTCAAAATTTTCTATAACGTGAGTCAGCGAACCAAATTTCATCAAAATATCTTAATATTTGCGACCTGCAGTTTGTAACCAAGCCAATTTTGGGGGGACCCTTATATGAGCACTAGGTCTAAACATGGACCAGTGTTAACCAAAATCAATAGGCTTCGTCCTTGAGCTGATATAAATCGGTGTACCAAATTTCATCAAAATATCTTAATATTTGCGACCTGCAGCGTATAAATAATATAATTTTGGGGGGACCCTTATATGGGCACTAGGTCTAAACATGGACCGATGTTAACCAAAATCAATAGGCTTCATTCTTGGGCTGATATAGGTCGGTGTACCAAATTTCAGCAAAATATCTTAATATTTGCGACCTGCAGCGTATAAACAATATAATTTTGGTAGGACCCTTATATGGGCACTAGGTCTAAACATGGACCGATGTTCACCAAAATCAATAAGCTTCGTCCTTGTGCTGATATAAATCGGTGTACCAAATTTCATCAAAATATCTTAATATTTGCGACCTGCAGCGTATAAACAATATAATTTTGGTAGGACCCTTATATGGGCACTAGGTCTAAACATGGACCGGTGTTAACCCAAATCAATAGGCTTCGTCCTTGGGCTGATATAAATCGGTGTACCAAATTTCATCAAAATATCTTAATATTTGCGACCTGCAGCGTATAAACAATATAATTTTGGTAGGACCCTTATATGGGCACTAGGTCTAAACATGGACCGGTGTTAACCCAAATCAATAGGCTTCGTCCTTGGGCTGATATAAATCGGTGTACCAAATTTCATCAAAATATCTTAATATTTGCGACCTGCAGCGTATAAACATAGGTCTGCGTACCAAATTTCATCAAAATATCTTAATATTTGTGACCTGCAGCGTATACACAATATAATTTTGGTAGGGCCCTTATATGGGCACTAGGTCTAAACATGGACCGATTTTAACCAAAATCAATAGGCTTCGTCCTTGGGCCGACATAAGTCGATGTACCAAGTTTCATCAAAATATCTTAATATTTGCGATTTGTAGAGTGCGCACAAGAATGCATGGACAGACGGACGGACAGACGGACATCGTTAAATCGAAATAAAAAAAAAATTCTGAGTCGATCGGTATACTATAAGGTGGGTCTGGGACCAATATTTTTTGGTGTTACAAACATCAGCACAAACTTATTATACCCTGACCACATAGTGGTGTAGGGTATAATTAACGGTAAACAAATTAAAATATCGAGTGTTTAGGGGTGCTTCAAACTATAATTTTCAAACTCAAATATCTTTTTTTTAAGAGCTAACCTAGAAAAACGGCTAGCACCACTAGATTCAGCGTACCCGAATTAGTTTTACCCACTGGATAAGTGCACAGTGTATTTATATTGATATTTTTATTACATAAAGAGAACGTCGATAACATATTTTTGTTTCGTTTTCTATATTTTCAATACATAAGAATGAAACAAAACCCACAAGACATCTTCTGTTCTTATTTAACTCATTAATCCAGCACCGCAGAGATACGTTACGTTTACGCTCGAGTAACGAAGCCTATAATCGTAAACGTAACGTATTTCTGAATTAATGAGTTTAATAAGAAGAGATGTGTTGTGTTTTTTGTTTCATACGAAAATAGACAACAAAAATCTATTCACAACAAATCTATTCACAAACTTTCTTAAAAACCGTATTGACCTTCGAGTTTTGTGTCTATTTGCGAAATAATTAACTGACATATTCTTATGTTTTAAAGTGCGTTATTTTTGAAAAAATAGTCACTTTTAGTGCATATTTTTTATGTTTTTAATGCATATTTGTCTTTTTAGGCGCATATTTTACAAATTTGTAAAAAAATATAGATAAATTTGGAAAAAAATATAACTATATAACTAGTTTGAAAAATTAATAGTTATATTTTTTTCCAAATTTATCTAAATCTGTAAAGTTTTTATTTTTAATAGTAAAAGGCTTTTTTTTTTAATCATGTAGGTTGATAAACAGCATCCGGTTTCTAATTTGTTACTAGCACACGCTGTAAAATTGCTTATTTAAAACTTTTATTTGTACATTATTGTTTTCTTCTACTGAACGGCAGAAAACAGGCTTTGAATTCAGTGAACTTATTTTATTTTTTTTTAATTCAGTGAACTTATTTAATTTTTTTTTTTTTCAATTCAGTGAACTTGTTATTTTTTTTTTTTTAATTCACTGAATGTAATTTTATTTTTTTTTTAATTCACTGAAAATTTTTTTTTTAATCAGTGAATTAATTCATCGAATTTTTAATTCAGAATTGAAAAATTGAATTAAGGAATTAATTCTTCAAAGCTCTGTATAGGAACAAAACAAACCTAATCTAAATGTTGTAAGTAAATAAAATTCAAGTTTTATATTTAGTTTAAACATTTATATATGTTTATTTATATATTTGTTTTCTTCAATGATATATATTTATATATGTGTATGTATATTCATTCCTTAAACTAATACATTATTATATATTTTTGTATGCTTTCAACTTATTTTCTTTATCAACACTTTATTACCATAGTTATATATGTATGTATATATCCTCTCTTACTACTTTTGAAACTGAATAAAAAAATTATCTGTTCACATGATTTATCACAGAACATAAATTATAGTTTAAACTCGACAACTATTTTTGTGATTTAAGGAGTAGAGACAATAATTACATATTATATATTTTTGGCATATTTTGCTTAATAATAAATATATATAATTTTCCCGAATATTTCTATAAAAAAGAAGCGAGTTGTAAAAAGTACTAATAGTTTTCTTTTAGAAAAATAGAGCATTATATATAGATATGCTTACTAAATTTAAGAAAAGATATTTGTGTGTGCATTTAAAATTTTTGTTCAAAAGACATAGAATTTTAACACTTTTATTTTTACAATCTTATATTTGAAATTTTATTAATATGTAATGTATTTATATATAACTTAAACTAATTTTATAACTATTTTGAGCATTACAAACTTAGATTGTTTAATCAAAATAAGTTACTTAAATATTAAGATTAATATAATTATACAAAATTTTAAAACTATATCGATGTCCCAAATGAATTATCAACAATTTTAAAACAAGCTCACTTTAAAAACTTATATAATTTATACATTTTATGTATCAAAATAAAGAACAGTGAGGAGATCCATAGATTCTCGTTGTTAGCTTCACTCTTTGATATTACCTAGTGTCTTCAAATGCAATGAAATGTGCAAAGAAATTTGAAAATAAAACACAAAACAACCTACATACCAATGTCTTGACATGCAATAAAATGTTAGCAAGCAATTGTCAAAATGATTTCATCTCAAGTGAAGATACTTTATTTCAAAATTATTGCAATATCATGATATCGTTTATATTACAAAATGTAATGAACACCTCCAAAAATAACGATAACGTTGACAACATTGGTAAGAGTATGGGAAAGAAAAAATATAAGAGAATTACAGAAACCGCTATTAAAATAAAATAGATTATATGTATATCATGCAGAGCTTTGAAGAATTAATTCCTTTTTGAATGAATTCATACCAATCGAATTCAATTTTCTCTAGAATTGAATGAATTCCTTTTCTTAAGTAATTCACTGAATTCGTTCAACTGAACGCGTTCATCAAACAACAAATTCAAAGAATTAATTCAATTGCAATAGTTCTTTTTATTAAATCAAATGAATTAATTCACCGGTGAACGCGTTCAATTTTATAAATCGAACGGAAAAAAAGTGAATTAATTCCTTACTGAATTAATTCACTACTGAATTCGTTCAATTTCATTTTCGTTCAGTGAATTGAAAAAAATAAAATTAAGTTCAGTGAATTAAAAAAAAATAATAATAAGTTCACTGAATTGAAAAAAAATAAAATAAGTTCACTGAATTGAAAAAAAATAAAATAAGTTCACTGAATTCAAAGCCTGTTTTCTGCCGTTCAGTAGAAGAAAACAATAATGTACAAATAAAATTTTTAAATAAGCAATTTTACAGCGTGTGCTAGTAAAACTGAACAAATTAGAAACCGGATGCTGTTTATCAACCTACACGATTCAAAAATAAAGCCTTTTACTATTAAAAATAAAAACTTTACAGATATAGATAAATTTGGAAAAAAATATAACTATATAACTAGTTTGTAAAATTAATAGTAATATTTTTTTACAAATTTATCTATATCTGTAAAGTTTTTATTTTTAATAGTAAAAGGCTTTATTTTTGAATCATGTTGGTTGATAAACAGCATCCGGTTTCTAATTTGCTTATTTTTACTAGCACAAGCTGTAAAATTGCTTATTTAAAAATTTTATTTGTACATTATTGTTTTCTTCTACTAAAGGCAGAAAACAGGATTTGAATTCAGTGAACTTATTTTATTTTTTTTTTTCAATTCAGTGAACTTATTTTATTTTTTTTCTATTCACTGAACTTATTATTTTTTTTTAATTCACTGAACGTAATTTTATTTTTTTTAATTCACTGAACGTAATTTTATCTTTTTTTAATTCACTGAACGAAAATGAAATTGAACGAATTCAGTAGTGAATTAATTCAGTAAGGAATTAATTCACTTTTTTCCGTTCGATTTATAAAATTGAACGCGTTCACCAGTGAATTAATTCATTTGATTTAATAAAAAGAACTATTGCAATTGAATTAATTCGTCACAAAATAAATCGAACGAAAGCAAATATGAATTAATTCCATTCAATATATGGTGCTTAGTGAATTAATTCATCGAATTTTTAATTCAGAATTGAAAAATTGAATTAAGGAATTAATTCTTCAAAGCTATGATATCATGGATCATATTATAACCTAGTGTCACAAATGCAATGAAATATGCAAAGAAATTTGAAAATATCACACAAAGCAACAACAACGAAAATAATTTTGTTGTTGCTTTGTGTGTAATTCGTAAATTTTATGGAATTTTTTATTGCGTTTGAAGACACTAGGTAACAAAGAGACTTTATGCTTCTTACTTTATTGAAAATAAAATAGATTCTATCTCACGGCAACACCGCTCAGCGGTTTTTAAATGTCAAAATGAATGGAAAAAAACTGAGCTCTTATTCTGGGCCTTTACTATCTCACGACAGCACCGTTCAGCGATTTTAAAATGTCAAAATGTACAGTAAAAATGTACTGCACTAAGAAAGGAGAGGCTCTGAGAAAAACGCACCCGAAATATACGACCGATAGCGGCAACGGCAAATTATCATGGAGCACATATAACAAAGATACTTTAATCCTCTTATATGCCTCAGTAAACTAAAAAAAAACTTACTTCAAATACGTTATTAAATGACGAACTAACAGGGTACTAAATACATTCAATACTCGTATATTAAAATAAAAAAATTTAAATTTGTAATAATTTTGGTAACCGAAACCTTTATAATACCGTTATCCGTTTCAAACCCCTTTCAAATTGGTAACCGATAGCAATACCGAAACTCTTAATTAATACCGCTATTGAATCGGTTACTAAAAAATATTTTTTTTTTACGTTTTTGACGAAAAAAATATAAATTTTTTAAAACAAAATATACAAAATTTTGTTTGTTAATAAAAAATCGTATTGCTAGTTGGCGTATTACTATTATTTTTTTTTAATTTGTTTTAGCAACATTTAGGTTCACTCAGGAAATTATGTAGGTAAATTCAACTACAAATGACAGTTAAAATGACTTCATTTGCAGTTAAAAAGGTGTAGACTACATTTGCATTTAAATCAACTACAATGTGAAGTTATTTTTAACTGTTCAAAATCAACTGACAAAAAAAACAACTACAAATGCAATTAAAACAAAATACATGAAAATTATTGTAAAATTGTACAAACAACTGCAAATGTAGTTAAAATAAGATAAACAAAAAAATAATTAATTTAATAAAAACAAATTTATGTAAATACTCTTAGCTTTATTCTCGAATAAATTTAAAATTGAGAAATCAAGATTTACACTTAATATCACTTTTATTTATATGTTAAGATACTGTTCTAGATGTCCGTCTGTGAGTGATGAAATGTTGATTGGCTTCCTTTTTTCTCCAGGTAGCAAGGGATGAAAATATAATATAACTGAAAGAAAATAATTACAATACGAGTATTTTTTAATATTCCCGTAAAAAAATTTATACTTCATATTATTAAACTTACCTTATTATTTTAATTATTTAATAAAATATATAAAATTTTCCGTATTACACTCAGAAAAGTTCTGCAGTTACTACATGACAGTTATTTGTGTAGTAATGCGGTTGTAGTTATTTTAACTACAATTGTAGTTAATTCACTTAGATCAAAACTGTTCAATGTTTTTGACAGTTTTTTTTAAACTAACTACAAAAACTACCACATTGTAGTAACATTTATTTTATGCAGTTATTTTGAATTTTTTTTACAAATACTTAAATTTTCCAGTGTTTGTGCACATACACGAAGCAAACAGGAGCATGTGTATGAAGCGCTTGTTTAGAAATTTCTAGTGAAAGAATATGAGAAGAACATGTTTTTTCTGGTCTTAGTCATAAAACAACGCCAAAGAGTGAGGACGCGTAATACGGAAAAGGTTATATATTTTTTATTAAATTATTAAAATAATAAGGTAAGTTTTATAATATAAAATAAAAAATTATTTACGGGAATGTTAAAAAAATATTGTATTTATTTTCTTTTATATTCTCATCCCTTTTTACCTGGAGAAAAAAAGGAAGCCAAACAACACCATATTTCATCCCTCACAGACGAACATATACAACAATATCTTAATAGTGAACATTAAAAGTGACATTAAGTGTAAATTTTAATTTCTCAGTTTTAAATTTATTATATAATAAAATTAAGTTAGGAGTGTTTAAATAAATTTGTTTTTTATTAAATTAATAATTTTTAAAATAATTTTTATTTATGTTTTTTTAACTACATTTGCAGTTGTTTGTACAGTTTTACTATAATTTGCATGTATGTTGTTTCAATTGCATTTGTAGTTGTTTTCACCACATTTATCAGTTGATTTTTAACAGTTAAAAACTTTAACTTCATATTGCAGTTAATTTAACTGCAAATTTTGTCTACACCTTTTTAAGTGCAAATGCAGTTATTTTAACTGTCATTTGCAGTTGATTTTACCTACATAATTCCCTGAGTGTACGCGTCTTCACTCTTTAGCTGTGTTTTATAACTAAAAGTACAAGAGATGATATGTTCTTATATTCTTTCACTAGAAATTTCTAAACAAGCTCTTCGTACACACTCTTATTTTCTTCGCACACACACAATTGAAGTATTTGTAACAAAATTCAAAACAACTGCATAACATAAATGTTACTACAATGTAGTAGTTTTTGTAGTTTTTTTTTTTTTAATAACTGTCAAAAACGTTGAAAACTTTTTTAAGTAAATTAACTGCAATTGTAGTTAAAATAACTACAAATCAGATAAACGTTCAATTTTTTATATGTGATAGGTTGTATAATTGTCTAAATTCTTGGTAAGTGAAATTATCAGTTGGGCAATAATGGGTTAAATCAAGAAATATGCAACTAAAATAGGGTGACCATTCGTACTGATTTGATCAGTACATGTACTAATTTTTAGTCACGTGTACTGATGAACAAATCGTGTACTGATTTGTACTGATTTTTTGAAATTTGTACTGATTGTACCGATTTTTAACATTAAAAAAAATATTGCATTTTTTTCAATACGAAAAATCAAAATACGAATTGAATCCCCGTTAAATCGAATTAAATTTTTGTCTAAAGTAAACGAATTAATCAAGGGAATTCATTTAACTGAACGCGTTAAATTCCAATAATGATTTAAGAATTAATTCAATTGTAATAATAATTTTATCAAATCCAATTAATTAATTTACTGACGAATGCCTTCATTTTTTATAAATCGAAAAAAGAAATCACTAAATTTATGAACGGTTTCGCTCAACCGTTCATTGATTTATTATTCTTTATTATTATTCTTTATTCAGTCTATGGAACATCATTTCCTTACAGACTATGATTAAACTATAAAATAATTATAAATATTAATTAATATTATACATGTTTTAAGATATAGGCTTTTGAAAGAACAAGAACGGACGCACTTTTACATTAGTAGGCCACAAGGAAGGCTCAAATAGATTATCATATAAATCAGCGGAGATCCCAATTTTAAAAGAAACACTCCTCAATGTGTTCTGCTCAATTTCCTTTCTAACCAATTTAAAACATTTTAGATGGGTTTTGGAAATATTAGCACCTTTTGCAACATTTAAAAAATATTTTTCCGTTCAGTGTTTAAATTTTTACCGTATTTATAAAAAATATTTTTTATAAAAAATATTTCGGTTTCTAGAATAGCAAATCAGTTGATACAACAGTTATTTGACATTTCAACTGTCCTAAGAAGTATTCGGTTGTAGCAACCGAAACGGTAATCATAAGCTAAAGATTTCGAAAAGAAAAGTATATCTAAAATCTGAGGTTAGAAAACAGTTTACAAAACCTTAAAATTGTCTTCAAATCATTTTATGTAGGAAAAACAGCCAGAATGTAAACGGTTTTCTATGACAGAAATTAGGAATGAGAAAACAGAGAACCGATTCTGAATAGTTTGCAAGCGGTGAAGTGATAAAAATTGTCATTTGTTATCATTACTTTTAAATGAGTGAAAAATATTTTTCACCGCTTCACAGCCTCATAAACTATTCGGAATCGGTAGTCAGATTTGTTGTCAAGGCGGAATTTGTAGCCTTTGGTTTCTTGTGGTAATCAAATATGCCGTTTGTGTCTACATAAAGTTAGTTTAGACAATGTAATTTGTTTGTGACAACAGAAATTCGCTGACCAGAATAAAAATTCGGTAGTATTAACCGAAGAATTTTAATATAATTCTTTTTTTTGTTTTTTTTGTGAATATATTTAAAAAAAATTGTACTGATTTGAAGTCAGAAAAAAATGGTCACCCTAAACTAAAATGTCTTTTTTAAGAATTTATTAAAAATAACCAAAAAGAGATTTAAATGCATATAAATATGTGTATTTGTGCAATTTTTCAAACTGAAATTATACCTATTTTCACAATTTTCCTGAAAAGCAATTTTTGAGCTAGAAGTGTTTTGCATTCCCCTCGGATAATTTTCGCATTTTGTTAGAGAAAGTTGTTCTTACTCTCATTTTACATAACCAAAAAAAAACTAATTGTTTAAAAAAATAATTCTAAAGAATCTGAAAACTTTAATACGAAAATATGCTCTAAAGTTATTTTGAAATTTCATTGCATTTGGAGACAAGGGGTAAAAACGATATTTGACTATCAAAGAAGTGGCATATATACTGCATAAAAGTAACCCGAATATTCAGTCGAGCTCTATTATTTGTGGTATCATTGACAAAATTTGCGTGCCGGTTTGAATATTTAGAAAATTAATCCACAGCTTAGTAGCATTCGCCAATTGTAAAATTTTCATGAATTTTCTTCTGAATAGTGGTAGTTAATACAAATACTCACAAGGAAAATATCCCATCCTAAACACTCCGATTTTGATGAAATTTGAAAATGTGATAGAGATATGTGTATATATAAAATGTGCCATGTAATGTGCCATGTAACTTTTTATGCATATATCATTGTAGCCTGTCTGCTTAGTCCCTGATCTAATATTAAAATAGTGTATCGCATTTAAATTTATGTTCGAATCTTAGATTATGCTATGCTAAAATGACTCAAGAATCTTAAACTTTAATAAGAAAAAGAATTTTTTTTAATCTACGTTTAAAACGTTAATAAATCTTATAACGACTCAAAACATTAGATGTATATAATAAAATATTTATAGGGGGCACCATCGGGCTAAGAAGTATTCATAGGAAGACTTAAAATTATTACATACACTTATGTTATCTTAATGTTTGATATAATTTCTTTAAAATTAAAAATATTTTTTAGTATGTTTTTATAAGCTTAAAAATATTACCTATACTTGCACTTTCATCGGTTTGTGTTTTTTTTTTGTTTGTTTATATCAATATCTTATCATAGGACGGTGGTGGTGATTCTTCCAGAGTTGTTATATCTTCTTTAGCTTTTGTTTCTGGCAGCAAAATAGCTATGTGATATGGTGGTGGTCCTGCCTGAGCATTTACACTCAAGTTTTGTCTCTCCTCTTGTAGCTGATAGTTACACTGTAAGCCACTAACCACAACATCATCAATAGAATTAATCATTGATCCTCTGTCAGCATCATCCATACTACATCTATCTCTTGTTTGATCTCTTGAATTTGAACGTGACGATGTAGTCGAAGCAAATAGGACTCTTGGTACTTTACATATGGATACAAAACAAAAGGCAAATACAAAAGTAGCCGTCAATAGCCAAAATAGACCAACTTCAAATTTGGTACCGTGATTATCGAAATAGACCTTAATGCCTACAATGAATGCCACGGCTAAGACGAGGGAAGCAAATATACCACATTTTAGATGTAGAGGAAGAAATTGTAAATCGGTGCTTTCTATAGAACGTGCAGCACGACGCTGTCTGGGATGGTGATGATGCTGTTGATTAGCATTGTTAGTTAAAGTAGTGTTGGTATGGGTAGTGCGTGGATTTGTTACCAGATTGCTATGATCACATATTGCTGGAGACATTGTTGTTCCCGTTAAAGGTCTGACAAATGATGTTACAACTCTTGGTGATGATGATTGATAGAGTTCAGCTGATAGATTGGCAGTTTGGTTGGGGCTAAAAGAAAATACATGCTTACACTTTAGACTCGAATAAATTTATTGGATAATTATGGAAACTACTTTCAAATAGCTTTTAAATATTTCCTTAAATCCTAAAAATTTTATAGTGCTCCTATATCTTTAAGCAAAAAATCTAACATCCCCATACTTTGTGTTGAAAAAAAATGTTTTTTTAGAGGTATGGAACTTTTTTTTTCTTAAATAAAACTTATGCAAACTTCCAAAACTTTTTCGATTTCAGATTAAGTTTAATGACAATTAATCATTAAAAAACTAAATTCCCATCATTAAAATCATTCCCTTCACTGAGAGAATTATCTGCATGCCATTAATATCATCTACATTAATTCAATGAAGTTTCGCTAGAATTCGTCCATTAAAACTATTTATTAAATTAATGCAACTTAATTCAACTTTCACATAAGTAGACGATTATTAAAGTTTAATCCATCAAGGCAAATGACACTGATGATGGCTTTGTAGCGAAAGCCGAAAATACGTATTCTATCTTGCTGGCCTTATCGAATTCTTTCAAATTTTTTATTCTTTGTAATTTACTAGTGAAAATTGTATCATCTTTCTTTAATTTGAAAAAAATAATTTAAACAGAAAGTGATATTAATTTATGATCTAGAATCAAACTAAAAAACATTCATTAACCAAATAAAAGGTCAACTATACATACCCCTCATTCATAATAATGCAGTTTTTCATAAATTTTTTTCAAAACATTCACATTATTTATTAAAAATTTCATAAACCCAATGAAAAAGTTTTAATAAAAATAGTTTCACAGCAATTACGAAGTATTTTCATTAAATTTAAGCAATTTTACATTCCTTCGGTGTTCCATAGCACTTAACCCCACCGAACTAAGAAAAATATAACAGGGCTATGAACTAAAAAGCTTCAACAAAGCTTCACCATCAGATGGCGCGCAACAACTGTTATAAAATTCAACATTTCGCGCAATTACAGTGTTGCCATATTTGAAGCCCTTCATCTTTCACCACCTTTCACTTCTTCTCTATCCCCTTTCCAAAAGAAGCAACACGTTAATTAATAGGAAGAATTTCCTGAGTGTTGCTTCTCTTTAAAAAAAAAAAAAATAAAAAAATATCAATAAAATCATTTGATTCGATTGTCAAGCAATCTGTTCATTCGAAAATATTCTTATGACATTACAAGGTGAAATAGACCTGTAAATAACTTTAAAATAATAAGGGTTTTCACAAGGGGTGTACTATTTGTTGTATTGTTGTATCGTCCTAACAAAAAACAGAGTTGTTAAAAATTAAATTGAAAAAATACTACATTTGAGAATAGCACGATACAACATTTTTACGTATGTTTAGTGTCCTAACAGATAGAAAACTGAATAGAAAATCGTTGTTAAACACAAATAAAAATTTTAACAACTCTGTTTTTAGTTAGGACGATACAACGATACAACAGATAGCACACCCCTTATGAACAACCTAAATATTCGCTTTAAAACGAAATCAAATACGATATTCATGGACTTTAAATTCTGAACCCTACACTCACAGAAATAAACCTGCAAAAAGAGCAAGAGAATTTTTAATAGTTTTAACTAAAATTTTTACGTTTTGCTGTATGAATTAGATATAACAGAACTCTATTTTTATGAGTTTTTATTTGTTAATTTATAATGATAAAAAAATTAAATTAAAAATTTTTTTGGTACTATAGAGGTCAAAAAAGTACTATTTTTAAGCTGGTTAGTACTATTTTAAAAATCCCATTTATCATCCCTGGTCCACGTATAGCTAACACTGTTGGTAAAAGTGGCACAAAAGTGCCATTTGTGGCACTATTGAATGTTCGTTCAATGGCACCATGGCACTCTTCATAGAATTTTGGCCCTTTTTTTATAATTTGATAAAAGGTCGATATCGCTGGCTTTTCATTAAAAGCCACGCCTACTTAGAACGAGTAGAAAAATTAAAAAACAAACGCTACAATAAAAATTTCTACAATTTTCTGGACCAGCTTCCAGTTCTTCGGGGACAATTTAATCATTATTTTGATCTTTAAAAACAAAAGCAATGGGGATAAAATTAGAAAAACTTTAATTGATTCTATTGTATTGTCCGTCACTGGAATTTTTCAAAAATTTGTTATGGTATTCTAGTTTTTTTATGACAAGCAAAAGTTTTAAAAATTTCACCATACAATGGTGAAAGCTTTTTCTGCCAAAAATAAAATAAAATTATCAAAAAATTGTAATTTGTGAAAAATTACGTTTTTTTCGATAATTTCATGAAATCTTAAATGATATGAAAACTTAAAAAAAATGTCCAAGAACCGCAGAACACGAGAGAACTAGTTCTAAGCACTTGGAGTTTCCTTAAAATTTTAGCACCAAATACCCTGAGCTTATTCCTAACAACTTTAGCCCCAAAAATCCCATGTTAATATGTAATATTTTGGAGGAATTTGCAGGAATGTTAGAATCGGTAAAAGGTTCGATGCATCTTAAAATAATATCTCAAAATATATTTCATATTTTATTTCTGTGAAGAAAAATTTTAAAATTCTTCAAAAGAAAATAAAATTTTTATATTTTAAATTGTTGACAATTAAAAATATTTGGTTATTATGTGCTTTTTATTACATGACAATTTTTTCAAGGTTTTGCTGTGACAATTTTTCTGAGAATACCAAAATTATAATAATTTCCATTCACACCAGTTTTGTGACAATTTTGTTATTGTTATAAAGTTTAGAATAAGGGTGTAAATGTATAAATATTTGAAATAAAAGCTGAACATATTTTTTGAAACATTTGCATGTTGCTTAATTTTTTTTTGCACTTTTAAAGCTTTTTTGGAACTTTTTTGGCATCATTTAGGCACCAAACGAAAATTCTCAAATACCATCACTGATAGCTAATTCTACCTTAACAATAATAACTCAGTAACAAACTACAGAGAGTAAGACAAATTAACTCTCAATAGGGAAATTTTCTAAAAGTTCGCGAACAGAAAGTTTGCAACAACTTGCAAGTTTCTACAACAGCTGATTGTAACAACAAATCAAAGAGGATATGAGGGAAAGAGTTGTCATCGGAAAAATTTATGTTAATAAGGAAAGCAAACGGAAATGAAAAATTTAACAGTGTATTTTTCTTTTTGTTTTTTACGATTATTGAATAAAACGGTAAGAAAAACAACTTTAGTAATGAAATAAATAATAAACAATTCATTGTAATTAATGTGTTAATTTGGTAAATCACCTGCGTTGAACATATCACCTGCACTCACACCAATGCGGGGACTGAAAAATGTTATTTTGTAAATCCCCACGTCTTGGTGATAGATTTTTACCCCAGTGTAGAAACGGTAATGACATATCATTATTTTTTGGACTACCGGTAATGACATCCACTTACCTTCTGCATTATTTTAAAAAATATAATAATGAGTTACTGATAATGACTTATTTTTATCATTATTTCAAATAGAAAATAATTTTCTAGATTTTTTTTTCAAATTTTTTGAAATCTATTTTTAGACTCAATAATTTTTAAACACTGGTAAGGATGTATGTAACCACATATTTTTTGCTTTTCTGTATGTTGGCGAGTAAGCTTACTTGTGTGCAGCAGGTCAATTATGTTTTTATCTGTTAAATATTACATGTCGATATAGCTCAGATGGTAGGGCTATTGACTGGCAATCTGTAAACCCAGGTTCGATTCCCGCACCAGCAAATTTTATTAAAAAAAAATATAATAAAAAATATTTTTTTTTATACATATAATTTATTTTTTTGAAAATCTATTTTTAGACTCATTATTTTTGTCAGTACTAGTAAACACATAGGTAACGATATATTTTTTGATTTTTCGTATGCTGGTGTGTAACCATAACTCATTATTTTTCGCGACATCGCCATATAAAGGTAATAAAAAATGTAATAACAAAAGTAACTAGTTACCATTACCAAGTATGTAGTTACATAACCACATATCTGGTAATAATTTTCTACACTGGGACGTTATGTCTGTTTGTGTACATTTCTAGTAAAAAATAGTAAACTTCGAAAGTGCCGAAGAATTACCAAAACTTATTTTCTTTTCAAGTGAAATGAAAGAAAATGGTCCCGAAAGTAATAAATAGCAGCCACTGAATTAAAAAATTTTTGCATTTCACGTACGTTAAAAAAGAATTTATGAGAAAAAAAACTAGTAAAAATAGTAAAAACTAGCATGTAAACAAACAGATATCCCAGCAGAAATTACTGCTTGCTTGGAAGCAGTTTTGTCAGGAAATGTTGAGCAGTGAAGCGATTGCATTAATGATGATATCATGCCTGATTTTTGTTCGAGATAGCTCGCGTGAAAGCACTTGTTTCAAGATCCGAAATGGCATGAATTCACCGCTTTTAATTAGTGCTCCTGTTTTTCTTTTAAAATATCGATAATTCATGCCTTCTCGGAAGTGCATATTAAAGTTTTTCAACTATTTAAAATCATGCCTTCTCAAAAGCACAATATTACTGCATATTTTTCCGTGAAGAAAAAATGCCTCTTTTTTTTAGTAAAACCTCTTATTTTGATTAAAATAACTTTTTTCCGCATTTTAAAAAATTTTATAAAAGAACCGCAGAAATATTTAAGCAATCAAAATGTATTGCCATTAATAAACTTAGGCCTTTCATTAGTGCTGTTTACGAAGCTATACATTTTTAGAAGCGGTAAAAGTAGCAGTAAGGAAGCAGTTAACGTTTTTACTGCTTCCACATTTTTGCTGGGATGTTATCACCTGAATTGTCAAATATTTAAGTTTTAGGCTTGCCATCTTTGTGGAAAAATGTTAAAATTGCAACGTTTTTTGTAGGAATTTCTATAATTTCATATTGACCACCCTTGATCGGCAGTCCAAATTTTAGAAGTCAAAAGTGACCCCATTTTTCGTTTTTTTATTTCTATGACAATTCTTTCAACAGTGGGATCCATGGAAAGGTATTTTAAAACTGCATTCCCTGGTATTTTTTTTTTAAATTATTGGGTTTTTAAATAAATAATAAAAAAGTTTTTTTTTGAGAAAATCCGATTTTTTGACACTTTTTATATGGGAGGGAGCATGTCTCACATTTACAATATGTAAACCAAAATGTACATAAGTTTAACGTACTCTTAAAAATATGAAGTTTGGTATTGCATTTGCCTAAAATTTGTTCACCCAACTCTCCTTCGGGAAAAATCTACACTCAAAATAATATGTCTGTGGCTGAACAGAAAAATTTGTAACTTTAACTAATTTTATTCCTATTTTTTGGCTTAAAAAAATTTATTAATTTTAAAACATTTTTTGTTAAATTTAACAAATCTAAATTTAAATAAAAAATTAATAAAACTACAGTTTTATTTGTAATTATACTGATTCGTAAAATTTTTTCAAATAAGGTCTCGGGACCCTCCCCGGGCCAAGTCCATATCACATGCATGTAAAGGACACTCTCTTAGTTTTCGAGATATGGACCATTTAAAAAATCGGGAGGGAAAGAAATAGCGTCATCTCTAAAACTTCGGATACATTGGTGGCATCATCTACCAGATAATAACAGAAATATGCAAATATTATATTTTAACAATAAATTGTGTACAATTTAACGAATGGGTTCTTAAAAATTAGTTATAAATAATTTTAAAAATTAACAATCAAAATTAGTTAAAGTACTTAGGATTTTTAGTATTGTGTTAAATGAAGATAACTAAAATGTTTATTTAAATCAGTGGTTCAACAAAAAAATTTATTAAAAATTAGTCAAGTCGATTTGAAGCCCGTTTGACCGAATTTTTTACTGACGTAGTAATTTAAGTGCACCCAAACCAAAGTGTACCGAATATCGAAAAAAGAAAAAATACTTGTCCACTCAAACTTAATAAGGATTAATATATGCACAACAACAACAATAATTCGAATTTTCAAAAAAAAAGTATACCAAAGAATGCAGCTTTGAAATACTTTTCCATTGATACCACATTTGTCTGTAGTTTCTTTGGAAGAAATGTCATAAAAATCGAAATTTTAACGGCACTTAACTGGCACCTAAAAAAACTGGATAACAACTAACAAGCATAAGTTTCATCCAAATCGGCGTGTACCCCTTGGGGTTGTTCCTTTGTGAGTATTTGTGTTAACGAAAGTCGTAAAAATTTTTTACTTATGTATATGTACAAATTTTTCTGTTGGTAAATGTAACTACGGGCCTATTCGGAATTACATCACTGCTTTGCATGTGATGCGCAACGCATTCGTAAAAGTATCAGCTAACAACACTGACATGTCACAGTTGCAGTGTTGCAAACTGATGCTGTTGCGAAAACGCTGCCCATTATATACAAACCTGTGATGCATTTCCGAGCAGGCCCGAATTTCTATCAAATAAAGATAACTAAAGCATTTATTTAAAAATTCTTTTAATTGTTTAATTAACAGTTTTACAGAGATTTTTTACTGACGTATTATTTTGAGTGTACTAATCAATTCACTTTACAATTAAACTGCTGTTTAAAAACCATCAAAGGAATTTTATTATTTACATACCTTTGAATTTGTAATCCATGCTCGCTTAATGTACTTAAAGATCCATCCAAAGGTTGTGGTTGTAATTGATTTGTTGTTACATTCGAATTTTGTATTAAGGTTGTGGTGGTTGTTGTGGTTTGTTGCTGCTGCTGATGTGATTGGGTTGTAGGCTGATAAGTTCTAACCGACATATTGCCAAATTGTGGATGACGATAACGTTGCGGATGTTGTTGCTGATGTATTCCTGTTGTTGATGTTAGAGCATTATTTAATGAAGTATTTAAATTATTTCCTATAGGAGATGTTAAAGTTTGTGTAGTTCCTACAATAATTGAATGATTATTATTGCTAGAATTAGGTGCACTATTGGATTGATGAGCTACTGCTTGTGGTTGTTGTTGCTGTTGATATTGACGATTATTATTGTAATGAGATCTTACAAAATTACGATTAGTTGCTTGATTAACTGCAGCTGGATTGCTAATGTTATTATTATTGCTTGTACTGCTACTGCCACTGGGATAATTGATTGCACGATATTGAGTATTGTTACTGGTTGTAGCTGTATTGGAGCTGTGTTGATGATATTGGGCCTGCTGTTGTTGTTGTTGTTGCTGTCGGTGGACTGGTATACCCGTATTGCTTGTCGATGATGTTGAAGAAGACGATTTATGACCACCACTTCTTCGTGGTGGATGTCCAAAACTTAAACCTGAACCTCCAGCGTGTAGTGAAGCTGCTACACGGGATCTACCAAAACCACATTGTGGCGAACGTTTATCTATCCAGAAATGCATTTCTTCTCTTTTTGTATGTATTTAAGAAAAACCTTTAATGGATTTAAGAAAAAAAACTATTATATTTTTGTTTTGTCCACGAAAAGTAAAGGTCAAAGTACTCAAAATATAGTCAGTAAGTAAAAAAAAACAGGAAATATTTTAAAACGTATAGTTTTATTCGCAACACAGAAACAAAAAATTTTTATTTCTTTGTTACACAAACACACAGGAAATTTTTATTGTCTAAACAAAGGATTTTCACCCAACGTATCATTCCAGTTGGCAAACCAACGTTGGTGAATTGGTCTGCAATGATATCTTAAAGACATTTTGGAATTTTTCACAAAAAATATTATCGTTGAAATTGTCTAAACATACATCGTAACGTTTACACTCATAAAAAAGCCCGTACAAATAATCGAAAATTCTGCTAAAATAACAGAAAATAGTACCTGTATTTGCGCCAGCAGAAAGTTCAATGATGTTGAGAATCATGGTCTGCTAAATTTAGGTACCTAAGTTAAATTTTAAGTTTGTTCAAATACAATAATTTGGAAGAAATGCTGTTTAAATGAAATGAATTTTTTTAAATTTTTAGTTTATTATAAGTGATATTGACAACATATTAAAAATAGTAAAAAGGTTAAAGTCGGGCATGCCGACTATACAATACCCTACACCAGTCTGGTTAAAAGCCAACTAATGTTTGGATCCGAAATTCGAATGGGTTAAAATGGGCTTGTGTCAAAATTTTCTATAATGTGAGTCAGCGAACCAAATTTCATTAAAATATCTTAATATTTGCGACCTGCAGTTTGTAACCAAGCCAATTTTGGGGGGACCCTTATATGGGCACTAGGTCTAAACATGGACCGGTGTTAACCAAAATCAATAGGCTTCGTCTTTGGGCTGATGTAGGTCGGTGTACCAAATTTCATCAAAATATCTTAATATTTGCGACCTGTAGAGTGCACACAAGAATGCATGGACAGACAGACAGACGGACATCGTTAAATCGAAATAAAAAAAAATTCTGAGCCGATCGGTATACTATAAAGTGGGTCTAGGACCAATATTTTTGGTATCAGCACAAACTTATAATACCCTGACCACATAGTGGTGTAGGGTATAAAAACTCTTAGGTTCCATTACTGAATGTCCAGTTAGCTACTAACTAGGACTTTAACTGCCGGATAAATTGTAACTGGACATTCAGTAATCGGGCCTTAATATGCGTTGCGTAAAATCATATTGTTTTGTATTATTAATATTTATTCTTCTATTGCAGATATAAAAATTACAAAAGTGTCTCTCAAATCAGTCAAAAACATACAAAATTAATAAATATTTATTAATATATTTTTTAATATAAGCGCCATAACTTAATTAAAAATTTTGATGATTTTTGATTAAATTTTTAATTGATATGATTAAAACTTTAATTGCAAAATTTTCAATTAAAACTTTACAAAAAAATTTAATTGATATAACGATTTTCTTAATTGGTCCGAATTCAATTAAATTTTTAATTATATTTACAAATACTTTAATTGAAACTCCATTTTAATTTTTTGTGTGTAGCTAAACAACGGATTTAAACGAAAACCACAGGGTAAATTAGTTTAACTGATTTAGAACGCGTTTAACAAACTTTTGTACTAACTTTTTTATGAGTGTAGGGATCTAATATTATTTTTATGAAGAGTTTTTTTTCTTGTGGGCCAGTGTAATTTGAATGAAATCTTTATTAAATAACTAAAGGTTTATATCGTTTAATATTACCATTACTATTAGTTGCTTTCTATTTCAACTAACATTTTTTTTGGTTCTAACCAATTTATATTAATTTACCATACGATCGCAAACTTTGGCATGCACATAAATAAATCATGTTGCCATTTTTAAACTTAAAAAAAAAATATTATAAGTCAAACATAAATTTATGTTTATGTTGGAATTTTTTTATAAGAAAGGTCAATGAGTACTTACAAACCAACCATACATTTTTTTTTAAATAACTTAAAAAATATACTACTTATACTTACTTACCTTAAGCACACACAAAGGATGCTTGCTTGTTAATAGGCAAAACATTAACAAGTTAACATTGACAAAGAGAAGGAAAAACAACAGACGATTCCCAAAACAGAAATTAAACAAAAATTCTTATCAAGTGTTCACTGAACTGCTATTAGACATTGTCATTGTAATTTTTTTTCTAAAAAATTAAACAACGTCTAAGAATTTGTGTACTTGCATTTTCCAAAGTCTCAAAATACAAATTTTGTATTTTCAAGCATTTTCATAGAGTTTTTATATGTTTAAGTTTTAATATTGCAGTTCATAGGTCAAAGTTCTTATCTCTTTCTTAAGTGGAGAGAGAATTGGCCAGACAAAGAAATTACACAACTTATAAGATGGAATACATGTTTTTTATTAAATGCTTATTTTCCCAATGATGTGCATTCTATCTAGAAAATTCCTACATATTTGTAATTTTACTTGTCTTACTACGATATAGTTAAATAGTAAATAGTTTAGTAACCTTTGTAGTATCGTATTTACCATTAACAAAAGAAATATTATAGAAATTCACACTTTAAGTGCTAACGTGCTATCTTTGTACAATAGCATGATTTACCTACCCAGGTAAAAAAGTTTTGATATAGTCATATATTATTAAATAAAACTTCCTGTAGTTATATATTGGACAATATAATATTAACCCATAATTCCCGAGTAAAAAAGTTTTGATATAATCATATATTATTTTATGTAATTGCATATAGTAACTTATAGTTACATATGGCCACATATGCTTTTAAATTCAAGCATATATACTTTTATATAGTCATATATTAGATATTTTTTCCTCAAAGCATTTAATATGGAGACATATGTGATTTTATATTATTACATACTGTCCTTGTATATATGTATGTGCTATATATACCCTACGGGGAATGAGGAGTCAATTGCCCTTCAAGGACCTATCCCGTGACCGGTCAACCGAAGGCATATTACTAAATTAGTGCAAATATGAACAAAAGAAAATGAATTAATTTTCTAAGTATTTTCTGATCCGTTATTTTCACTGTTGCTTTTAAAAAAACTTGACCGATACCGAAATAAAAAACAAAATTCGCGGCATATTTTTAAAAATATTTTTTATTTATTTTGCTCTTTTATTTATTTTTAACTTTATTTTTTCACGATTTGCTTATTTTAGCTCTTATTTTAAATTTCTATAATGTTTTCCTAAGAAATTGTAAGTTTTGTATTTTCAACGTTTTTTTAATGTTAAAGCAGTTTTAGTTTTAACAATTGGTATTTCATTTAACTTTTCTTTTTAACTTAAGGAGAATTTTTTAAATTTTTATTTATATTATCAGAGTTTTTGAGGCAAATTTCTAATTTTTAATTGATTTATTAATTTAATTATGGCCAACGCAAAAAACAAGTGAACTGCCATTAAGGGACCTATCCCGTGACTGGTCAATCGGGGGCATACTGAAGGCACTTCCACTATATGTGTGTGTGTTAATGTTGTTTTCTTTTCTATTTTTTTATTTTCCATGTTTTTTTTATTTGCTGTGTGTGTGTTTGTTTTTTCTTTCTCTTTTTTATTTGAACAGAAACGAAAAATATATAACTTAACTCAGCCAGCCATCACGCATAAGCAACATTAGCTCAGACGGTAGAGCGTTTGCCTCACAAGCAGAAGGTTGTGTTATCGAGCCCTACTTCGACGCACAGTAGATTATTTTTAATTCTTAATTTTTTATTAGTTTATTTGAAAAGCTATTTTTAGACACACCATCTTACTGCCAGAATGTGTCTAAACTGTGGCAATTGGTCATTTCCAATGACAACGCCATGTTAAAGTGATATGTCTCTTTCAAACAAAAAGACCGATCAACGACCGGTCTCCGCCCCCTTGGGACCTATCCTGCGTGTCATCTGGGACCGGTCCCTTTCCCCGTAGGGTAAGTACATAAAGTAACATATAAAAGATATAATTACATATACGTTTATATATAATTTAGTATGACACTATACATAATAATATAAAACTATGTGGATCCATATAAAAAATATTTTATAATTTGTGTTAGTTATGATTATATATTGACGAATATGAACCCATATATAACTTATAACGTTCTTTATAAAATCATCTATAATTACATATATATCATCCCACATAGGCAATTTTTTCAAAGTGATTTTATATAAAAATATATAAGGTCCATATAAAACCGTATTATATTATATTTTGTTCCATGTTATCAATGATTTTGAACTAGTTTTAAATTTAGTAATTACTAGGGATTGGCGAGTGACACGAAATGTTCGTGAGTCACGTTATTCACACGTGATCGTGAGTAATAATTACTATACTTAAGTGATTCGTGCGTGAGCGTGAGTAAGAATATATAACCCGTGCATGATTCGTGTGTGAGTTTATTTTTTGCATCATATGTTTTTAGTAATTTTTACTGTTTTGCGTGAGAATTTTCTGAATGTAAGTTTTTAATATACTCATGTGTGCTGAGTAAGACACGAAATGCTCGTGCGTGAGTAATTTGTTTTTGTTTAGGAGCATAAGTCAAAATTGGCTTACGCACCCATAACATTAAAAACACTGAAGCTTTAATACGAAATTCTCTATACTATAACGTACACTTGACTGATTTCTTATATCTTGGTTGTATATCATAATCCTATTAACTTTAAAATTTCAGTGTTGTTAACTTTATTTTAAAATTACTAAATTAAAAGAAAATTTTTTTGATGTTTATTGCACTGTCATGATAAATCTGTATAAAAGTAATGGAAGATTTATCGAAATTATAAGATCTCCAGCAGACCTGGGGTTAATCATTACATTTTGTAATTAATTACACATGCAATTACACAATTACATGTAATTGTAATTGAAAAAAAACTCATCTACAATTAGGTACATATTATTTGTAATTGCAATTCAAAAAAGAACAATTACAAGTAATTAAAAAAAAATTTTTATTTAAAAATATAATTTTTGTATATTATTAGATATGGTCCTATATAATATGATAAAAAGTATAAGGTTAATATTTAGATATAATTGTATCAAACTATGTCCGCTTTTATAACATTTTATATAATTTTATACAAAAAGATATAATTTGATGTAATTGGATGAGGACAAAACTCGGATACAATTGTATCGAATTGCATAAAATTGTATCAAATTGTACCAAATTGTATACAATTGTATACAATTCGATATAATATGATACACTAAGACGTTCTCATTTTTCGGATATAATTATATCTAATTACGTAAAAGATTATATATAATTAAATATAACTTCATATGTCCCATATCATTTTTTTTACTTGGGCTATCTTAAATATCGAGGGCTTATATTCAATAGGAGCCGTCTGACGTTTTGAAAAAAGTGAGTTTTAGATCGCAAACGCTTCAGTTGTACAGTAGGGTTCTCCAATAGACCGTACCACCTTACAGGCAAAAAAACTGTGCGTTACACTTCAAATATAAAGTACTTTTGCAAGGCAATTCCAAAAAAATTTTTTTTTTTGCCGAACGTAAGGGTTGCTTTTTTTAATTTTGCGTTATAGCTTCGGCATTTACAGTCGGATTTTAAAGTGTGATATATAGATTTTTTTGCCTCGAGGAGACCAGTGAAAAATCCAATGAAAAAAATTAAAAAGGCGACCCCTAGGCGACGGCAACTAAAGAAATAAAAAAAATTCTGCTGGGTTTATCGAAAAACTTTCTTAGCAAAAGTTTAATGATTTTTTGTGAGCTTTAATTTTCTGACATTAGAGTTGTACAATAGGGTTGTAGCAACTGAAAACGATATACTTGAGGTCAATGGTCCTTAAGATATTTTTGAATCGCGCAAACCATCTTTCACAGGTTTTTTGAGTTGGTGCATGTTATATTATTCTAGCGATTGAAAAAGTGTGTGTTTACACTTTGGCGTCTATCGAATACTGAATTATAATGACACCAAAATACCGTATTTGTTATTATTCACACAAACCATATGTGACAGTTATGCCATATGTTGTCCAAATCGACATTATTAACTTGTATACCCAATACAATTTCCCCCGGCAAATGATGTGTCGCAGACCACTTAATCTAGGAACTCGGTTCCAAATTTTAAAATTTATCGAAATAATCTACTACAGACATATTTTTTTATTATATAAGTTACAAGAAACTCAGATAAGAGGTATTTTTTTTATATTGTGTTTTGCTAACTCGTTTTAAATTAGTGCTAAAAAGTTCAGAATCTTGAATTTAAAATTTTTTTGTTGTACCGCTGTACTTAAGAGCGGCTACATGGAATTAAGATTTTGAGAAAGTTAGTTCTTTTTTTTATAAAGAGACCCATTTTAAACCCAATCATAATTGGAGATCTGTAAATCAGAATTGGTTATATGCAACAATTTTAAGATGATTTTATACGTTCGTCCTTCAAAGCTGGTTTACCAGAAAGAAGCTCGAAAGACTTCCTTTCAAATAGTAAAGGAAGACGATTTTCGTCAAGATTTTGGAATGCACATTGTGAATGGATGTACTATGGGAGATGAAGTGGGAAACTTGACATATATTGGTGGTTCAGGTGAATCTGTAATAGATATATGTGCAGTAGACCGTACCTCAAAAAAAGTTCGCCGTACACCCTCCAATTTAAATTATTTTTTCAAGGAGGTTTCAAAAAAAAAATATTTTTTTGCCGAAAGTAGGGGTCGCCATTTTACATTTTTTGTTATATCTTTGGCATTTACAGTCGGATATTAAAGTGTGATACATCGATGTTTTTCTCTCGAGTGGACCAATGTTTTGTTCTATTGACCTACAGTATCCCGTTCTATTATTTACCCACCAGATCTCAGTTGCTACCATCCTAATGTACGACCCTAATGTCAGAAAATTAAAGCTCGCAAAAAATCTAATATGCAAGTGCTTGTGCAAATTTAAATGTTACTGACACTTTAGAAAACATTGTTTTCTATTGTTGTTTCTACATGAATGGATGTCACTACATTACTAGATCTGTCAAAACAACAGAGTAGTAAATTGGAAGATGACAAAGCAAATTGTGGAAAATTTTCTGTTGTTGTTTTTGTTTTTTCTTTGATATTTTAAATGTTTAATAACGCTCCTAGACGAGAACAAGAAATTCTCATTGAGTTTGTAATTTAACTTAACAAATATTTCCAGAAATTCTAAAACGTCGTCCCCTGACGATTTCCTAAGGCAAGAATGAAATCCGGATAGGGGCATGCCTACAACGGATTATTTTTTACAATTTGTTAAATACGCATATAGCATATTTAATTCCTTTAATGCAATTAATGTATATCCCGATAAAATAAAATTTAAAAAAAGGCGACCGCTAAGTTCGGCAAAAAATAATAATTTCAAAACCTCCTTGCAAACATAATTTAGATTCGACGGTGCACGGCGAACTTTTTTTTGTGGTACGGTCTAATGGTCATCCCAGCTATGTTTTTTCTTTGAGTGTATGGTGGCATATTTGGAATACAATTTGAAATGTTATTTATTACATATTTTTTAATAATATAATCCACTAATTATTTAGCAAAATTTTGCTGATTTTAACAGAGGAAGTTGTTATAGAATAGAATACTATTGCTTAAAATTTAACTCAAATAAAGGGTGGTTAAATTTTAAGGGCCGATGTTGAATGTGAACCACACCTAAACGTCAAGTTTTTTTCTGCATTTCATTTGACATTTCTCAATTTCAGACTAACACAATCGAGCAACACGTTAAAGTTATTCAGGCTTATTATGAAAATGGGCGTTCAAATCAAAATGCATTTCATGCACTTCGTGATTTCTTTGGTCAACATAATCGACCAAATGTGCCCACAATCGGGAGAATTGTGTACAAATTTCAGCAAATCGGGTCTGTAGGAAATGTGAAAACACCTGTTTTTTGTGTTTGATGCGGTTTATGGGCTGGCGGCGTCATCGGGCCGTACTTCTTCGAAAATGAGGTTCGCCAAGCAGTTACCGTGAATGGTGTTCGCTATAACGGACTTCTTGTGGCCAGAAATTGAGAATGTGGACCTGGACGATATGTGGTTTCAACAGCATGGTGCCACTTGCCACACAGCCAACGAAAAAATGGCTCTTTTGCGCGACAAATTCAATGGCCGTGTTATCTCACGTGGTGGCGTTGTCAATTGGCCGCCAAGATCATGTGATTTGTCACCGTTGGACTTCTTTCTTTGGGGTTATTTGAAAGAAAAGGTGTACGTCGATAAGCCAGCAACAACTCAAAAGCTAAAGGATGAGATAATTCGGCACATTAACGGCATAGAACCTCAATTATGCCTCAGCGTCCTCGAAAATTTGGACCATCGGATGGAGTTGTGCCGCCGAGGTCGCGGCGGCCATTTGGCCGATATTTTGTTCCATACATAATTGAACCATACCAATATTATCATATAAAAAGAAATGACAATAATTTCCTAAATAATTTGTGTTTTATTCAAAATCAACATCCGCCCTTAAAATTTAACCACCCTTTATAAATAAAATCTTGTATATTTAGCATTTTTTTTTTCTGTTCTTATCTTACTAATATTTAGCAAATATAAATCTGTTTTTTTGCAGTTTTTCTGCAAGGTAATTTTTAACTAATTTTTAGTAGTTTTAACTCAAATTTTTACAGATTTTTTTCTATTAGACTATATAATAGTAAACAATGCAATGTCATAGTTGTAGATAATAAGTGTATGTGGTATATACATACATATATGTTTTTCTATTCATTATAATGAATGCATTCTATTCTATATAAATAAGATTTAATGCCGAGCATTCATAATGGTCATATACTACATGCAATAAGGCTGCCAAAACTATGGTACGCGTGTCAGTAGTGGCCAACGATGGATTTTCGCTAGCACGCAACGTTTTGCTGAATAATTACAAAATGGTACCTATTATTATAAGGTGAAGAAATTTGTGTTTTTATAACAATCAAATGACTAACAAAATTTTATATAAAATAATTTAATTGAGATTTAACTGAAAACTAAATTTTTTGAGTACTAACTATTATAGTGTTTATTAAATTTACTATGCATAAAAACTGCAAATCTTAAAAAAAGTTTAATCCTCAAATGAGAAAGTTTAATCCTCATTTTCACAATAAATTATTGTCTTTCATATTTGATTTTTTTCATAATACATTTAGTACTTACGATGTATCTCCAAATTATACAACCAAAGATGATGATTAATAAAAGCTACTAAAAAATGAAATGCATTTAACTGTTGGTTAGGTTTTACCGGGACATTTAGTAATAGGGTCTAAGAATTCTAAAGGACTTAAGTATTTTAACTGATATGAATTTCAAACCGATTTATTCTAAGAATTTCAGATGAATGAAAATATAAAATTCTAATTTGTTAGTTAATATTTAAATGAAATGTGACACGCAAAGTATATTTAATAAAAAGTAGATATATTTTTAAAACACAGCATTTTCTTGCCACCTCTGACAATACAGGCATACAAATTGATGTTAGTAATTGTTGCATACATGTGTGTAGTTTTTTTATGTAATTAATAGACATTCTATTACTAAGGTAGAAATATATAAGGAATTTAACTGAATAAGCAGAGAAGTGTTCAACACTTATAAGCATTCATGACATTTTCATAGAGCAAATAAAAAACAACTTATCAGTCAAAATCGACTTACAAGGAAAGACTCCCAATGCGTACCAGCAGATCTTAATGAGCTTCGAATATGTTATAGAGGAGAAAAATTTAAAGGACACGTTTTTTTTTAGCTGTCCAAACTCATATTTAATGGTTAAAAAGGCCCAATTTTCGGGTTTTTCTTTTTATTTCATATTTCTTCCAAAGTAACTACTAGTGTTTCCAATTATTCGACATAGGCGGTTAACCGGTTAGTGCATTATTCGAAAAACCACTAAAATTAATTAACCGGTTATTCGGGTCGGTTAATCGAGAAAATTGGCGATTAATCGATTAATCGTTTAATGCAAAACTTAATATGTGTGTTCCCGTACGTTACCGCGGGTAACCGCGGGAACCCAAAACAACAACAATTTACACGCAATTTTGAGTACGGGAACGCCTTTGGGCTAGTTTGGGTAACTTCGGTAAAGTACGGGAACAGACATAATGTATTTCCTTAATTTTTTACCAATAAAATAACAAAAACCAGCCTGTTTTTACTAATTTTAACATGACATATAAATAAGTCGATGTATTTAAAAAAGGTTTAATATTCTAATCCAGGAATATTTTCTGTTCCAAAGAATCGGTTGTAGAATAACTACTTTTCCTTTGAAATGCCTTCCACTGTCAATTCTAACATCGATGATTTTTTTTGAAATTGTTCCAAAATCAACTGCTTCTATAGCCCCCAAAGTGAAAATCGTTGCTCTGGAAAATGTTATGGAACTAATACTATAACATCTGGGACTAGTTCTAGAACTGATTCTCCGTCAGTTATACCTTATATATGAGATCCGTGGTCCGGGTTCGTGAACCAGTTCCATGGCATCGGTTCTAGTAAAACAAATGGCAGAACTGGTGTGGTTGGCAACCGATAGTAAATAATTTTCCTGGGAAAGTAAAAAGTTTCGGAATCTGAGATTATTGAAACTGAAACATTTCTTATACATACTAAATTAGGTCTATACAAGCTTTGCTTAAACAACTAAAAATTAGTTAAAAGTGGCAGTTGAGATAAGGAAACCCGAAACTGTTACATATCGATCATTTAATGTAGATTTTTTACATCTTTAGAAAAAATTTTAAAAATCTGAAAACCTTTAGGTACAATTTTCTTTGAATGCAATTTTTAATCAACACTGCCAACAATAAGATATAATATTGCATTTAAAAAAATTTATATCCAAAGTTTCCCAAATTTTATTAAGAGCCATTTTAGAATGAACCATCCCTATAAAAATTTGTTAGCTGTATTTGAAAATACCAATTTACTCTGCAATGAAATCAATGACATATCAATGAAAGTTTTCACTAAACTAATGAAGTTTTCTTCACAAAGTGAATCGAAAAGATCTTAAATTTTACGATAAAGCTTCATCACTTTTATGGAGCTGTTTTTAATAAAACTTCTTCATTGAGTGTATGAAAGTTTCAATAAATAATAAGAAATTTTTCATAAAACTTCAGCAATTTAATGAAAAGTTTTAATGGACCAATTCGAACGAAACTTCATTGATTCAAAGTAAAAATTCATAAACAGAATATGAATAAAAAACATCGAACCAGAGGCTGAAAAAATGCTCTCACTTTTGAAAATTAGTTTTACTTTTTAAAAGAATTAAAACAGAAATAAGAAATTTTCTATTGTAGATGTGTTTGTGCGGCAAATTATAAACGTTATGTCATTCCCGTACAAATTTGGCATTAGTAACGTTTAGAGGTTAACGCTAAACGTTGGCTGATGTCAAAATAATGTGGGAATGACATAAGCCAATGTTGATAGTTTTCCGCACAAACACAACTTGTCTTTCCTAAAGCCTTCTCCAGCCAGAAACGTAGTGTGTTTTGATAAGACCTTTATTTTGGCCTTTCGTGATGTTTTTATAAAGCCTTTTTTTTATAAACAGAAACTTCGATATTTTGTTAAAAAATTTCCAAAAAATTTTATTAAAAATTAATTGCGATAATGTAAACCAAATCCGTTTTAGGAGTCTCTTAAAACTCATCACGTGTCTCGCTGTTGCTCAAAATATGGTATCTAAAAATTTAAAGACCTCTTTCAGTAGATATTAAAAGAATTTGATCGTATTTTAGTTAGTATTTGTTTTCTCCAAGCGTTTCTTGCAATTTTTTTGCCAATGTTGTGAAAATCATGAAGTTTTCGGAAATAATAAAGGGAAAATTCAATATTAAAAATGTAACCGGTTAATCGACCTATTTTAACCGATTATTCCGGTCGAATAATTATTTGAGTTTTAAATTATTTGTTTCGACATTAACCGAAATAGAGGCGATTAATCGAGGAATCGGTTAATCGATTAACCGAATTGGAAACACTAGTAACTACAGAAAAATTTGGTGTCAAACGAAAGGTATTTGAAAGGCCTATTTACTGGTGTGTAAAGCATGTCTAAGCATTAGGGTCGGTCGATTTAGCAATCGATATTGTGCCATGGATTTTTTGATAGCTTTTGGTATGAGGAAAAAAAGTTCCACTACGACATATCAAAAAAATTATTTTCATGATGAAATGATGATAATGGTGATGAAATGATGATGATGATGATGTTGATGAAAACAAGCAGAAAATAATTTTACTTATATACTTTAGCCTCTAGTTGCCACATTTTTTATCCTATTTTCATTAGTGATACCTTTCTGGAAAGGTTGTAATGTTATATTGTTTACAACTTCATTAGTTGTTTCAAAAAGCCACCGCTAATCTAGCATTTATTAGAAATTTGGTCGCCTCGAAAATGATTTTTTTGATATGTTGTAGTGGAACTTTTTTCCTTATGCCAAAAGTTATCAAAATATCGATGGCACAATATCAAAAAAATTTTTGCACATACAAATCGGCCCACTCTACTAAGCATGCTTATTTGTTTACAGCATAATACAAAAAATCAAAATTTTAAGTGGATTTGTATGGCGATGTATACAGGGTTAAGGGTTAATCCTTATAATATTTAAGTGAGGGGTTGTTTCGGCTTTTTTCGATATTCGGCCTAATCCGGGGTTGAGACGAATTTTCCCGAAGGCCTATATTTTTAAAAATTTGGGAACCTTTGACTATTTAACAGACGTAATATGTTCATCAAACTTTTTCTTTTTGAGAGTACATTCCCTTTATGTAAAAACAATTTTAATTTTAATAAAATTCAGAAATGTCGCCATACAAAAAAATTATGAAAATGGAGTTTTTCCAAAATATATTTTTTTATACAATAAGCTTTTTGGCGATATATAATACTTTATTAGTATGTAAACCACAAACATACATATGGGTAAAAATATATTTTCGGAGTACTTTTTTTAAAATTATTAAAATCGAAATCAAATAATATGTTAAAAGTGTAAATGCTCGCTATTTCATAACTGTAACTCCAATGATGATAATATACAGTGCTGTGCAATATAATAGGCACATTCGAATTTTTTCTAATTTTATTCTTATGGATATTTATTGAAATAGTGGATAAATTCACCACAAAATACAAGGAGATTGTTCAGAAAATGGTACGTGACGGCAAATACGAAGATATTTCAATGAAATTTGGTTTGCTGACTCACATGGTCCCAAGGACAAGAAAATTTTGACACAAGTCAATTTTAACCCATTCGAATTTCGAATCCAAACATTAGTTGGATTTTAATCGTCATCATCGTGCTATCCTTTTGAATTTATTTCACAATATTATGTTATTTTTTAATTTAATAAAAATTTTAAAATTAAACCAAAAAATTTCCTTTGATATACGTATAATATGTTGAACAACTTATACGCTAATCGTAAAAAATCGCTTGCACATAAAAAAAAAGCTTGCACATAAGAAACAATAATTCAACCTAAATTTTTTATTCCCTATCACATATCCGAGTTTCATTCAAATCAGCGTGTACTACATTCCTTGTAAGTAGTACCCTGACATTTTCTGAATGGATAGAAAGACATTTGAATTTTTTCTATTATATAAAAAATAAAAAAAATTGGCCCATTTTCAGATACATTGGGTTTGTTTGTTTACATTTCTAGTAAAATATAGTAAATTTGAAAAATGCGAAAGAATTGAATTTCTTTTCAAGTTGCATGAAAGAAAAATTATATCATTAGTTGTAAATAGAATCAACTGAATTAAAAAATTGCATGTGAAAAAACAGTCTTAAGTATTCAGTTATATATTTCACAAAAAATGTTGAACTACTTCTGTATTAAAAAAAAAACACAGCTATAGTCAAAATTCTACACCATTTTCACTTTTATTTCAGAAAATTCCAAATACATTTCAAAATTGTCCAAAAATGTTATAAAATTATCCAAAAATGTTTGAAAATTTTACAAAAATGTTTTAAAATTGTCCAAATATATTTTAAATTGTCTAAAAATGTTTCAAGATTGTCCAAAATGTTTCAAAATTATCCAAAAATGTTTTAAAATTTTCCAAAAATGTTTCAAAATTGTCCAAAAATCATTCAAAATTGTCCAAACATTTTTTTAAAATTGTCCAAAAATTATTCAAAATTGTCCAAAAATGTTTTAAAATTGTCTAAAAACCTTTGATATTTCTCCAATTGCTTTTCAAAATTGTCCAAAATGTATTTTAAAATTTTCAAAATTATACAAATATATTTTAAAATATTACGAGTACAAATATATTTTAAAATATTTTATTTGTATTTAAAAAAATTCCATTTGTATTTTAAAATTGTCCAAATGTATTTCAAAATTATGAATTTATATTTAAAAATTTTAAATCTGTATTTCAAAATTGTCCAAATGCATTTCAAATAATTCCATTTGTATTTCAAAATTCTCCAAATGTATTTGAGAAAATTACAAATGTATTTAAAAAAACTATATTTGTATTCCAGATCTTTAAAAATTAAAGGACCAAGCATAAAATTAGAAAAAACCTTAAGTGATTATATTGTATTGTCCGTCACTGTAGGGTCATATATGTATACTGTAAATTCGACATCGATACGGTTGATTCTGTCCTGTAGCGAGGTAGTTGGCTTGGAAAGCCTAATTTGTAGAAAATGTCTGTCATACGAACCAACACACATTTTTATGAGTACCACCGTACGTATGATTTATATATTGTATTATAATATTGCGCATACGTCACATAGCATGTTTTACACAAGCCATAAGAAATACATTAGTAAATATTTTAAATTATTTTTTCTTTTGAAATTTATAAATTTGTGTGGAAAATCTATACTGGCAGAAAGTCTATACTGATTTTTAAATTCGTATTAATAAATATAAGTTGCATTAGATTTTTAAATTAGCGAAGATTTGCATATACGCCAATTTCCATTTAATCAAATGGACTATCATAAAAAAAATGTTTAATGATCACAGACGCTTCGTAATAAACCGTGGTTGTGGTAACACGCATAGGATTAACGATTTAGCATGTGTTTGATTAAATGTTTGATCCCCTAATAAAGGACAATAACAAACAAAAAACAGCAACTAAAAAAAATAAACGTGCCTGGTGAAGATGATAGTGATGGCAGTGATGGTATTTAGTAACAAGTACCAGAAAATAAAAATAAGCAAAAATTACTTCTCCCAATATGCGTCAGCATATAAAAATCAACTAATCTCAAAAACCTGACACATCCAGAGACAATCTATTTAGTTTATTTGCTGATAAAGGCAAAGTAGAAGGAAGCCAAGATCCAGAAGCAGCAGAAGAAGAGCATTCTTCTCCAAAGATGATTTAAGCTATTAGTACAGAAATATATTTTAATGACTTTATTTATAAATCCACGAGAAACAGTCAAATCAGATTAATAATGACAAATACAGATTCTTTTAGGAAAATTGTAAAATATTTTGAGGAATAAATTGGAAGATAAACAAAAATCTAAAGATAGAATGTTTGTATGTGTCTGTGTTTGATCACTTCTGAATAGGAAAGAAAACTATGAATTAGTTACATTGCATTCAAGGCCTTACTTGGGTGAGATGGCTAAGCTGTCGCACCTTAGTATAGTTACTTTTGTAATGTAGGAATAGGCACAGTTTCGATTCCTACAGCCGATGGGTTGTTGAAAAATTATCATATAGAGACAATCTGACAATAAAATATATACAATAATACAATTTAATGGAAAATCAGTGATGAAGACTGTCCACAGAAAAAATGCAGAAACTAGATCTAGCCTGATTTGCAAATTAATATGTTTATAATTTTTAGAGAAAAAGGTTTATTCTTCTTCTTAACCTCAAACCTACTAAAATAAAAAAAATAGTTTCCATACATACCATTTAATACAAGAACGTTCATAAAGAGTACACTAATAGAAAAAAGTCTGTAAAAAAATTAGCTAAAACTACTAAAATTTAGATGCTGCAGAAAAAAACTGCTAAATTAGCAGATTATATATGCTATATATTAGTAAGATAGGAACATCAAAAATAAAACTGTTAAATATACAGAATTTTAGTTACATATGTTAATTCTTAAAGGTGGATAAATGGCCTCTACCTTGATATACAGGGTGGTCCGAAAGTTTCCGTACACCATTTAAGTGCCTGTAGAAAACACATTAACATTTTTTTTTTTTTTTTATTTTTATTAATAAATTCAGCTAGTTTGATAGAAAACAAAATATTCTAAATTAGTAAAATTTCAAAAAATAAATAATTAGATTGTTCACAAGGTGTGTGCTATCTGTTTCATCGTTGTTCTTGGGGCTTTTTTAAAAGAAAAACTTTTTAACTAATAGGATTTACTTCCACTGTAGGCATTTTTTTTCAAGAGTTGTCAAATTCCTCCAAAAAAAAATCCCCTAGATTATAAGGCATGTTTCTTTAAAAAATCTTAGGTTATTGTGAATCATCCTGAACAAGCACTTTATTAACCAATGCAGTCGATTTATCTTGAAATTTAACAAAACAGAACAGTTAGCTGCATTAGTTTTTGAGATTCGCTCTAGTATCGCGTAAAGTAGACAACGAAAAAAAATTTTGTAGAATAACTTATTGCTTATTTTTAATGCCGAACACATATTATGAATTTCATTAAAAAAAAAACCCCTAAGACGGTTAAACAGGATTTACACTTTCTATGCAAATTAAAATGTTCAAAGCTTGCTAGAAGTATATTGTAAATTAGTAAATAATGCATATATAGTTACTCCTCAATATTTCAATATTAGAATTTATAATTTCTGGTTTAAACGGAGATAATTATATCGTTTTTAAAAGTGTTTTAAAAGAGATTTGGTCAAATTTCACTTTCTTTCAGGTGTTAACAATTAACTTAAAATATCCAGTACCCGAACATAATGTGTAGGGTATAAATATAAAAGTATGTTAAAGTTAGGTATGTATTTGTTTATACATACTACCTATAGTGGCCGTGTGTATGTATGCAAGTATAAATGAATGAATAAAAGAATATAATTTTTTAATGCATATGTTAGGTGTCTATGTATATGTGTATGCATTTTTGAGTGTTACTGTTTGGTACAAGGATTTTTAATTGAATACATATATTTTTCTTTTATTTTTATTATAACAAAAAATCTCACCTTTTTCTCGTTTAGATTTTAAGATATTTTTGCAATTTGTTGTCAATGCAATTTCTTTTCACTTTTAATAAATACCAACATATTGTGATTTATGGTATAAGCTTTTTAATATAACAATGGCAAAACTGTCCTTGATTAATATTTCTAGTGCAATGACTTTGTTGTTTTTGCATTTTGTTTAATGTCAATATTTTATTGCATTTCTATTACTATTATTTTATATATAATGGCAGTTTTAATTTCACTTTCTCAATAATTTCACTTTACAACATTTTACCATTTCTTGTAACTTTTTATTTTATTTTTTTTTCCTTTTTTCTTTACAATGAGTTGATTCTAACACATGTTGTCCTGGCTTTTAAAAGGGAACCAAGGACACATGTAGTTTGTTATATGATTGATACACGACTAAGACCTAAAAAAGTGTATGTGGCCAGGAGCTCTTGAAATGCTGAAAATATATACAGTATAAAATTGTGTTGAAGCACATTTTGTTTTGATTGTCTAGTATACAGTTGAAGGAAAACACTCAACTAAAAATATTGTTTTTGTTTTCGGTATATGTTATTTTAAATAATTTTACTTTTAATCCTTTGTTAAAAGCGAGAGAGAGTGTGTAATATTTCTACGGGGAAACTTATTTGCTCATGCGCTTTGAAAAAAATTTAGTACTTAAGTAAGAAACAGTTAATACGAGTATATTGCAGGTAATGTACTAAAACACAGTAGGATGGCGGAAAAAAATTATTAATTTAAAGACGAAATCTATTTAGTATTTTTCAAATTGTTTTATTTATCAATGAGGACAGTTCATTTCAACATTTTTTCTAATGTCACCTGCCTTCATCACATCACCAACACTTCACTTGAAAATGGTATTTTATAAATTCCTACGTATTTTTGATTAATTTTTACCTTATCACTTGAATTGTGAAATCATTTCATTTAAGAGCTGCCATCTGTTTGCAAAAATGGACAAATTTTAGCCTTTTTTTGGGGATTCATATAATTTATTCTTGGCATCACTTAAAAATAGAGTAGAAAATGTAAACAAAAAAGGAAAGAAAAAATTTTTTTTTAATTTATTTGAAATTTAAAAATATCTCAATTTTAACTATAAAGTATGATTGTAAATGCGTTTAAAAGAGTGTTTATCTATTTATTAATTTTTAACAATAAAAAAATTAAATTCTTAATAAAGTAGTGTTATAATTGTTTTTTTTGTGCGGGAAAATATATTTTTAAATTTTTGATATTAGGTGTGTTTCTTTACTTTTTGGGTAAAGTTCGGTAAAATGAGAGTAAGCACAAAATCCTCTCACAAAATGACAAAATTACCCAATAGTACAGGAACGCAAAAAACCACTTTTCTAGGCCAAAAACTTATTTCAAAGAATGATGTTAAACAGTGATGGGACTTGAAAAATTTTGATTTGTGCCAAGTGTGTGACTAAAATGGGCCTTTATTGTGCCAAAACTCTATTTTCACTTAGAAACCGTTTTTTCAATGTTCATTTTGTAAATGCATTCTTATGGAATTATTTTGAATTCTTATGGAATTAATTATATTTGAATGAATTAAAATTTTCTTTCAATTAAAAGGTGAATGATAAATTAAATTCATCCGATACTTATTAAAGATTTCGGAATGCAGCCAATGAATGAATTCTTTAGGAATGGTTGCACGGAATGGTATACATATAAACATTTTCTAAAACTGAATTAATTTTTTTTATGAATTAAACTTAAATTAATTCTTTCGAAGCTCTGAGATAAATTTATAGCATTTGAATTTTTAAAATTCTATGGATTAAGCACCGTAAGTTGTTCAGTTTTCACGTGAAAAAACTGTTATACTCCATATAAAAAATATTATTTTTCACGACAATGAGTTTCACGTGAAAATTGTGCAAACTTAGTTTTCACGCCAATTTAATGTACAAGACTATTATTTTTCTGGTGAAAATGTGACATTTTGTGTTAATTGTGATTGTGGCTTTGTCATAAAATTAAAATATTGTTAATTTTTTTAACTTAAATTGCAATTTAAAGCATTTAAAGTCTGAGAGAAATTTTTTCACGTGAAAAACAACTTACGGTGCTTTATTCGGTAATATCTTCGATGCCATTTTTTAGTTTCGCTTTATTCGAAAATGTATTTTAATACCAGTAAATGCTTAGAAACTAAAAATTAAAGAATTGTTATTTTTTAAATTCATTTTCTAATAAATTTTGTAGATAACCAAAATGTGCCAAAATAGTATCGGTTGTGCCATTGTACCAATCAATCTTAGATTGTGCCAAAAATCCCATCACTGATGTGAAAATACGTATAATTTCAGTTTGCAAATCGGCACAAATAGACATATTTATTCGCATTTAAAAGTTGATTTTTATTTTATTCAATTAATTTTAACAAAAAACCAAGTTTCTTTTGCTTATTTCTTTATTTAATTCCAATTTTTAATTTAATTTCACAATTGTTTTTTGTTTATATTTGCATCAGCTGTTTTACCAAAGTTTACCCGAAGAAAAAGTCTGGGTAAATTTTGGTAAAAAGAGAAGCACTAATACACTCTCATTAGCGCTCTCATTTACCCAATTCTCGAGTACGGGAACGCTTTTGGGTAAATTTCGGTAAATTTGGGTAAATTTCGGTAACTTTGGGAACGTACGGGAACACACTGATTGTTAATTAGTGTTTTTGTTAGTGTAAATGAAATTCCAATTTAATTTGGATTTCAGCGAAATCTCATCGAAATCCGAATTGAAATTCAATTTTTCTCTCATATTTGCAAAAAAGTAGGGAAGTTTGCAGAAAAAGTGGCAACAATTAGCAGCTGTTCATGTCATAAAAAATTAATAAATAATAAATTTTAATAACTTTATTTTTAATTGAAAGAAATACTTAAAGTTGAAAACGGCTATTTTATTGTATCCGACGAAGAGAAACTATGAAAAATCATCTGATGGCGCCGGCAAGACCACTGACAAAACATTGAATATTTTAGCTTTCTACTAATCATCCCTATCCCAGCAATATCTCAGTAATGGGTGCTCATTACTAATATCTAAATAATAAGCAGTAGAATTAGGGTCTACTGCTTATAATTCGGTGTCAAAACTCATTATTTTTGTTCGACAAGGTCGTTTTTGTAAGTAGTTGTCCATATTCGCTGCATGAAAAAACGCACAAAATTTGTGCACCCGCTTACCCGCTACATTACAAAAGTATATAAAATAAGTAGTTACCAAAATAAGTAGTTATTCGGGTGCTTATACGCAGTTAAAAAATTAGTGGTTACACGTTGTTAAATAATGCGACTAATATACTTACTAGTGGTTAAAATATAAGTAGTTACCAAATTCACATTATCTTTATAAATAAATAAGTAGTTGCGTGTAAGCTAGACTGCCACTTATATGTTAATGAAAGATTTTGCTGGGATACTTAAACACATTTCTTCCCAGCAAAATCTTTCATTACCAAATAAGTGGTTATATAATAGAAATTCATAGCTCCGCACAACTTATTTTTTGGCGTCTAAACTCATTATTTTTGTTTGGCGTGGTCGTTTTTATAAGTAGTCACGCTTACCCGCTCGCTTACGAAAAAATGAGAAATAAGTAGTTATGAGATTTTGAATAATAAGTGGTTACACGCATACTTACAAAAAGTTGAATTATAAGTGGTTATCCGATTGCTTACTTGATTCTTAAAAATAAGGAGTTAAGCAAATGTTATTAGCTTAAGGAAATACATTCAGAAAAATTTAATTTTTCTCTAGTGTGTAATTTTAGGACTCGTCATAAAAATTTAAACATAAAACATATTTACATATAATAAATAAAAATGTATAAAATTTAACTGTGTAAAAACTACTTATTTAAACTATTACGAGTAAGTCATTATTTTATATTTAGAAACAATGAATACAAAAGGCCGTTATTAGGAAGTCATTATTTTATATTATAAAATAATGCAAAAGGTAATGATGTATCATTTTTGGTAATGCAGATAGTAATGAGGTGTCATTACCAATATTTTGCTGGGTTAGCAAATATAACATTGTATCTTTCAAAATATAAATGATTTTTGTGTTCCGCCTTTAAATAAAATGGTTTTTAGAAAATCTTTTAATTTTAGTTTGTTTAAAAAAAATTGTTGTTGGCCGATCGAAATCCCATTCAGCTGTCAAATATTCTAATGTAAACGATATAGATTTCGAATTAGATTTCAAAACGAAATCTTGTGAGCATTTTAACAATGTAAATTCGCTATAAAATTGAGATTTTATTGAAAATCTCATGTGGAATCCCGGGATTACCCATACAAATGAAATCCTGTAAATTCGCGAGATTTCTAAAGCGGGGAATACACTAAGGAACATTCGTGTTTACAAAATTTTTTGATATTTTTGTTCCCTACTCAAGGTTCCTTAAGGTATTCGCCGCTTAAGAAATCTCACAAATGTGGAGACTTTTACAGAATACAACACTGCGTTTTGCTTAATTTGTAGAGATTTTGCATGAAAAAGTGGCAAGGCTGGTCAACAGCTGACTAAAAAACAATCAAAAAATAACACAAAATAATGAAATAAAAGGATTATCAAAAATATAATAAAGCCAAATTACGATCCAAAGGAAATATACTAATGATTATAATAAGTGTTGTGTGGTTCTAATTTTTGCTTCCAGCTAAGAATAAGCATGAAAAAACCATTGGAAAGTGCACGTCTTCCTTCCATCAATATATTGAAAAATTTTGCTTCTAGCTCGTCATCTATACAAAATATAATTTCATAATTAGCATTAGAACTTCACATAAAATAATGTAATTGTACTCCGCCAATGTATAAAATGGTTTTTAGAAATATTTTTAATTTGAAGTTATTTTTTTATGGTACTTTGTTTACAAAAAAATGCGGTCGTAAAATCGAAATCTTGCTATTGTCATAAAGTGCAAATGTAAATGGTCAAGATTTTTAGTCGAGATTTCCACTGAAATCTCGGGATTTGAAAACAGACGTAAACGCAACAAAAAGATTTGATTTTTGGTGATATACAAAATTTACTTTTACTTAGTTTTTTACTATTTTTACTATTTTTTTCTTGTTTTTACCGTGAAATGTGCAAATTTTCTTAGTGGCTGCTATTTATTATTTCTAATACCATTTTCTTTCATTTCACTTGAAAAGGAAATCAGTTTTGGTAATTCTTCGGCACCTTCTAAATTTACTAGTTTTTACTACACTAATAGAAAAAAGTCCGTAAAAAATTTAGTTAAAATTACTAAAAATTAGTTAAAAATTATGCTGCAGAAAAAAACTGCTAAATTAGCAGATTTTTTTTGTTATATATTAGTAATATAGGAACAGCAAAAGTAAAACTGTTAAATATGTTAAATTTTAGTTATATTTGAGCTAAATTTTTGTAAATGGAGAATAGCAAATTAACCTGCTAAAATCAGCAAAAACTTTTGCTAAATAATTAGTAGCCTAAAAAATCACCAACAACTTTTCAATTTTCGATTTTTTTTTAAATGCAAATAAAAATCGTGCCTTTTGAAAACAGCAGTTAAAAATTTTTTAGCAAATATTTCTGCTTATTTTAGCAGAATGGACTGCTAATGGACAACTAATTTTAGCTTAAAAATAGGAAAAATTTTGTAGATTTAACAGTTTATTTGTGCTATTTTTAGTCTACAAATATTTAGCAAAATTTTCTGCAGATTTTACAGTACAATTTGCTAATTTAAATTAACTTAAAGTTAGCTTAAATATTAATAAAATTCTCTAAATTTAACAGTTTTAATTTTGCTGTACTCATTTTACTAGTATTTAGTAAAACAGTCTGCTGATTTTAGCAGTTTTTTCTGCAGCATCATTTTTAACTAATTTTTAGTAACTTTTTCTGATATTTTTACAGATTTATTTCTATGAGTGTAAAATGGAAACAAACAGAGCTTTTGTTTGAAAACTACATTAGTCAACACAGTCACCGCGTTCATCACCGTGTTTTAAAAAATACAAAATTGTAAAAAATTGGGTGAAATGAGGCGTTGTGGTTTAACCCTCAAATGCTTGATCTCTTCGATTTTAACCATTTTTTTATATATGATTTCTAAAGACGTGTACATTTCAAGAAAAATACAAAAAAAAATTATTTTTTAAAAAAAGGTGATTTTTATTGAAAAATATTGTTTTTTTCCAAATATCTAAATTGTGATTATTTTAACGTGTATGAAAAAAGACCAAAAAAAAAAATCTATAAACTATAAATTATACATTTATTGTCGCCAAAATGGCGAGAATACCACTTTAAATATTTAAACAAATAGTTTTGAATATTACACTTTTTGTAAAAAAACGCGTGTTTTAGATTTTTCACAAATATACAGAGCAAAACCGAGATTTTTGCTCTAACTGTTTAAAAATTCTGCGCTAAACTATAGGAACACTATGTACAGAAATGCAGTTTTGTGCCTCAAGTGGTTTTTTTATTAAAAAACTGGTATGTTGCCAAATGGCTACACCATGCATTTAAAGGTTAAGAGATTAGGCTATAAATTTTTTTAAAACAATGCGCAGTTAGAATTATTTGAAGAAGTCTTCATAACCACTTAGTGACGGCCCTAAGACGTTGCGGCTACGGATATAAACCCCAAACTGAATCTGGAGATTATGACCTAAATATTTTCTGCTTAATTCCCATAAAAATAATGGAGATTATGAGCGTTTGCAAACGGAAAATAGTAATGTAAACGTATTTTTTTAGGGGACCAATCTCATGTTTAGGCTTTAAAAGTTAAAAAGGTTTCCTAATTTATTGCCGATAATTGCAAAGAAAACCGGACAAATTGGGTATCACATTTAAGCTTTTTTGGAGATGCATCTACCAGTATTAGGGCATTCAATTAATCGGCTTTTTATTTTAATCATGGATGGTAACCGAAACGATGCGGTTATCGGTAAGGGTAAAGCTATTTTAGATTATTTCGGTAACGGTATTTTAAGGGTAACGCTATTTCATTTATATCGGTATCGGTATTTTAAGGATAACGGTTTTTTAGTTATTTCGGTATCGGTTTTTTAAAAATAACGGTAGTCAGTTATTTCGGTGCATCCCGCAATTTTTTTTTTACAAAAACAAACGAGATTAAAAACAGGACCAATTTATCAACTTAATGTACGAAAAATACTCAATAACCACGTGCAATTACCAAAAGCAGAAAATTAAAAATAACGGTATGTTAGGGCTATGATATTTCATTTATTTCGGTAACGTTATTTTAAGGGTATCGATATTTCATTTATTTCGGTATCGGTATTTTAAGGATAGCGTTATTTCAGTTACTTCGGTAACGGTATTTCGGTAACGGTATTTTAGGGGTGACGGTAGTCGGTTGAAAATGTTTTGAATCGATAACGGTATTTTAGCAGTATTGCCAGCCAACCCTCAATCGATTAATCGTGCAAATAATTTTTAGGGATTTTTTCTTAACAGGTTAATCGAACAAAATTTTAAAATTAATCGATTAATCGAAAAAATTTTATGTAAAATAATATAACATATATATGTGTTTTTAATAATTTTATTTAAAAAAGGAACAAAAATGAATTCAGTAACTCTTCTGAAATTTATAAAAATAAAAAAATTTAATAATTGACATCAGATTTTGTCAATATTTTTATTGGACTTTCACATATTGAAATTGTATCCAAATCTTGGAGAATCATACCGCAATGAGTTAAAGAAGATTATAAGACCCTGTACATTAATTTGTATCTTTTTCGTATGCATTGAATACATAAAAAACGTAAATGTAGAGAGGAATTCTGTTGAGAACTGATTTTCCCCTCTACGTTTCCGTACCTCAATCCCTTTATTTTATTTTAATTTATTTTATTAATTCAGAGTGCTCACTAAACAAGGTTTATAACATTGCACCCAGAAAACAGTTTCGGTGCTGGCAACCCAATATGTTGCCAATCGCATGGTTCAGTTGTATCAAATGAATTTTTTGGTTTCGATAACCGAATTATTCTTGATACAGCTGAAATTCCGTTGTCACAAATGCGGTTGTCAGTACCGAACCTATTTGCTGGGTGTGAGCATTAATTATAATTAATAATTCTAATAATCATAATAATTACACTGTGCTAGTTGAAAAATCCAACAATCGGGGCACCCAGCGAATAAACCTAATTCGAGTACGCTGAATCCAGTGGTGCTAGCCGTTTTTCTAGATTAGCTCTTGAAAAAAAGATATTCGTGTTTTAAAATTATTGGTCCAAGGACACCAAAAAACGCGATTTATCTAACTATTTGACCATTTATTTTTACCCATATTATTTGCTATTCCCCCAGTCAGTTTTGGGTTAAAAATAATCAAAATCGGTACAGCGGTTCAAAAGTTCTTAGTAAAAATGTGAGGAAACTTCGAAATTTTTTTAATATAAAATTGTACATTTTATTGCTTCGTTAAATGTACTGAAATTTGTATTGAAGTGAAAAATTTGCATAAAGATTTTTAAGGTGTCCTCACATTTTCAATCACAACTTTTGAACCGCAAGGCCGATTTTGATTATTTTAAACACAAAGCTTCTTGGTTAAGTAACAAATAACTTAAATAAAAATTAACGGTAAACAAATTAAAAAATCGAGTGTTTTGGGTTGCTTGGAACCATAATTTTCAAACTCAAATATCTTTTTTTTTTAAGAGCTAACCTAGAAAAACCGCTAGCACCACTAGATTCAGCGTACCCGAATTAGTTTTACCCACTGGGTGCCCCACCTGTCGGGGAAAAAAGTCTCCGATTCGTGCACAGTGTTATTAATGCATTCGTTTACTTAATATCAACACGCAGAAAAAAAACAGCTGGAACTTTATCTAAGTGCTATGTAATTATACAACTACATAAGTTCGAAGTATGTTTTACAATTTTCTAGCAAAATATATGTACTTTTTCGGGTATTTTCCGCTACTCATGTAAATATTTTGCAAGGATTGTATATATTTTACAATAAAATTTACATAGTTTACTAGAACTTTGTAAAACTAACTTGAAAATTATGTAGTTGTATAATTACATAGCTCTTAGGTAATATTCCTCATGTTTTTTTCTGTGTGAACGTTTAAAAAGTCGTAAAAAATAATTAAAAATTTATTATACGTAAATAGATACCACTACTTTACTAGATAACTAAGAGAGAGTAGTAATTTGGAAGATGACAAAGCAAAGCGGTGATAATTTTAAGTTTTTTTTTTAGTTTTTTCTTTGGGATTTAAGATGTTTATTCATGCTGTTACTTGAAAACATGAAATTCTCATTGAGTTCAAGCTAACGAATATTTCTGGAAATTCTAAAATGTCGTCCCTTAATTATTAAGCGCATTTTTTAATCACCTAGACTTAGAATTTTTCATAAAAAAGTGGATTTATTAAAAAAAAATTTGCTAAATATTTGTAGACTAAAAATAGCAAAAATAAACTGTTAAATCTACAAAATGTTTTCTATTTTTAAGCTAAATTTAGTTGAATGCAAATAGCAGTCTATTCTGCTAAAATCAGCAGAAATATTTGCTAAAAATTTGTAAACTGATGTTTTTAAAGGCTCGATTTTTATTTGCATTTAAAAAAAAAATCGAAAAAAAACTTCGAAAATTTTAAGTTCTTTGGTGATTTTTAGGCTACTAATTATTTAGCAAAATTTTCTGCTGATTTTAGCAGGTTAATTTGCTATTCTCCATTTACAAAAATGTAGCTCAAATATAACTAAAATTCTGTATATTTAACAGTTTTATTTTTGCTGTTCCTATATTACTAATATATTGCAAAAATAATCTGCTTATTTAGCAGTTTTTTTCTGCAGCATAATTTTTAACTAATTTTTAGTACACTCAAAAAAACAGTCAGTAAAGTCAGCAAAAAATGTTGCTGTGTCAGCAAATTTTTAGTCAGGAGCGTGCTTGCAAAAAAGTTGGTAATTTCAGCAAAAGGTTTGCTGAAAATCAACGAGCTGATTTTTACCAAAAAAATAGTAATCTTCAGCAAAAGTTTTGCTAACACTTAGTCGATTGCAAATGAAAATAATCCTTGCTAAAATCACTAAACTTTTTGCTGAATATTAGTAGACTGAAAAAAACTCAAAAAACTTGTAGCGAAATTTTACTTTAGTTAATTTATTTGCTGAAAATTTAAATATAGAATATGTGTAGAGTTGTTTTTCTTTTTTTGTCATTTCCGTTTCACAGACAAGCTGCGACATCTACATCTTGTCTATCTGGTTGTCGTCCACGCTATGAATGCGTTTATCAGCACAACTTTTGTAGCAAAATAAATTAGTAAAACATTAGTTCAAAATTAGTTTAGTGCTAAAAAAATATAAATAAAATTTTTCCTGAAAACGGAATTTCAGCAAAAAAATTGCTGAAAACTAATACACTTGATATCAGAGATGGGAGTAATTAATTACTTTGTAATGACCATTGCGGGTTTTCATTACCATTAAATCTATAAAATGAAAATTGAAAAAAAATTCATTACCATTACAAAATGTAATTGCAATGAAAAAAATGTTAATTTCATTTGTTTTCTTTACATGTAATGAAACGTTTTTATAATTTTCATTACAATACGCAATGGTAGTAAAAACAAAAAATCATTTTCATTTTTTCTACACTAGGTAGACAAATGAAATTTCATTACCATTACTTAACATAATGCTGTAAAGAACGTTTTGTTCTTTATTCTACACTAAAAAATTTACCTTTATGGAAATTTTTTTTTCGCAATTTTTTTTTGGCAACTAGCCACCAAACTTTGATGTATGTCTCTAGATTATAAATTAAAAAAAACCGCACTTAAAAAATAGCAAAATTATGGCGGAACGCGAAAAAAGACTTTATGGCAGAAAAATTCAATTAAAAAACTTAATCAGCGATTAACATTCTTCAAACAAATATACTGATGCAAAAAGTTTCGTTTTGGCAAATTCTTTTCGCGATTTTTTTTTTTTTTTTGCAACTAACCACCAAACTTTGTTATATAAAATAGGCATTATAGTCCCTAGAATATAAATTTGAAAAAACCGCACTTAAGAAATTGCAAAATAATGGTGGAACGCGAAAAAAGACTTTATGGTACAAAAACTGAATTAAAAAACCTAATCAGTGATTAACATTCTGCAAACAAATATATTAATGTAAGAAATTTCCTTTTTGCAAATTTTTTTTCGCGATATTTTTTCGAGATTTTTTTTAACTAGCCACCAAACTTTGTTGTATGAAATGGGTATTATAGTCCCTAGATTACAAATTTTAAGAAACCGCACTTAAAAAATTCAAAAATAATGGTGGGACGCGAAAAAAGATTTTATGGTAAAAAAATTTAATTAAAACACTTATTCAGCGATTTACATTCTGCAAACAAATCTATTGATGTAAGAATTTTCCTTTTTGTAAATTTTTTTTCCCGATTTTTTTCGCGGTTTTTTTTTAACTAGCTCCCAAACTTTCTTGTATGAAACGGGTATTATAGTCACTAGAATATAAATTTTAAGAAACCGCACTTAAAAAATTCCAAAATTACGGCGGGACGCGAAAAAAGACTTTATGGTAAAAAAATTGAATTAAAACACTTAATCAGCGACTTACATTCTGCAAACAAATCTATTGATGTAAGAATTTTCCTTTTTGTAATTTTTTTTTCGCGATTTTTTTTCGCGGTTTTTTTTAACTAGCTCCCAAACTTTGTTTTATGAAACGGGCATTATAGTCGCTAGATTACAAATTTTAATAAACCGCACTTAAAAAACTCCAAAATAATGGCGGGCCGCGAAAAAAGGCTTTATGGTAAAAATATTTAATTAAAACACTTTTTCAGCGATTTACATTCTGCAAACAAATCTATTGATGTAAGAATGTTCCTTTTTGTAAATTTTTTTCGCGATTTTTTTCGCGTTTTTTTTTTAACTAGCCCCAAAACTTTGTTGTATGAAACGGGTATTATAGTCACTAGAATATAAATTTTAAGAAACCGCAAGTAAACAACTGCAAAATAATGGCGGGACGCGAAAAAAGACTTTATGGTAAAAGAATTGAATTAAAACACTTAATCAGCGATTTACATTCTGCAAGCAAATATATTAATGCAAAAATTTTCCTTTTGGGAATTTTTTTGTTTGAGATTTTTTTTGCAATTTTTGTTTTTTTTTCAACTAGCCACCAAACTTTGTTGTACGAAATTATAGTTCTTAGATTATAAATTAAAAAAAACCACACTTACAAAATTGCAAAAAAATGGCGGATCGCGAAAAAAGACTATGGTACTAGAATTGAATTAAAAAACTTAATCAGCTATTTATGTTCTGCAAACAAATTATATTGATGCCAGAATTTTCCTTTATGCAATTTTTTTCGCGATTTTTTTTTTTGCAACTAGACACCAAAACTTGTTATCAAATATGCATACCATAGGCCTCAGATTATGAACTAAAAAATGCTTTTAGTAATTTGTAAACCTCATATTTTAAAAAAAAAAAACTTCGACAAAAACGGATTGTAATGAAAAACAAATGGGTGTTTCATTACTATGTAAACATTAGGTAAAAGTAATGAAAATTAAAAAAAAGGTTCATTTTAATTTTCAAAACAAATGAAAATTAAAAAAAATATTCATTACCATTTTTTAACGCAATGGTAATGAAAAAAAAAAAACATTACCATTTCTTCAAAAAATGGTAATGATAAAAAAAGCTCCATTACCATTACATCAAGTAATGGTAATGAAAATGTAATGGTAATGATTTTAGCCCATCTCTGCTTGATATACAAGACGTTTTACTAATTCTTCTACTAACTTATTTTTTTGAATGTAGTTTTAACTAAATTTTTTACGGACTTTTTTCTATTAGTGTAACTGCAATTAAAATTATTGAATAACGAAACAATTTCGTTGGTTCCGACAGAATTCCAACCAATTTATTTTCTATGTGCATATATTGCCGGGTTTTTTGAAATAATGATATTACAAATTTTGTTATTACAGTTATAGATTTTAACTAAAATCTTGTAATTTTTAATTATGATCTGTTTTTGAAGCATTTTTCGGAAACTCTTCGCAGACCGTTGGTCTAGAGCAGCGGTTCCCACTAAGTTTTTCTTCACGGACCCCTTGAGACATTTCTACTAGCTCACGGACCCCCAAACCAGTGTTGAGCGAGAGGTACTTTATAAATTATGGGGCAAAATTAATAAAAGCACCTGCTTATTTTAAATGATGGCCAATTTTAAGCAGGAATAAGGAAAAAAACATTTTTCAAATCAATATTTTGTTAAATAATTTAAAAATTATAAAAAAAAATGTTTTTTTTTTTAATAACTTGTTTTATGTTTTTTGTCGGATCTCTTTGCGGACCCCCTGGAATTCTGCTACAGACCCCTGGGGGTCCGTGGACCCCCATTTGGGAACCGTGGGTCCAGAGTATTGTAGGTACTGTGGCCCATTGTGAAATGGAATAGTAACTTATATTTATATTAACATTGAACTTGATCGATATACTTAGTTCAAAAACAAATAGTTCAAAAACATTTTATTTATAAAGTAGTACCAAAATTTAACACATGTTTATACGATGTATGTGTCACATACTTTTCAAAGTCGGTATTTTAAAAAAAAATTAGATAAGATCCTAAGAATCTCATATTATTATCTGTAAATATGTTATCATGATTCACTTCCGAGCATATAAAAGTACCAGATAGGCGGTAAACTTAAACAGTTTAAGATATATTCTTATACTAAAATCAACCAAGGTGAAAAAAGTAAGTTTTTTTTCCTATTTTTGAATATTTTCTCTAATTTATATGTCCATTTTTGCAGTGTTTCATAAGTTTTTGAATATTTACGTTATTTTGGGTTTCATGTTAATAGCTGTTCAAACTTCGGTTATTAATGTTTGTGAAAATGTAGCTGACAATATTTTACTACAAGACATAGGTGATTGTAGTAAATATATTTCATGTGTGAATGGAAAACCCAAAATTAATCAGTGCAAGAATGGTCTTTATTTCGATGTTGTTGAACAAAATTGTACTGCATCGCGTTCCGGTTGTTTCCAATGCAGCCAAGGTGATTTAACTTTGTTGCCTTTGAGTAAAACTTGTGACAAATATGTCTTATGTTTTGATGGTAATCTCACCGTTCAACAGTGCCACAATAATTTACAATTCAATCCTAAAATTGGAAAATGTGATTTACAAAAAAATGTTGATTGTGTTGCCAATCAATGTTCAAATCATGCCTTTATCAACAATTTAACTTATATACCCAGTGCTGCAAGTTGTGAAAATTATTACGTTTGCATGAGAGGCCAACCAAGAGCTTTGTCCTGTGCCCGTGGCTTGTATTTCAGCACTAAATGTAATTGTTGTGATAATGCTGAAAATGTTAACTGTTCGGTAATTAAGATCGTATTATTAAATATAAAAAAACAAAACTTTACATTTAATCTCAATTTTAGATCAGTAAAACTATTGTTCAACCCCCAGGTGATGAATACTATTTTAAGAAAGATGAAAATGCTGATAACTCTATAAAAACTCATCATCATTATCAACCTACTGTAGTATCTGAATCTGCTAATATCAATTGCCCTAAAATGGGAACGTTTATACTACCTCATTATCATAGAAATCAATATTATTTGTGTCTTGATGGTAAAGCTTCAGTATTAGCCTGCCCACGAGGTCGTTTCTTTGATGAAAAATTAAAAGCTTGTGATTTGATTCAATAAAAAAATTAATAAAAATATTTGTTTTATACACTCAAAATTATAAGTCAATTTAAAAAAAATTAAATCTGTTTCTACTGCTAGTGTCTCAAACTTAATGTCGAAATGAAATCTTTTTTGTAAACTTACTTTTATTTATTTGATATTAGATTGTTTACACTGTTCGTATACTACACTCAAAATAATAAGTATGTCAGAGAAATTTGTTACTTTAACAAAATTTATTCCTGTTTTTTGGCTTAAAATAAAATTTGTTGACTTTAACAATTTTTTTTGTTAAATTTAACAAATCTAAATTTAATTAAAAAATTTGTAAAACTACAGTTTTTCTGTATTATACTGAGTCGTAGAATTTATTAAAATTGAGGATCTCGGGACCCTCCCCAGGCCTAGTCTATATCATGTGAGGTCATATAAAGGCACTCCGATGGAGCAAACATTTTGTCCTTTTTGCTCTATCTTAGCTTAGTTTTCGAAATATGGGCCATTTTATGACGTGTAGCAGACTACATTTAATATGAGATTTTGATGCTTCAAATTGCATTGCACTACTGCCACCAATTTCTAAAGAAAACTGATGAAGGGGACCTGGAAAATCCCCGAAACGATCGTCTTTTCATTCCTGAAAGTGTAGAGGTTTTTGAAAGCAAAAACTCTGTGAAGTATTTGTCATGAGAGTATCCTGATGAAGAAAAATAGCAGTTTTTGAAAAAGGTACTTATTATGTTAATTCATAATAAGGAAATTGGCCTCGAACTGAATTAATAAATTTCTAATTAATGAATTAAAAAGGTCGAAAAAACAAATTTTTATTTTTTAAATAAAAATTAAAAACCAACACTTTGTGGAAAATTTTTCTTAAAAATTTGGGAGGGTTCAAGGCCCCGCCCAGGTCCATTTTTGGATAGAGATGACCCCTTTCACTGGGATTAGGGGTAGTCGAAATTTTCGTCAAGTTTGCTCTATCTCTCTTAGTTTTCTAGATATAGGCCATTTTAAAAAATCGGGATGGAAAGAAATAGCGCCATCTTTAAATCTTCGGATACATTGAGGTAATAATAGTAACATGAAATTATATTTTAACAATAAATTTTGTAAAATTTAACGGATGGTTCTTAAAAATTAGTTTTAAATAATTTTAAAAATGAACACTTAAAATTAGTTAAAGTACTGAGGATTTATAGTATTGTGTTAAACGAAGATAACTAAAATCTTTGCTTAAATCAGTGTTTCAACTAACAATTTGTTAAAAATTAGTCAAATCGATTTGAAACCAGTTTGACAGATTTTTCTACTGACGTATTATTTTAAGTGTAGATACGTTTTTAAATTCCAGAAAAAATCATTATGTATCTGTCTTGAAATATGGGATTTCATGGTTAAGGATTTATGTCTTCGGAATATGTCGTCATATTTTATTCAAAATCATCATCTAAAATAGTACAAAAATATTGAGAATTGAATTTAAATTAATCTATGATATCCCAACTTTATTTAAAAAATTTAAATAAAAATGCGGTCAGCCGAAATTGAAATTTAAGCCCTATGTTTAGCCGCACTACTTTACGCTTGTGCATTCAAAAAAGTTTGATAGCTACCACATGACAGCTGTTTGTGTAGCAATCAATAATTGTTGTTTTTAACTGTAATTACAGTTGTTCTTCCATGGAAAAATATGAAACTTGCTTTGTGGGCGCTGTGGTGTAATAGTTAGCGCGTTGGAATGTTACACATAAGGTTGCGGGTTCGATCCCCAACCAAGGCAACATCAATTTATGAAAAATAATAATATTTATGAGTTTCTTCTGTCCCTCATACATCGGTGTTCCCATAGCATCCCACCGAGTAAAATAAAATAACAGTACTGTGAACTAAAAACCTTCAACAAAGTTCGCCAACTCTTCATCAGATGGTACCCAACAACTGTTCTAAGATTCAACATCTCTCGCAATTAGAGTGTAGCCATATTTGAAGCCCTTCACCTTTCCAAAGAAAGCTTATTAATAGGAAGAATTTCCTTAGTGATGCTTCTCTTTATAAATAATGAAAATAAAGATACAACTAATATGAGAGTTATTTAAAAATATAACTAACAAAAAGTGCTGAAATTTTGTAACGGTTGCTTAAAGCAGTTATTTTTAGTATCATAATAAACAACTACCAAAACGGTGTGTTTACAGTAAACAGTTATTTTTGTTAGTTATTTAAAAAAAATTGAATTTTTGCAATCCTAGTTTAGTTAATATTTATTATTATTGATTGTAATTCTCAGTTTGCAAAATAAAAATCGGAAAATTGTATTGTATCTCCAGTGCATAAAAAGGCAATAACTAGAAAACCGTTCGGAATTTCTACACCAATTTTCAAGTACGAAGAAGTAATTACACATTTTTTATAATCGAAAGAAAAAAATTTCTTTTAGAACATCAAAAAAATCAACTGTTAAAAAGCAGTATTTTTACCAATTTTATCAGTTGTTTTAAATTTTTTAATTAATAAATATGATTCTTAAAAACAGCCCTTCCATATTTATCCATATGAGCTCCTTTTACACATATGAAAAATGTATTCTTTCAAATATGTTCATATACGAGTCCCTTTTGCATAAATGGAATAACATATACTTCAATATTTTTCCATATATGAGTGCCTTTTCCATATATGAAATAACAGATGCCTTCATATATGTCTGTATATGAAATCTTTTTCCATATATGGAATCACATATACTTCCATATATGTTCATATAAAATCCATATATGTTCATAAAAAATCCATATTTGTTCATATGTGTCCATACATAAACCATATATGAACATATTTGAGCGTATATGAACATTTTTCACCGGGAGTACATATTTTTTGTTTTTAGGGCATATTTCTTTTAAGTGCATATTTTGCATTTTTACAGCATACATAAAGCTTAATTTTCGATTTTTCAGTGCATAAAATGCGCTGTCCTGATAATAAACATCAATAATAATATTAATTTAGATAACACGATATCAGATTCATATTTGTCGCCATTTTAAATCCGCCATTATTAGTTACAGAAATCTAATATGAAATTTGTATTTAGCGACCCCAAAAAAGACCCGGATAAATAATTTTAAATTCCTGTTGAATTTGCAATTTTAATTTAATTTTTTTTTTTAATTTTAATCTCAAGAGACCCCAAAAATTTCCTATAAAAAAATTCTAAGCGAATACTAGCACTCGTTAACTCGCTTATACAAATATTTTTTTTTTTATTTAATTTATTTTTAAAAATACCTTCGGGAAAGGAACCGGTCCTAGGTGACATGCAAGGTGGCAGGGCTGTGTCCTTGATCGGCCCTTTTAATTGAACGTGACCTTGTCTTTGGAGGGGACAAACTGCCAAAGTTTCAGCATGTCACAGGACTAACCCAATAAGATACATCACCTAACTGATTTTAAGAAACATATCACCAAACGAACCTAAAAGGAACTGAAATGAGTAGCATTTTATACATTTTATGACATGTCACTTAACTAACCCGAAAGGAACTCATAACGAAGCAGTCACATTTTATACACTATTTTTGATCACTACCACAAGAGGGCGCAACTAAACTATATACATAAATAAAAAATGGTTAATGGGTATGGGTATGGTAACCGACCTATATTTCTAAAAAATATTGTCCAACTATTTTCACATAAAACATTTATTGTATTATTTCAAAAGATTTCAATTAAAAATTAATCCAATAGATTAAATAATTGCTCAAAACTGCAATTTTCCTGACATTATTTTTTATTCTATCGCTCAAAAGCATTTCATAAAAAAGAGAAAAACATCAACATATTGCTGTTGCTTTTCATTTGTTTTGTTTATCTGATGTTTTAAATTAATATTTATAAAATTTTATAAATTCTCATTAAGTTTATTGTTTTATTTAGTTAAATATTTTAATTTGGCATATTAAATCTGAATATTCATTTATTTCAGAACGTTATTATAAAATAATAATGTATTTTTTAAAATTTTGTTTAAAAAATATTAAAAATTTATGTTAAACAAAAAAACTATTTCTTAAAAATTTTCAAAAAAAAATTAAAATTCAGAAAAAGGAACTTTCTTCTTCCTGTAAAATCAACTTTATTAAGAAAACTAATTTTTGTGAAATATTTGTTCACATAAATATAAACAAATATATTAACTGAACGAGAATTGCACGAAGGCTTTATTTTAATGAAATTCGATATTGTCGCTCTGAGAAAAAAAGCGCCCAAAATAACGACGAGCAGAGGCAGCGATATAATTCAGCATGGATCATATATAACAAAGATTCTTTATGTCTCTTAGTTTATTGCAAACTAATTTTACATTATTAGAAGATGAACCAACGATATGTGCAGTATCAAAGTTGAATAAAAATAATGAAATTTTTAGTAATTTAAAAATTTTATAAATTTCTTACAATAAAATAAAAAAAGAGTCAGAACTCGTATCGTCGTTGTTAACTATGCTCTTTGATATTACAAAATGTAGTGAACACCACCAAAAATAACAATAGTGTTGATATTAGTGGGAGTATGAGAAAGAAAAAATGAAAGAATAACAAAAACCGCCATTAAAATAAACTAGATTCTATCTTGCAACAACACCGCTCAGCGATTATTAAATGTCAAAATGTATGGGAAAACCTCTGCGCTCTTATTCTGAGCCTACACTAAAATATATTCTATTTCACAACAATATCGCTGAGTGAGTTTTAATTGTCAAAATGTATGGAAAAAACTGCGCTCTTATTCTGGGCCTACATTATTAAGGATATTCAAATTTATTTAAAAATTTCGATACATCATGTCATATCAAATTTGATACAAAATTTTGTTTATTATACACGTTAGAAGAAAAGGACAAATGTGATTGGCAAATATGAAATTTATAAGGATTACACCAAAAAACTTCATTTTCAAACTTCCTTGCGTCACCATCCACCGTTATGATTAACCTCAAATAAAAGACTAATTTATTTTAAATTAAAAATATAAAAACCGCGATGTATCGAAAACGGTCCCTTGAAAATTTTTTCTTAACAAATTTGGATTCAGCAAACCAAAGTTTATTGGAAACTATGCAACTTGAGTTTTTAGGCTTTTAAATTCTCAAGTTTTCTTCGGTTTTTTTTAATGCGAATAAAACCCAAACCAGATTATTTTTAACATAGTCTCGTTTTAGCTGAATACACTTAAACCAACGTTTCTCCAATTTTTTTGTTCCTTCCAAAAAATAGGATTTCTCAAGGTCCTCAAAATAGGCATTTGTTTGAGCAACAATTTCATCATTGGAGCTATAGCTCTTTCCACCGAGCAATTCCATTAGGTTTGGAAATAGAAAATAGTCACTGGGGGCTAAATCCGGAGAATATTTCGGATGAGGTACCTATTCATGCAGCCCGTGCATTGTCTTGATGATAAAGGTCTTTTTTCTTTGCCAAAGTGGGTAATTTTTTAAATCGTCGTTGAATCGGCCCAGTAAGTTGGCATAATATACGCCTTTTATTATTTTTCCCTTTTGAAGGTAATCGATATAGATTATGCCGCGTGCATCCAAAAAAAAAAAAAACTGTCGCCATGACTTTATTGGCCGACAAACCCACCTTGGCCTTCTTCGGAGCCGGTTCACCCGGAGAAACCCATTGTTTAGACTGCTGCTTGGTTTCCGGTGTGTTGTGATGGATCCATGTTTCATCCACAGTTACAAAACGCTGCAAAAACTCATTCGAATTGCGGTTAAATAATTCCAAACAATGCTTTGAAGTTGTCACATGATTGCGTTTATGGTTTATGGTCAATTGAGAGCAAACGCGGCACCATTTCGGGTAGCTTTTCAAACCCCAACCCATAATTTAAAATCAAAAACACAGTGGCATTTGAAATGTCTATGGCGTCGACATTCTCACGCACTTTCACTCTTCGATCGGCCAACACCATATCGTTAATTTTTTTCGACATTTTCGGGATATTGACTTTAATTGGCCGTACAAAACGTTCAGCTTTACTAGTGCTTGTGCGACCACAATGAAACTCAGCAAACCACTTTTTTACCATTGAAGTTGATGGTGCATAGTACCCATAGTACTTATCAAGCTTTTCCTTGGTTTGAGCGACGGTTTTTTTTTTCGCTAAAAATAATGGGGGCGTTCGGCAGATACACTTTAATAGTCAACAGTTCTACAATAGTTGTACAACTATCTGCTGAACGACCTGATCAATATCGCTCACTCTGAGCGCTCAGATAGCGCTACCATATTTTGGTAGCGTAAAAAATATTTGCTACTTTTGATCAATTAGTGATGCATTTGTTGTTTTTGATTTTAAAAATATTTTTATTTGTAAGAATGACAAATAAAAACACACAAATTAATAAAAAAATAAAAATTTAAAGAAACCAAAGGAAAATAGAGAAAAATTGTATTTAAAAACAAAACAAAGGAAACATCGTTCAGCAGAGTTACTAATCACAAAGAGCTACAAGTCAAGTTTAAGGTTTCTCTACCGAATGCTATCAATGTTTGAACTCAAAATTCACTTTTTTCCATTTTTACAAAAATCCACGAGATTTTATGCTTTGAACACCTGTTAAACGCTAACGACGAAACTTACTCAAAATTTAACAGTGGTCTATTAACAGCTGGGACTTGACAGCAGCAGTGTTGCATTTCATGTAACTACGAGGGAAATTTGAAAAGTCACGGACTTATTGATCCGCCTTGTATACACCTCACTCACTTTCAACCTTTCCTCTTTTTATTTGTTTGTGAAGTCGGGCAAAGCAAATAAAAACATGTTGCTAAGATTTAAAACAACAATTTTAAATTAACATGTAAAGAAATTTTTTATATGTAGAAAAATTTTTTCATTTGCTTTCCCGAGCCACTCTCTCTATTAAGTGAGAACTCTCTGCAGATAGTGAAAGTGTCGGGGAAACTGTCAAACTTTGTTCTTGAATTTTGCGAAAACTATTCAGTATTTTTAAGAATTTCTTATAGAAGTTTTTTGAAGGCAGCTCTTGTATATTTGGAAAATTTTCTAATTTCTCAGGACTGACAAATAAAAACAAAAACCTGCTTTATCGACATAATGTCGCTTAAAAATCTAGCTATTTAGGTACTAGCTATTTACTATTTTTTTAACAAATGTTTCTTTGATTTTAGCAGTTTAAACTACATAATTTTCATTCAACTAAATTAAATATAACAAAAAATTTTGCGGATGTAGCAGTTTTTGTTGTTATTTTTTAGTCTACCAGTATATAGCAAAATTTTCTGCATAGTTTACAATATAATTTGTCATTTTCAATTAACTAACAGTGAACTGAACTATAACAAAAATTTTTTAATTTTTACAGTTTTTTATTTTTTTGTTGTTTTGGTCTTAATATTATCTGAAAAAACTCTGAAAATTTCAGCAGTTTTTTTCTGAATTTTTAACTAATTTTAAATTTTTAACTAATATTGAATTTTTAACTAATTTTGCGTAAACAGAAAAAAAAACAGGGGGAAAATTACCTAAGAGCTATGTAATTATACAACTACATAATTTTCAAGTTAGTTTTACAAAGTTTTAGTAAAATATGCACATTTTTTTGTAAAACATATAAAAGCCTTGCAAAATATATACATGCGCAGTGAAAAATACATATATTTAACTAGAAAATCGTAAAACTTACTTGGAACTTATGTAGTTGTACAGTTACATAGCATTATTTCTATGAGTGCACTAATTGCATTAAAAGTAGTTTTAACTTTTCTGTAGGTAAACTATTACAATTAAAGTTAAAAAATAACTACATCCGTTTTCTACACAAATATCTGGCATGTATCAAAACTTAATTTTTCAAAAAAAAATGAAATTTATACGCACTATGTATAAGGAAACTCGTTCATGTTTTCATATCTTTATCAACTTTTCTAATTAAAAATTATATTGCTTTTTTTAGTTAATTGTTATTGATAACATTTCAATTATCATAATTGCATATTTGTAATTTGAATAGAAAAATCTTTTTGGGGAACTATAAATATCAAAAAAATAAAAATTTTGTTTAGAATTTGGAGACAGTAACGAATCGAAAGTAAGTACAATGGTAAATTTTACATAAAAAAATATATTTAAAATAATTTATTAATTTTTAGTGAAATCCTTAATTTTTACGGTGGCAATTTTCGCCTCATTCGGTATCTTAAAGGCCGATGTAAATATCTGCGGAGGTGTAGCCGATAATGTATTTTTACCGGTTTTGGGTAATTGTATAGCTTACGATGTATGCATGGATGAAACTCCTATAAGAAGAGTTTGTAAAGCTGGTTTTCTATTCGATGCTAGAACGCAATCGTGTGCTTATCCCAAAGATGCTCAATGTTTAACAAATTGTACCTCAGCCTTATCCTCATTCTGCTATGATCGTACGTGTACCAAATATGTTCTATGTTATGCTGGTCAACCTGTAGTACGTGAATGCTGTGATGGCTTACAATACAATGCGGAAACCGATCGTTGTGATTTTCCACAATATGTTGATTGTGTAGATAACATGTGTACCATATTCAATGATCCCACAAATATTACTTTCCTAAGTAGTAAGGCGGCTTGTGAAAAATATTATATTTGTATGGATGGTGATGCTATTGCCCAAAATTGTACAAATGGTTTACAATTTAATCCAGCATGTAATTGTTGTGATTTCCCGTCAAAAGTTAATTGTACGGTAAGTTGAAAACAAAACTTCTCCTTAAAGAAACATACGTGTTTATGAAGAAAATGAAATGAAAATGAAAAAGGCTAACTATATTTAAAAATTTAACCGGTAAATTCTAAAGTTATGACCAATTACATATTCGCAGTAAAATGTACAATTAAAAAAGTTTGTCGGTAGAATCTACTGAAAATGATAGTTAAAATAAAAGTATATGCAGTTAAAAAGGCGACAAGGTTATTTACCTTTTAAATAACGTAAAATGTAATTATTTTTTACTGTAGAAAAATAACTAACAAATGCATTAAAAATAACTAAAAATGTGGTAAAATTAACTGACACATTTTTACTACAAAAATTTTAAAACAACTGACGAAATTGGTAAAAAATACTGCTTTTTTACAGTTAATTTTTTTTTCATATCATAAAGGTACTCGATTATTTTAATAAAAATAAAACAATTTTTTTATTTCGATTATAAACAAATTGTTGTGGCCCTTTGTTGTAATTGTAATTACTTCATCGTACTTGAAATTTGAAGTAAAAATTCCAACCCGTTCTCCAGTTATTACGTTTTTATGTTATGGAGGTTCAGTGCAATTTTCAGATTTTTATTTGCAAACTAAGAATATCAGGCATGTGATGAATATCGAAAACGATCTGATTTTCAATGTTTAATATTTTAAGATCTGTACTATACCAATTATTTTTTACTTGATAATTTAGATGTTCTGAGTGAAATAAACCGAAAAATAATAATTTCAAGCCAATTTTATTTTCGCGAAACTAATTATTCTAGATTGAAAAACTGTTCGTTTTCGTTTTCGATTTGCATCACACCCCTGTATATGTATCAATAATAACAAATATAAACTAAATAAGAATTTTAAAAAAGCAACGAAATTAAATAGTTCTTAAATAAGTAACAAAAATAAATCTTGACTTTAAAAATACTGTTTTGGTAGTTGTTGTTCATTTTGATATTAAAGCAAACTGCTTGAAACTACTGTTCCAACACTTTTCTTTATTTATTTTGTTAAATAGCTGTAATAACCGTAACCCAACCGTAAACGTATCTGTAACGAATCAGCTGTTCCGATACCACAAGAAGAAATGTATACGAATGGTTACTTACACGTAAATGTAAACGAACTTGCCAGATCATTCTGTTGAAATCAGAATTTTCTATCCGGCATCGAAACAGCTGAATGATTTTAGTCGAAAAAAATATGAAATGAATAAAGAAAATTGATTCAAACAACAAATAAGGAATAAAAATTAACAAATAAATGGAAAAATTTAGAATAAAATATAAAACCACATGAAATAGATGCTAAATAGTAATGTCGTTTACGATAATCTATAAGTGTAATTTTTAGCTACGGCACGGTACAGTTACATCACATTTACGTTTACGGTCCCATAATCCGCCCTTTAGGCGGTTAAAGTGTTACCTATTCCAACGACCATATTTTGTTTTTGTGTGAAATTATTTTTTATTGATTCAAATTACAAAATGTGTGGAAATAATCAAAATTTCAGAATTCATTAACTTTAGGTCGATGTGGCCACCAAAGCAAAACAAAGTTAAATTTGAAAGAGCAAAAGAGTTGATACGCTTGCACAAACGTGGCGAATTTCCAAACATTGTTTTCTCTGATGAAAAAAATCAATTTTATTTTTTCAGATTACCGCATTACAACGCAATATTAAGCCCTTATCGAAATCTCCACCTAAAGCTGCTGATATAAAATGTCCTGAAGAAGGAATTAACTTCTATCCTCATAACGACGAAGACAAATATTATTTCTGTATGGAGGGTCGTGGTGTAATTATGGATTGTACTCCCGGTTTGGTATACGATCCTAAAATGGAAACATGTCGTGAAAAGAAAAATATTGTTACTCTAACCACATTAAATTAAATAAAAACTAAATCCAAAATCTTAAGTGATTTTAAACTTAATCAATCTCTTTCTTTTAATGTCTCTCTGTTTTCTCTTTAAAATACCAGGAGTTGAAAATTTAGTTTTGAAAATAAAATTGTGTGTATTTTCACGGAACACTTTATTGTAAATTATATTTAGTATTCAAACGTATTTCAAACACACAGCAAGTTAAGTTTTTGTGGGAATCTTGGAAAAATATTGAAAACTATTTAAAGATCTTTAAAATTAAATAATAAAATTAAAGGTAATAATTATTGTAAATAAATTTACAAACATTTCAAAGGTCCAATAAATACAACTTAAAAATGCTAATAATTATTTTTTGCTGTGTTAAAAGTGTTAAATTTAAATATTGTTACAAAAAAGTGTATAAATATTAAATATTTTTAAGAAAAATAAGTTATTTTTAGATTCAGTTTTATAACAACATATTCGTTTTTTGAATTAAAGAGTACTGAAATGCAAAAACTCTTAACACAGTAGACACCAGAGACGAGCCAAAATCAATTATCATTAGTTTTTGATTTGATGAACACATTTTCTCAATTTCCATTATGTAGAGAAATGGCAATGAATATACACTTAGATAAAAAAAAGTTTTTAAAAAAATCTGTAAACAGTTTCTTCTTAGTTTGGAAATAACACTCAGAAAATTGTATTGTATCTCCAATGCATAAAAAGGTAATAACTGGAGAACCGTTTGCAATTTTGACTCCAAATTTCAAGTACGATTAAGTATTTATACGCTTGTTACAATCGAAAGAAAAAGTTTTTTTTTTAATATTTTTTTTTTTTTTAAGATTTTACAGTTTTTTTATTTTTTAGTACACTTTTCTGCTAATTTCAGCAGATTGATTTTAAATTACAGTTTACAACAATTTACTGAAATTTAGTAGCTGCAACTAATTAGTTATACTAATTTCATTGTACTAAAATTATTGAAATTTAGAAAGTTTTTTAACTGATTTCAGCAAATCGATTTTGAATTGCAGTTTACAACAATTTTGCTAAAATTTAGTAGCGACTACTAATTTTGTTGTACTACAGATCATGTGCTAAAATTAGCAAAAATACCGCTGGGCTCAAAACAGTTAAATTTCCCGTAATAACAGCAAAATTTTCAGTAGCCATTACAGACTTTTTTGGTTGAGTGTACTCATTGATTACATTTTTATGTGTAATTTTTTTTTTTGTTTGCCGAAAATGTGCCACATTATTGAACAATAATGACTTCACTGAACCAAAAACAGCGGTGAAATCAACTAAAATCCATGTTAAATTGATGAATTGGTGATCACTATACAGCTAACAAAACCTGTCCGTTAGTTTAACACATTGGCTGGTAAATTTATATTTTGACGTTTAATTATTTTATGTGGTGTTATTTTGACAACATATCGCAAATGTATTAACAAAAATTAGCTATCAAAATTTAAATAATTATTTTGTTGTTTTACCAATGAATTTTATTCAATTCAACAATGCATTTTATTTAATTATTTCACATTTTATCGATTCATTATTAAATTTTGGACTTATATTTAATTATTTTTATATTTACCAATTTCATATTTAATTAAAGCAGTCTTTCTTATAATGAATTTGAGAAAATATAAAAAATAATGGAATATAAAATTTTAATTATAATATACGATAGAACATACACAAAATTCTTTCTTTATTTAAAACACATGAAACATTTTGTGTACAAAAACATTTAAATTATTTTATTTAAATTAATAATTCCAATACATTTTATATACTGATAAATAAATAGTTTGCCTCGCTATAAAAGAAATTAATAAAATGACAGAGACTATAGAAATTAATGAGAGAAATTAAAATTTACAATTTAATTGAAAACTTTTAAAATTAAAAAAAAAATTATTTAAATTAAAGATAATAAACATTCAGTTAGCAATTCACTACAAGTAGGGAATGCATCCCGGGATTCCCGGGAAATTAAGCTTTTTTTAGTTCCCGCATTCCCGGGAATTTGGACCGGAATCCCGGGATTTCAAAAAATGCAGTTTAAAATGATAAAGTTAATTATTTCAAATTTTCTTATGCAAAATTTTCCAACTTTTGAAAATAGTAAACATTTTACATTAGGCTTATTCGATTACTTACTAAAATTTTCTACTTTTGCCACAACTGGAAAAAATTAAAAAGTAATCAAAACAACTATTGGGTGAAAGTAGTAAGATTTTCGAGTAAACGAACACACTGATTAGTTTGTGTACTTGATCAAACTTTTTAAGTTCCTTTTAGTGCCTCTCAAATAGTGTTTGTATAAAAAATTTTGAATCGCACTTATTTTGCACAGAAATAAAGACAAATTGTCCATTTTTAAAAATTTTCAAGCAAGTTAAAATTTGTTCCCATAATTTTTAAAATTTTTTCCAATTTTCTAAAATTATTTTCTATATTAATTTTTTATTTTGACGGACAATTTTTTAGACTAAAAATTAGTTTTAGGTTATTCAATTTTTAAAAATATATAATTAGACTTATATAATTTCTAATATAAAATTAATTATTTCCCACTACCAAAGAATTAATATTTAATAAATAAATTTTCACGATCATGAAAATTTGAGGTCTTTAAGAAAATTTATTTATAAAAATTTTTAAATTATTATAAAATATTTTCTTATTTATTTTCCTTGCGGGATCCCGGGAATTCAAGATAAATTTCCCGCTTTCCCGGGAAATCAAATAGTGCGGGATTTTGCATTCCCTAACTTCAAGTCACTGAATTTCTTAATTGTCAATACTTTGAAAAAAAAACACTATGTTATTTTATTGATATTTCCGACTATTAAAAAATGACGCGACAAAACTAAGCACACCAAACTTTTTCCACAGATTTAATACTTTTTTTCAAATTGAGGAAAAATTATATCAAATTAACTTTACTGCCTTTTTAACAAAATTTTTTAGAGTTAACAAATTAAATTTCGTTAATAAATGGACAAAAATGTATCAATTAAATTTTTGGCGTCAAAAGGTATGTGCATTTAAAAAACATTGTTGATTCCAAAAAAAACACACATCAATATGAATAAAAAATATGTTGTTTTAAAGCCTTTTGAAATCTTACACCGAAAAAATTTACAAAATTCAAATGAAATTTTTAAACATCTTTCGCATACTGTTTTTGAAAATCCAAAAAAAAAACTTTAAAAAGACTAACAATGGAATTTTGTTATCTTTTTTGTAACTTTAAATTTTTATTTTTAAAAACCATTTTTATATAAAAAATAACAATTTACAAGCATTTCAAACAAAAATAAAATTTCAATTTAAAAAAATGTGTTTGTTTTTACAAATTCCATTGTTGGTGCCTAAAGCTTTTAGAGTTGAAGAACTCTTTATATTCAAAGTTTCTTAAAATTTGTAGATTTTTATAAAACATTGAAAACATCCCAGCAAAAACATTGTAATGACCTGTACTGATTACGAAGTAATGATAAGGCATTACCTTTTGCATTACTTTAAAATACAAAATAATGACTTACTGATAATAAGTTAGAGAAGTACTTATATATTATTGCAAAGTAATCACTTACTGGTAATTGATTATATAAGTACCGATTTACTAGAAAATTATCCGAGGCAAAATGTTATTTTACCAATATGACCAACTTTTTCACAATGTAGGGTAAGCATTTATTTCCTAACTTCCGAATAACTACTTATTCTATCTTTGTGATTAGCTACTTATTGTTGCACTACGGGTAACCATGCTGGTAACTTATTATTCTCACTCTTTTTGTAAGAGAGACGGTAATGAATGAATTTTGGGACATCGCACTGTGGGCCAGCATCGTACAATATTGAGTATATGAGACTAAAAAGTATCACAAAGGGGGGTTTGGAAGTTGCTGATCACGAATTTGAAATAAAAAATTTTTAATTCAAAATGGCGGATTCAAAATGGCGGAAATGAATTTTTAGTTTTTAATATATTGGGCTTAAAATAATCAATTATATAGGCTGATTACAAATCTGAAGGTTTTAGGTATCAGATTACGAATCTGATATTAAATTTTAAAAATTCAACATGGCGGATGCAATAGGCAGCCATAAATTTAAAATTGTTATATGTTATATTCGAAAATAAATTATTCCTCTTGCATATCTTAAGGTCTCTGATAACGAATCAGAAATTAAAATTTTAATTTAAAATGGAGGACCCAAGATGGCGGTAATGAATCCTAAATCAAAAAATATTTTAATTGGTAGATCCAATTTTAATTGTTTTAATACAAAAATATTTTTTTATTGTAAAAATTTTTTTTTAATAAAATTTTTTTTTTAATAAAATTTTTTCGTGCGGGACTCGAACCTGGGACTCCAGAATGCCATTCTATAGTTCTACCATCTGAGCTATCTCGACATGTAATATTTGATAGATAAAAACATAATTGACCTGCCGCGCACAAGTCAGCTTACTCGCCAACATACAAAAATCAAAAAATATGTGGTTACATACAGTTGTGGCCAAGCATTTAAGTCAATTCAAGTTTTTTTATAATTTTTTTGTTGTTGCCTTTATTTTTAAAGATCAAAATAGTTGCTAAATTCGCCACAAAAGGCAAGGAGATGGTTCAGAAAATTGTACAGAATTTTAACGTAATGTTTGTTTTTTCATTTTGTCACTTGTTTTAAGTGGGCGTGGCTTTTAACGAAAAATTAGCGATATAAACCTCTTATCAAATTACATAGTAAAATTTAGGCAGTACTGACCGGTTCTGTACAAACTGTATATTTTTGGAAATCCTATAAAATTTCCTTAGGTCTTGCATTATCTTTATCTACAAATAGTCACCAGACTTAAAATTGCAGCACTTTAAACATGACCAAATTTTTCTCTGTTTTTAGCGATTTTAAAAGAAAGTTAAGAACACTGAAATTTTAACATGAAATGCTTTGTACTATAACGTAAAAAAAATCTTGACTGATTTGCTATATTGTGGTAAGAAAAGCATAAAACTATTCACTTTAAAATTTCAGTGCTATTAACTTTATTAAAAATCGCTAAAAACAAAGAAAAATTTGGTCACGTTTAAAGTGCTGCACTTTTAAGTCTGGCAACTATTTGTAGATAAAAATAACGCAAGACTTAGGAAAATTTTATAGGATTTCCAAAAATATACAGTTTGTATGGAACCGATCAGTACTGCCTAAATTTTACTATGTAATTTGATAAGAGCTTTATATCGCTAATTTTTCGTTAAAAGCCACGCCCGTTTAAAACAAGTGACAAAATGAAAAAACAAACATTACGTTAAAATTCTGTACAATTTTCTGAACCATCTCCTTGCCTTTTGTGGCGAATTTAGCCACTATTTTGATCTTTAAAAATAAAGGCAACAACAATAAAATTAGAAAAAAACTTGAATTGACTTAAATGCTTGGCCACAACTGTATATCCTTACCACTGTTGAAAAAATATTGAGTCTAAAAATAGATTTAAAAAAAATTCTAGAACATTTTGTTTGAAATAATGATAAAAATAAGTCATTATTGGTAATGCATTATTTTTAATTTTGAACTTGTGGAAAAAGTAATTAGTTATTAGTAGCTCATTATTATACCTTTTAAAATAATCCAGAAAGTAAGTCGGTGTTATTGCTGGTAGTCCAAAAAATAATGATATGTCATTACCGCTTCTACACTGGGACTGGGAGGTTTCTATTTTTGTTTGAGAACTAGATTCAGTTTTATAATTTGAAATTGTTTTTGGAACAAATTATTTTTTAAGCCCAAACCACATAGTGAAAGTGCCAGTGGACAGTGGCAGTGCTGTCAAACTTTGTTCTTGAATTTTGCGTAGTTTTTTTAAAAAATTCTTTGTTCTGATTGGTTGATTTTAAAAACATTAATCAATAATATTGAACGTGTATGTTTGCCTTAACAACGATAATGATACAATATTTCACTCACAAAATATTCAAGAATCGTAGATTTTCAATATATAAACATGAATTGTAGTTTTGGCCAAAAAACGGCGATCCTGCCCTACAGTGGCCAGTTTGTCAATTAACTTTCAATATTATTTTTACTAATTTTTCAAAATGTATTTGCTAATTTTAACTGCATTTATTTTCAAAATATGTATGTACTTTATGTGTTGTTTGACCAAGATTTAGATTAGCATTTTGTTAAACGAAGATAAATCGATAATTAAAACAGAATTTGAATAAGTTAGTTAAATTGAGTTAATAGATTGTCTTGCTGAATCTGTTACTAACTTATTATTAAGGTTCAAAAAAAAACTTCACCAATTTTCAAATACTGCTCTTCTTCTAGATTTTTAATAAAAATGGTAAATGAAGTCAATCAACCTGAAGAACTCACAAATAATGATCAATTGGGACAACGTTTGGCTGCCTCTAATCAGGCGTTAGCAGATATGCAAGCCGAACATCGTCAATTACTTGAAGAAATGGAACAACTACGCAGACGTGCTGAAGTTTTACAACGTTTAAGAGAACAACAAGAACGTGAAGATGCAGAAAGAGAACGACAATATCAACAGACTTTAGAGGAAAATGCAGCTTCAAATATTATAGAACCTATCGAAGAAGTTCATACAAGTGAACCACCCACTGAGGAAGAAGAAAATCCCGAAGAAGCTGAATACATAAGAGGAAAATTAGCCGAAATAGCACGTTTAAAGGCACAATTTAAAAAGGTACAACATATGATCAATACCACGGAAGTTATAGAAAAACATTTAAGTAAAAATGAAGAAACTACAACAAAACCGATAGATAAACCAAATACAACAGTACCAGAGCCACAAAAATTCTCCCTTCCAGAAGTACCAACAAAAACTACCGTAACTGCTCCAGTTATTAATGAAGCTAATATTTCAACCCTTCTAAATACCACAACATCTGAGCCCGTCATCTTACCAGATATGCCTAGTATGGCTGATCTAAATGCTGCTTCAACTCAAGATGAAAAAGAACAACTGCTACATACAATGTTAAGTATGTTCGAAGGATTTTCTTCAGATTTAAAATCTCAAGCTGATAATTTAAGAGCCGAAAGAGAACGTATAAGAGAATTAAAAGAGAGTATTATACGCTCAAGACAACAACCACCTAAATAAATTACAGTTTTTGTAACAGAAAATATATTTATGTATTAATAAAATAAAATTTATTAACTCAAATTTCAGAATATTTGTAAAATATCCCTTACCGAGTAGCCAACAGAGAGTAAAAAACATTTCCTAGAAGCATTTTCAAGTACTACATATATTCAGTAGCGTTGGCAGACGTCCCGTTTTTTTTCATCAATTGCCGCGTCCCGCGCGCGACAACAAGTTCCCGCTTTTTTTCTGAATTTATAAAAAATTTTTGAAATCTACGCCTTTTAAAACTGTAGATACGCCTTTTAAAAATTGAGAATTTGCATTTGAATTTCAGAAAATATCAATTTAAATTCAGAATTTCCATTTGAAATTCAAAAAATATCAATTGGAATTCAAATATTTTTGTTATAAATTCATAATATATCAATTAATATTCAGAATTTACATATAAAATTAAGAAAATATCATTTGAAATTTACATATCATAAATTATAAAACATAATGCATTACCCAAATACGCTACAGGGCGTCTCGGCTTATGGGACCACGGGCGCCATTACCATTAATCCCAAATAGATAAAAGTTTATTTTTTAAACCCAGAAGGAGTCATTTCTTTTTGCTTTTTTCGACACAATACAATTTTGTGATTTGTATTTGCAAACAAAGAATATATCAATAACAAACATTAGGCAAGAATTTAAAAAAAATCAATACATTTTTTTTATTTTTTAAATATGTAATTAACAAAAACAACTGTTCCAGAAGACATGGGAATTTTTCTTACGTATCTACCAAGGAACATTTAAACCAGGGGGTTAACCGCGTAACTCCATTGGAAAAAATTTCGAATTCGTAAATCTTGCAAATATTGTTAAAAAATAATTCTGTATAAAAATTATATTTTTATACCCTACGCCACTACGTGGAGAGGGTATTATAAGTTTATGCTGATGTTTGTAACACCAAAAAATATTGGTCCTAGACCCACCGATCGGCTCAGAATTTTTTTTATTTCGATTTAACGATGTCCGTCCGTCTGTCTGTCTGTCCATGCATTCTTGTGAACACTCTACAGGTCGCAAATATTAAGATATTTTGATGAAATTTGGTACACCGACTTATGTCCAGAGCTTTGAAGAATTAATTCCTTTTTGAATGAATTCACTACCAATCGAATTCAATTTTCTCTAGAATTGAATGAATTCCTTTTCTTAAGTAATTCACTGAATTCATTCAACTGAATGCGTTCATCAAACAACAAATTCAAAGAATTAATTCAATTGCAATAGTTCTTTTTATTAAATCAAATGAATTAATTCACCGGTGAACGCGTTCAATTTTATAAATCGAACGGAAAAAAAGTGAATTAATTCCTTATTGAATTAATTCACCACTGAATTCATTCAATTTCATTTTCATTCAGTGAATTAAAAAAAATAAAATTACATTCAGTGAATTAAAAAAAATAATAATAAGTTCACTGAATTGAAAAAAAAATAAAATAAGTTCACTGAATTAAAAAAAAATAAAATAAGTTCACTGAATTCAAAGCCTGTTTTCTGCCGTTCAGTAGAAGAAACCAATAATGTACAAATAAAAGTTTTAAATAAGCAATTTTACAGCGTGTGCTAGTAACAAATTAGAAACCGGATGCTGTTTATCAACCTACATGATTCAAAAATAAAGCCTTTTACTATTAAAAATAAAAACTTTACAGATATAGATAAATTTGGAAAAAAAAATATAACTATATAACTAGTTTGAAAAATTAATAGTTATATTTTTTTCCAAATTTATCTATATCTGTAAAGTTTTTATTTTTAATAGTAAAAGGCTTTATTTTTGAATCATGTAGGTTGATAAACAGCATCCGGTTTCTAATTTGTTACTAGCACACGCTGTAAAACTTTTATTTGTACATTTAAAACTTTTATTTGTACATTATTATTTTCTTCTACTGAACGGCAGAAAACAGGCTTTGAATTCAGTGAACTTATTTTTTTTTTTTAATTCAGTGAACTTATTTTATTTTTTTTCAATTCAGTGAACTTATTATTTTTTTTTTTTAATTCACTGAATGTAATTTTATTTTTTTTAATTCACTGAATGAAAATGAAATTGAATGAATTCAGTGGTGAATTAATTCAGTAAGGAATTAATTCACTTTTTTTCCGTTCGATTTATAAAATTGAACGCGTTCACCGGTGAATTAATTCATTTGATTTAATAAAAAGAACTATTGCAATTGAATTAATTCTTAAAAAAATCAATCGAACGAAAGCAAATATGAATTAATTCCATTCAATATATGGTGCTTAGTGAATTAATTCATCGAATTTTTAATTCAGAATTGAAAAATTGAATTAAGGAATTAATTCTTCAAAGCTCTGCTTATGTCAGCCCAAGGACGACGCCTATTCATTTTGGTTGAAATCGGTCCATGTTTGGACCTAGTGCCCATATAAGGGTACCCCCAAAATTTTCTTTTTTAAACGCTGCAGGTCGCAAATACGAAGATATTGCAATGAAATTTGGTACACAGACCTATGTCCGCCCAAGGACGACGCCTATTGATTTTGGTTAAAATTTTTTTTTACACGCTGCAAGTCCCAAATACGAAGATATTTCCATGAAATTTGGTACACAGACCTATGTTGGTCGAAGCCTATTGATTTTGGTTAAAATCGGTCCATGTTTAGACCTAATGCCCATATAAGGTTCCCCCCAAAATTGGCTTGGATATACGCTGCATGTCGCAAATACGAAGATATTTCAATGAAATTTGGTTCGTTGACTCATATGGTCCCAAGGAAAAAGTCTATTGATTGTAAATAGGATCGGTCTGTATTTGGATCTATCGCCCATATGGGCTATATTTTCCATTTTCTCTTCTTTTATGATTTTATAGAAAATTTTGACACAAGTCTGTTTTAACCTATTCAAATTTCGGATCCAAACATTAGTTGGCTTTAAATCAGACTGGTGTAGGGTATTATCAGAGCTTTGAAGAATTAATTCCTTAATTCAATTTTTCAATTCTGAATTAAAAATTCTATGAATTAATTCACTAAGAACCATATATTGAATAAAATTAATTCATATTTGCTTTCGTTCTATTTATTTTGTTACGAATTAATCCAATTGCAATAGTTCTTTTTATTAAATCAAATGAATTAATTCACCGGTGAACGCATTCAATTTTATAAATCGAACGGAAAAAAAAGTGAATTAATTCCTTACTGAATTAATTCACCACTGAATTCATTCAATTTCATTTTCATTCAGTGAATTAAAAAAAAATAAAATTACATTCAGTGAATTAAAAAAAAAATAATAAGTTCACTGAATTGAAAAAAAAATAAAATAAGTTCACTGAATTGAAAAAAAATAAAATAAGTTCACTGAATTCATAGCCTGTTTTCTGCCGTTCAGTAGAAGAAAACAATAATGTACAAATAAAATTTTTAAATAAGCAATTTTACAGTGTGTGCTAGTAACAAATTAAAAACCGGATGCTGTTTATCAACCTACATGATTCAAAAATAAAGCCTTTTACTATTAAAAATAAAAACTTTACAGATATAGATAAATTAGGAAAAAAAATATAACTATATAACTAGTTTGAAAAATTAATAGTTATATTTTTTTCCAAATTTATCTATATCTGTAAAGTTTTTATTTTTAATAGTAAAAGGCTTTATTTTTGAATCATGTAGGTTGATAAACAGCATCCGGTTTTTAATTTGTTACTAGCACACACTGTAAAATTGCTTATTTAAAAATTTTATTTGTACATTATTGTTTTCTTCTACTGAACGGCAGAAAACAGGCTATGAATTGAGTGAACTTATTTTATTTTTTTTCAATTCAGTGAACTTATTTTATTTTTTTTTCAATTCAGTGAACTTATTATTTTTTTTTTTTAATTCACTGAATGTAATTTTATTTTTTTTTAATTCACTGAATGAAAATGAAATTGAATGAATTCAGTGGTGAATTAATTCAGTAAGGAATTAATTCACTTTATTTTCCGTTCGATTTATAAAATTGAACGCGTTCACCGGTGAATTATTTCATTTGATTAAATAAAAAGAACTATTGCAATTGAATTAATTCTTTGATTTTGTTGTTTGATGAACGCATTCAATTGAATGAATTCAGTGAATTACTTAAGAAAAGGAATTCATTCAATTCTAGAGAAAATTGAATTCGATTGGTAGTGAATTCATTCAAAAAGGAATTAATTCTTCAAAGCTCTGGGTATTATATAGTCGGCATGCCCGACTTTAACTTTTTTACTCGTTTTAATTTATTTTTATTCTTAACTTTGTACACTATATGTCTTTACCGCGGTTACTCAAACTTACCCAAAGGCGTTCGCGTACTCAAAATTGCGTGTCAATTGTTGTTTGGGCTCCCGCGGGTGGGTACCCAAAACACCGCGGAGCGGTAACGTACGGGAACGCACATTAAATGTATGTATATAAAAATTCAAAAAGTAAGATATATGCTAAGGGCCATATGCATAATCACTTTTAAAATTTATAAATGGCTTATAAAACAAAATTCTCATACAAAATTCATTTTATAAACATGTTATAAGCTTTTTACATTATTATGCATAAGCACTTTAAGCTTTTCTTTTTACAAAAGATACAAAATTTATGAATTGGAGAATTTTTTTGTCGAATCGAGTTACGCGGTACCCCCAGGAATTACAGACGGATCGTTCTGCGGAATGTTTAGCGGGCGAATTATTTCATGCGGGTAAACGTACACTCAAAAAAGTTTGTCGCTGGTATCTGCTGAAAATGACAATTAAAACAAAGGTATATGCAGTTAGAAAGGCAACAAAGGTATTTTACCTTTAAAATAACTAAAAATTTTGTTATTTAGCTGTTGCAAAATAACTAACAAATGCATGAAAAATAACTAACAACATCGGAAAATTCACTGACAAAATTTTACTACAAAAATTTTAAAACTGACAAAATATGTAAAAGCTTACATATTTTCATATAAACTCGTAAATTCCTTGTAAACCTTGTATAAATACAAAGTATTTTTTTTTATGTATGGGGTTTGACAATAAACTCATAACCATACCAGGTTTACACTATTTACGAGTAGAATACGAGTTTATATGAAAACCCCTATTGTTGTTTTACAGTCAATACTTTTGGTGTTATAAAAGTATATTTTAATATAAAATTTTCTTTCGATTATTCAAAAATTTGTAATTACTTCATCGTACTTCAAATTTGAAGTAGAAATTTCAAACGGTTCTCTAGTTATTATGCTTTTATGCATTGGAGATACAAAAAATTTCAGATTTTTATTTCTAAACCAGTAATACATACTAGGGTATATAATCGATTAACCGTTACTCGATTAATCGATAAACTTTCAAAAACTTGTTCGAGTAATTTTCAATGGCCATTTTCGCGAACCTAATCATATATTTTAATAATCATAATCATATATTTAAAGTATATTTTAATAAAAAAATAAAATTTTCTTTCGATTATTCAAAAATTTGTAATTACTTCATCGTACTTCAAATTTGAAGTAGAAATTTCAAACGGTTCTCAAGTTATTATGCTTTTATGCATTGGAGATACAAAAAATTTCAGATTTTTATTTCCAAACCAGTAATACATACTAGGGTATTTAATCGATTAACCGTTACTCGATTAATCGATAAACTTTCAAAAACTTGTTCGAGTAATTTTCAATGGCCATTTTCGCGAACATAATCACTAGTAATTTTGGTCGATTTTTTTTAATTTATACCAATTTGTTTTTAATTTGCTGACTACTTTTTTATTTTTTTTTTATAGATTTTTAAGTAATGTTTCAGTTACATTTTGAATTTAAATACTATAATCATTTTCTGAATCATAACCACTGTAAATCAACGACTTGAAATTGAATAAATATAAATTTATATTGATTCAATTTTTAAAGAATTTATTAGTTTTATTATTTGATTCGATATAGAAGGCAACTATTATTGGTTAAATTAATTTGTTAAAATTGAATCAGTTCGTTTGATTATATGAAAAGAATCAACAAAAATCAAATTGATTATTTGAATAAAATAGTGATGGAATTTAAATGCTTATGGATTCGTTCAAAATTTAATCAGAGTTAAAAATCTAATTAAGGAATTATATTTTTGAATTTCTGTATTTTACTATATTTGAAGGTACTGTGTATGGAAAATAGAATTCCCAAAGAAGACCTTTAAAAAATTTAAGGAAAGTGTTTTAAAAAGCAAAACACCTTAACTGTATATTTTTAGAAGATCTCTTTAACTTTAAGTAAAAACATTTAGGAACTGTTGATTTTGTATAAGCTATTTTTGTGCAATATTATTAACTAAATACAAAACTTCCAAATCCATGGCTTACTACATACAAAAAGCCATGGATTTCATACCCCTCTTATTTTTTAGAGGGGTATGAAAAAAACTTAATAAAATCTAAATAACTTTGAATCTAAAATTTATTTGAATGCATTTTTTATCACGAAAAAATTTCATTCACACATGTTCACAGTTTTTAGATTTTATTTTATTTTTTATTCTTCTCCTCTAAAGAAATAAAAAATCTAGTTGGATTCATTTTAAATTAAGCTATCCAAAATTTTTTAGCTTTTTAGAGTATTGCGCTACAAATTACTTTTAAACGAGTACTTAACAGACCTCTCTTAGATTTCAAAGTTAACATAAATAAATGATAAACATTTTTTAATTTAAAGTGTTTTGTTACTAATAAACTATAAAAACTACAAAAAATGGATAAAATAATGAAATAAAATTGTTTCTCGAGTATTTTTAAACCTTACATGATTAATCGAGTTACTCGAGTAATTTTAAAATCTTACACGATTAATCGAGTAATTTCAAAACCTCAAAATCGAGTTACTCGGTTACTCGAACAAAGCAAAACCCGAGTAATTTGATAACCCTAATAAAGGGTTTTGCAATAAGAGCGCTACAAAAGTAAAAAAGTTTAAATAAAACAAAAACGGTTTTGGATATCAATGAAATTCTTTATTCCTGTGAAAGTACGTTCGAAGCCATTATGTATAGAAATCGATCTCTTTTGCATGGCCACCACGGGCACGCTTGCAGAAGTCCAGACGCTGAACCCAATTTTCGAGGGTTTTCAAGCATAAATCGGCCGATACTGCTGCAATTTCACGTTCGATATTCGTACGAAGTTCATCAATCGTCGCTGGCTTGTTGGCATAGACCATAGATTTGACGTAGCCCCACGCTCAATTGTTGATCTGCTAGGACGATTATGACGACCATAAATTGGACGTAGCGCTCTTAACATTCAGGCCACTGACTCCGAATTGCGGTAGTAAATTTTAATAATTTCGACTCGTTGTTGGCTCGTACACTCAGGGAATTATATAGGTAAAATCAACTGCAAATGACAGTTAAAATAACTGCATTTGAACTTAAAAAGGTGTAGACTACATTTGCAGTTAAATTAACTGCAATATGAAGTTATTTTTAACTGTTAAAAATCAACTGACAAATGTAGTAAAAACAACTACAAATGCAATTGAAACAACATACATGCAAATTATTGTAAAACTGTACAAACAACTGCAAATGTAATTAAAAAACATAAATAAAAATTATTTTAAAAATTATTAATTTAATAAAAAACAAATTTATGTAAACACTCCTAACATAATTTTATTCTATTTAAAATTGAGAAATCAAAATTTACACTAATGTCACTTTTATTTTTCACTAGTAAGATATTGTTGTAGATGTCCGTTTCTGAGGGATGAAATATGGCGTTGTTTGGCTTCCTTTTTTTCTCCAGGTAGAAAGAGATGAGAATATAAAAGAACTGAAAGAAAATAAATACTAAAATAATTTTTAATAATCCCGTAAATAAATTTATATTATAAAACTTACCTTATTATTTTAATAACTTAATAAAAAATATATAAACTTTTCCGTATTACGCGTCCTCACTCTTTGGCGTTGTTTTATGACTAAGACAAGAGAAAACATGTTCTACTCATATTCTTTCACTAGAAATTTCTAAACAAGCGCGTCATACACATGCTCCTGATTGCTTCGTGTGTGTGCACACACACTTGAAAATATAAGTATTTGTAAAAAAAATTCAAAATAACTGCATAAAATAAATGTTACTACAATGTGGTAGTTTTTGTAGTTAGTTTGAAAAAATAACTTTCAAAAACATTGAAATATTTTGCTCTAAGTAAATTAACTACAATTGTAGTTAAAATAACTACAACCGCATTACTACACAAATAACTGTCATGTAGTAACTGCAGAACTTTTCTGAGTGTATGTCTTTCCATCATGAAATGGCAAACCTTACTGAAGAGAAATGTCAAAAGAGCGGCAAGAAATATGGCATCGTTTGCTGTCCCTGTCTTTCTACTTTTGTAGCGTCTCTGTTGAACAACCCTTTATATACAACGAAATTTTTTGTTTTTTAAATAGCTAACAAAAACAACTGTTTACTGTAAAAATACTGTTTTGGTAGTTGTTTATTATGATATTAAAAATAAAGGCACATCTACACGAGAGAGAAAACTGGTAGAGATAGAGCCAAAAACACCTCTAAATAGCTTAAATCATTCACAATAGAGATAATTAGAGGTGTTGTTTGCTCTATCTCTGGCAGTTTTCTCGCTCGTGTATATGTGCATTAACATTTACTTTGCATTGTTCCGTTGAAAAACAACTTTAACTACAGTTTAAAACGACAACTACTGATTACTACACAAACAACTGTCATGTAGTAGCTGTCAAACTGTTTGAGTGGAGAGTTAGTCATACGTAAACGTAACGTGACGAATCAGCTAATTCAAACCTGTCATATAGAAAACCCACAAGCATTACTCTACGGAAACGAGTCGGGGCGGAAGAACTTGTTAAAATTTGATGTTCTTTGCGCATTTACACTAATAGGATTATGTCGATAAAATCAACTACAATTACAGTTCAAAAAAGAGTGCACTGTAAATGCATTTAAAATTAAATGGTATTGCAATTATTTTAAGTGCAATTGCAATTAAAAATATCTAAAATTGTAATTAATTCAAATGCAATTGCAGTCTTCACTTTTAACTGCAATTGTCGTTAATTTTAACAATGTACCAAGGCCAATAAAAAATCCATAAATTTGGGGACAAACTCTAAAGTCTGGCAAGCATGTTTCGACTTTTTCAAATTTTTCAGCTGGATACAAGTCGACAAAAAATATTCGGCGGCAGTTAAGAAAAATATTAATGGCGGCTCTGATGGATTTTCTGACGGCGGAGCATGAAAAAGATTATTTGTTTTTAAATAAACTCGCATTAAAATTGATTCATTTGCTTGATCCTATGAAAAGAATCAACAAAAATCAAATTGATTCTTTGAATAAGATATGGATTGAAGAATTCAAGTCTGTGCAAGAAAAAGCTTTCGAATAAAATTCAGAGTGATAATGGCAAATTAAAAAAAACGATCTGCTTAGCTGCCAGAGCTTTGAAGAATTAATTCCTTAATTCAATTTTTCAATTCTGAATTAAAAATTCGATGAATTAATTCACAAAGCACCATATATTGAATGGAATTAATTCATATTTGTTTTCGTTCGATTTATTTTGTTACGAATTAATTCAATTGCTATAGTTCTTTTTATTAAATCAAATGAATTAATTCACTGGTGAACGCGTTCAATATTATAAATCGAACGGCAAAAAAGTGAATTAATTCCTTACTGAATTAATTTAATTCACCACTGAATTCATTCAATTTCATTTTCATTCAGTGAATTAAAAAAAATAAAATTACATTCAGTGAATTAAAAAAAATAAAATTACGTTCAGTGAACTAAAAAAAATAAATATACGTTCAGTGAATTAAAAAAAATAAATATACGTTCAGTGAATTAAAAAAAAACGAGTAAAAAGGTTAAAGTCGGGCATGCCGACTATACAATACCCTACACCAGTCTGGTTAAAAGCCAACTAATGTTTGGATTCGAAATTCGAATGGGTTAAAATGGGACTTGTGTCAAAATTTTCTATAATGTGAGTCAGCGAACCAAATTTCATTAAAATATCTTAATATTTGCGACCTGCAGTTTGTAACCAAGCCAATTTTGGTAGGACCCTTATTTGGCCAACATAGGTCTGTGTACCAAATTTCATGAAAATATCTTAATATTTGCGACCAGTAGCGTACAAACAATATAATTTTGGGGGGAGCCTTATATGGGCACTAGGTCTAAACATGGACCGTTGTTAACCAAAATCAATAGGCTTCGTCCTTGGGCTGATATAGGTCAGTGTACCAAATTTCATCAAAATATCTTAATATTTGCGACCAGCAGCGTATAAGCAATATAATTTTGGGGGGACCCTTATATGGGCACTAGGTCTAAACATGGACCGGTGTTAACCAAAATTAATAGGCTTCGTCCTTGCGCTGACATAGGTCGGTGTACCAAATTTCATCAAAATATCTTAATATTTGCGACCAGCAGCGTATAAACAATATAATTTTAGGGGGACCCTTATATGGGCACTAGGTCTAAACATGGACCGGTGTTAAGCAAAATCAATAGGCTTCGTCCTTGGGCTGACATAGGTCGGTGTACCAAATTTCATCAAAATATCTTAATATTTGCGACCAGCAGCGTATAAACAATATAATTTTGGTAGGACCCTTATATGGGCACTAGGTCTAAACATGGACCGATGTTTACCAAAATCAATAGGCTTCGTCCTTGGGCCAACATAGGTCTGTGTACCAAATTTCATCAAAATTTCTTAATATTTGCGACCTGCAGCGCATAAACAATATAATTTTGGTAGGACCCTTATATGGGCACTAGGTCTAAACATGGACCGATGTTCACCAATATCAATAGGTATCGTCCTTGGGCCAACCTAGCTCTGTGTATCAAATTTCATCAAAATATTTTAATATTTGCGATCTGCAGCGTATAAACAATATAATTTTGGGGGGACCATTATATGGGCACTAGGTCTAAACATGGACCGATTTTAACCAAAATCAACAGGCGTCGTCCTTGGGCCGACATAAGTCGGTGTACCAAGTTTCATCAAAATATCTTAATAGTGCGCACAAGAATGCATGGACAGACAGACGGACGGACGGTCGGTCGGACGGATGGACAGACGGACATCGTTAAATCGAAATAAAAAAAAATTCTGAGCCGATCGGTATACTATAAGGTGGGTCTAGGACCAATATTTTTTGGTGTTACAAACATCAGCACAAACTTATAATACCCTGACCACATAGTGGTGTAGGGTATAAATACGTTCATTGAACTAAAAGCCTGTTTTCTGCCGTTCAGTAGAAGAAAACATTTATTTACAAATAAAATTTACAACTAAGCAATTTTACAGCGTTTGCTAGTGAAAATAAACAAATTACATATATATTAAGTGATTAAAAAATAAAGCCTTTTACTATTAAAACTAAAAACTTTACAGATATAGATGAATTTGGAAAAAATATAACTATTAATTTTTCAAATTATGCTTCCCAGTAGAATGTAGATGCTTCACTATGACGTATTTCATTTATACGTTTTTACAATACAATGTTTTCTTCTACTGAACGGCAGAAAACAGGCTTTTAATTCAGCATACGTAATTTTTGTTTTTGAATTAAGTGAACGTATTTTTTTTTCAATTCAGTGAACGTATTTTTTCTTTTTTAATTCACTGAACGTAATTTAATTTTTTTTAATTCACTGAATGTAATTTTATTTTATTTTTAATTCACTGAATGTAATTTTATTTTTTTTTTAATTCACTGAATGAAAATGAAATCGAATGAATTCAGTGGTGAATTAATTCAGTAAGGAATTAATTCACTTTTTTTCCGTTCGATTTATAAAATTGAACGCAACGCGTTCACCAGTGAATTAATTCATTTGATTTAATAAGGAGAACTATTGCAATGGAATTAATTCTTTGAATTTATTGTTTGATGAACGCGTGCAGTTGAACGAATTCAGTGAATTACTTAAGAAAAGGAATTCATTCAATTCTAAAGAAAATTGAATTCGATTGGTAGTGAATTCATTCAAAAAGAATTAATTCTTCAAAGCTCTGTTAGCTGCCAATACAAGCTGAGAAATGTAAACCGAATACATCAGCTTACATCGGCGGCGGTTAGTCTCAAAAAAGTGGACTGAAGCCACCAATCGACTTTGCGTTATTCGACGTGTATCTCTGATAAAATATGTTTTTTAATTAAAAAGTGTTTAGAAATCAATTAAAATAAATAATAAAAAAAAATTATATATAAAGGAATATCTGCGTCATTGGTGAAACATTAAGTAAAGATAAAAATACAATAAAAGAGCTCTTTACAAATTTTTGTGACTTCCCAGGGGCGTGGAAAAATCAATAAACATATACAAAAAGTTATTGAAATAAAGGAAAATATATATAAAACTTGTTAAACAATTTATAACTCCATATAATGGCTCCTTCTAAACATCCTAATACGATAAATAAAAATAGCAGTAATAGTGTGCCTAATAGCAATAACACTGCATCTTCATCATCCACATCGTCATCCTCACAACGGAAACAAACGGGTACGGTGCCAAAATCGACTAAATCTACTGCCACTACAAATATAGGTACTGAAACAACTGCGGAAAGTCATTTAAATGGACAAAAACCTATATTACAGCCGTCTGGTGTGGCGCAAATGGCTAATCGCTGTAGTCCATTGAATATAGTAGCATCTATACAACAACAGCAGCAGCAGCAATTACACCAACATATGCGTTCTCAGCAACAATATAAAAATACAGAAATTGTTGCACCCATTAGAAGGGAACTTAAGGATTTAAATGTATGTATACTCTTATGCATCCAAATACACACAGAAAAATAAAAACCAGGTTTAATTATCAAATTGTTCCAGACAATTACTATTTTCTCTGTTTTTGCACCTACCACGCAAATGATACCATCAATTATTAAAAATTGTGTACGATTAATTGAATCAATTACAGAATTCAAAGATTTAATTTATTCAATCAAATATTTATTTAAAAACAATTTTATTTTAAACAAATCTTTAATTAGATGATTTAAGGTAATATTTTTTTGTGTGTATGCAGAATTTTTAGACACTAAGATATTTTCCCGTGAAATAATAATATAGACTTACTGAAGACTATATAAATGTGGAACTTTTTTATTTTTAATTAATACAACTTTGCTACAGATATTACTGATAAGACAATTTTAGAATTTGTTTTTGTTACAAAAACAAATGCATAAAAAATTGTAATCTATATAGATTACAATATGTAGAAAACAACGTTTTACAAAATTAGCCACTAGTATTCTTTCTTATTTTGGACTATAAAACTAATGTAAAGTAAATATTAATCCGAATCATAAAATTTTAAACAAAATGGCATCGATTTGTTGTGTATATTTTGTCAAAAATGCATTTTTTGACTTCAATTAGATATCTGCACACAAGAAAGTAAAAACCAGGTTTAATTATCAAATTGTTCCAGACAATTACTATTTTCTCTGTTTTTGCACCTACCACGCAAATGATACTATCAATCATAGTCGGGAAGTATTCAGTACCTCAGTACTTAAGTACTAGTAAAGTACAAGTAGTTGGTACATGTACTTAAAAAAAATTAGTGCAAGTACTTTCAATGTACTTGTACTTAAGTACAATTACTTGGTTAATTACTTGGTACTTTCAAAGTACCAAGGTACTTAGCAAGTACTATGGTAGTACTTAGCAAGTACTACAGGTACTTGCTAAGACTTGGCAAGTACCAGAAGTACTTAGCAATTACCATAGAACTTAGCAAGTACTATGGTACTTGCTAAGTACTACAGGTACTTGCTAAGTTCTATGGTAAATGCTAAGTACTTCTGGTACTTGCCAAGTCCTATGGTACTTGCTAATTACTTTTGGTACTTGCTAAGTACCTTTGTTACTTGCTAAGTACTATGGTACTTGCTAAGTACTTTTGGTACTTGCTAAGTACTATGGTGCTTGATAAGTACCTTTGGTACGGGTTCTTAACAAGTACTATGGTACTTGCTAAGTACTTTTGAGTGCATTTTTCAATCTGTTTTTCCCTTTTATTTTTTTTAAATCAATTTAGTTGAAAACCTTAACACTTTGCTACAAACTAAATTAAATATACCGCGCATTTGCAATATTTTTAATTATTTTTTTTTTAAACTTATTTTTCAATATAAAATGCTTAATTTTTAAAAATGCTACATAATTTGCATAACTTAGGAGCTCCATATCTTTTACACTTCTTATTGTATCTCAGTAATTTGGTATATGAATGGTACTTTTATCCTTATTTAAAAACAATTTTTTAGAAAAACATTTTTAATTGGCAATTGCAGTTTTAGAATGAAATTTTCAGTTCCATTATCACCTTAAATCAAATTTCTAATGCATTTTTATTGAAAAGCCCAACATTTTTATTATACATTTATATCCTCCAATTTTGTTTCCAAAACTGCAGTCGCATTAATGTTTCCAATTATTCGACATAGGCGGTTAACCGGTTATTGAATTATACGAAAAATCACTAAAATTCATTAACCGGTTATTCGGGTCGGTTATTCGAGAAAATTGGCGATTAATCGTTTAAAGCAAAATTAATGTATTTCCTTAACTTTTTATCAACAAAGACACTAACAGCTTCCTGTTTTTGTTAAATATCAACATGACATATGAACACGATGTATTAAAAAAAATTCAAATTAAAAACCTCAACTACACGAGACAGAAATGCTAGAGATAAAACAAAAATCACCTCTAATTAGCTCTATTTTGAATGAGTTTAGCTATTTTGTAGTGTTTTTTGCTCCATCTCTAGCAGTTTTCTCTCGCGTGTAAATGTAGCTTAAAGTTGAAAGTTTCGGAATCTGAGATTGTCGAAATTAAAACGTTTCTTATACTAATAGAAAAATTTATTTAAAAATATAGCTGAAGTTATCAAAAATTAGTTAAAAATGGCAAAAAAAAAAACTGCTTAATCTGTAACTTTGTATACAAAATTTCTTTAAATGCAAATTTAAGCAATAATACAATAAATATAATATTGCATTTAAAAAAATTATTATCCAAAGTTCTTCCTCCTCCTCTGAAGAAATAAAAAAAAGATTTAGTTCCATTTGAGTAAAATATTAATTAATTGAAAATATCAATTTACTCTACAAAAATTTGCAAAAAAAATTTTCTGAATAGTAGAGTTAGTAGGCTAAAGAATATCAAAAAACAATTGTTAAATTTCTCAGTCTTTTTTCCGTTTTTAAGGGCCATTGACAATAAACAAAATTACTAACATACGCATAGGGATCTTTATTATTCGAGTTTTAATGAAAATTTCCACTAAACTAATGAAGTTTTCTTAACAAAATGAATGGAAAGCTTCATAAAAATTTTCAATGTACGAACTTCAGCGAAACTTCATTGAATCAATGTAAAAATTCATAAAAAGAATTTAGACATTTCTCTCAGTGTACAGTTACAAATGTCAAATTCCAAATAATTTTGATTTTTTTAGCTTTAATTTTGTGTTAACTTTAGGTTATTTCGTTATTATTAATGTCACAAATGCGAATAAAAATTTAATTTCAGTGAAACGGTTACAGGTTCCCTTGTATTCTACACCTTTTTCAGTTTTATTTCAGAAAATTCCAAATATATTTCATAATTGTTTAAAAATGTTTTAAAATTCTCCAAATATATTTTAAAATTGCTTAAAAAGGTTTCAAAATAAATACAGCATTTATTTACTTCAAATTACATAACCAAAGCCCTGGGGGCCATATATGATTAATAAAAGCTACTACAAAAAAAATAATTTAAATAAAGATAATAAAAATAAATAATAATAAAAATAAGTAAAAAATACAGTAAAACTATCATATAAAAAAATACTGAAAACATTATCTTGAATAATAGAAATAGATATTTAAGGGGGGACATTACATTCGCGGCAGAGAAAACAGACCTTTTTTAAAAATTCATAACTCAGTCAAAAACAAACATTTTTCCAAAATTTTTATTATTGTAGAGAATTAAACAAATTACAAGAATTCAAAAAAATATATTTTTCACTCCAACATAGTTTTATAGAGCTCCAAACTGGCGGCAGAGAAAAAAACGGGGCCTCGTGGTTGCAGCGCTGGGAGTCGCAAAAATTGTCCGATCTGGAAAAAAATGACTTTTTTAAATCTTAACAAAATTGGTTATCGTATGACACGAGCTTTTTTTTAAATTTTTGGTGATGTTCCAAATTTCAAAGTGTGTTTTTTCGAAAAAAAAATATTGACTTTAAAAATTCATAAAAAATCGAAAAAAAAATTAAAAAAAAGCTCGTGTCATACGATAGCGAACCAAGTTTATAAAAATACAAAAAAAAAAAATTTCGTCAAAAAATGAACTCTTTAGTACCGCAACCAGTACGAAAAACATGGTTTCGAGATAAACGCGTTCAAAGTTTGTGAACAAAGAAAAAAAGGTTACCTTCAATCTGCCATGCCTGCTTCGTACTGTATGCCTCGTTATCTTGTGTTGTGCTGTTTCTTATAATATGAGGTATAAAGATGCCTTTTTTTCAAGAAATTCAAAAACACAAAAAAAACACCATTCAACTAGGTACGAAATAACAACCACCAAAAGTCAGGTAGCAAGTAAAACAAGTATATACCAGCTGCCGCACGTAGGTAGCGCGAAAATTAAAAATGCGCTCTCACTTATCCGGCTGTAACTTTTGAACCCGTAGGAATTTTTCCATGACATTTTTTTTCTTAGAATCTTAAGAATATTAACTAAAATAGAAAATTATAAAAAAAGTCGATTTCAAAAAACGGCCAATGTAATGTCCCCCTTTAAATAAAAATAATACAATCACCAGATTTTCCTAAGTGCAGCAATAATAAAAAAAAGAAAAAGTCCAGAGAGATAATTATGGTAGCACAAACAAAAAGCTATAACTCATGAATAGCTACACAATCCTTGAGCTTTTGCCTAAAGACCTGGGGTGAAAAAGCAAAACCTCTCAGGTATAGAGGTAGATCGTTCCATATTCTTGAAAGCCTAATCTGAAATGATCGCTCGAACATAGTAGTATGATGTGTTGGATAAACCAGTTGGGGGTTTCTTTCCGAGTTGGACAAAAGAAAGTTGTCAACTATATAATCCGGAAACCCATTAACCATTGCTTTGTAAAAAAATATCAATAACCTCATACCTACATAATTAACAAAAGAGCACCTAAGAAATTGGATTACGTACGGAGTCACATGAGAGCGAAGTCTTAGGCCAAAAACATATCTAATAATTCTATTGAAAATCTTGGTAAACCTATTAAATTCACCGCCTGTGGTACCAGAAAATACCCCGACACAATACGAGTATAATATATGAGGCATCAATAAGGCATGTGCCACACGCATCCTAATTGAGAGTGGCAGATACAAGTAGAATACAACCTTCTCAACAAGAATGACATTTTCGAAGAAACGTTATTAATATGCGATGAGAATTTTAAATGATTGTCAATTAAAACTCCAAGACACTTAGTGGGTTATTATGTAAAACGCAACGCGTTGCGTTGATTTGTGTGTAAATAGTTATTGTTACAAAAACAATTTGTATGGAAAACAACGCAACGCAAGGTGTTGCGTTTTACAAAATAACCCCCTTAATCTTATCCACAAATTCAACTCTCCAGTGACGGTCCGTGAAGTTGTCAAAGGTGTGCTGCCTTTTTTTTAAATGTAAAAATTACGTATATAATGAATATTTTCCAAGGACCTGTCACATCCCACTATAAACAGATTTAAATTATTATTGAATTTATATTTTTTTAATTGATATGCACCTCAAATTCTAAGCATTTTATTTGCGCACCCCTTACACGGTCAACAAGTAGAAAACTGTGTGTAAAATAGAATTTAAATGTCATATGGATTAAAAATATACAAAATTAATTAAATCTAATCTGTGCCCATCATAAACACATGATACGTACTGAAAACACACAAATTATAAGCGTAATTTTGATTACTTAAAAAACCGCAGAACACTGTGACAACTTCACGGACCGCTACTGCAACTCTCATGCCATCGAGAGTAACCATTATAGAATCAGTATCGAAACCAAAACCCATTAACTTCGTCTTTCTTGGATTGCCAACAAAACCATTGCCAGAAGACCAAGATATAACTTCATGTATGATGAAATTTACACCCTCTTCCAAGACATCTACGAATTGCGAATCGGCATAGCAAAGAAACTGAACATCATCCGCATAAACGTAAGACTGACATGATAGACCATTCCCAAATGTAAGAAGATCATTCAAGTAAATCATGAACAGTAGTAGGCCAATAACAGACCCCTGAGGTACACCACTGGTTATTGGCTTCGTTAAAGAAAAAGAATCGCCAATCGAAACAAACTGACTTCTACAACTCAGATAAGAGGATATAAGTTTACAAGCTTGTGATGAAAAATCAAACAAATTAAACAGTTTGTCCACAAGTTTCGAATGTATCACCCGGCCAAAAGCTTTAGATAAATCCAGTGAAAGAAGAACTACATTTTTACCATTATCCAAAAATGTTCTAATCGAATCCGTTAGACCAAGAAGAAGGGCACCAGTACTATACCCACGACGAAAGCCTGACTGAGATGAGTGTATTAAAGAGTTACTATCAAGGTGTAGGATCATTTGATCCTTTACAATATGCTCAACCACCTTCGAGAAAATCGTAAGGACAGTTATCGGACGCAAATTATCCAAAGAGTTGGATAATTTGCGTCCTTTTTTATGGGTATCACCCTAGCTTTCTTCCAATCGTTAGGAAAGACTGAAGTAGTAAAAATAGAATTAACCAACCGAAGAATATGGGAAGACACAAACTAAATTAATAAATTTTAATGGTAAAAAATCATTACCTGCAGCATTAGATTTAATCTTCCCCAATGCTGCGCGCAATTCTCCCAGATTCACACAACGAAACGAAAAACCACCACCTAAAGTACCCCCTGAAAAATTCATTGAATTGTCTAAAATGTTTCAATTTTATCAAAAAATGTTTCAAATTTTTCCAAAAATGTTTTAAATTTGTCCTAAAATCATTCAAAATTGTCCAAAAATGTTTTAAAATTGTTCAAAAATTTTTCAAAATTGTCCGAACACTGTTTAAAATTGTATAAAAACGTTTCAAAATTGTCCAAAATGCATTTCAAAATTTTCAAAATGTATTTCAAAATTATACAAATATATTTTAAAATATGTATTACAAATATATTTTAAAATATTTTATTTATATTTAAGAAAATTCTATTTGTATTTGAAAATTGTCCAAATACAGTTCAAAATTATTCATTTGTATTTAAAATTTTTAAATCTGTATTTCAAAATTGTCAAAATGCATTTCAAATAATGCCATTTGTATTTCAAAATTCTCTAAATGTATTTCAGAAATTTCCAAATGAATTTAATAAAATTCTAATTGCATTTAAAATTTTTCGAAATCTATTTCAGAAATTTCGATTTTTATTTTAAAAGCATATTTACTAACATACATGTCTCATAATTCCTATAAAATTTTCATTACGAAAGAGAAATTTCTGAAATACATTTGGAAGAATTTGAAATGCAATTAGAATTTTATTAAATACATTTGGAAAATTTTGGAATACAAATAGAGTCTTTTGAAATACATTCGGAAATTTCTGAAATACATTTGCAGAATTTTGAAATACAAATGGAATTACCTATTTTAAATGCAATTTTACAATTTTGAAATACTAAAAAAATCTAAAAGATTTGGCGGTACAAAGTTACACAAATTGTATAGAATTTTTAAAAATTATGCATTTTTCCGTAGAGTTCTTAGCACATCTTAATATTGTTACAATGACGGTTATTTTGTAGATTATAAATTTTAAATACACACCCAGAAAATAGTTTCGGTGTGTATAATCAGCGATTATCATCGGCAAACAAATATACTGATGTAAGAATTTTCCTTTTTGCCAATTTTTTTTCCGCGACTTTTTTCGATTTTTTTTTTATTTAGTCACCGAACTTTGTTCTATGAATTGGGTATCATAGTCCATAGATTATAAATTTTAAAAAATTGCAAAATAATCGCGGAATGCGAAAAAAGATTTTATGGTACAAAAATTTAACTAAATATTTTAATCAGCGATTTCCATTCTGCAAACAAATATACTGATAAAATAATTTTCCTTTATGCAAATTTTTTTTTCCGCGATTTTTTTGCAACTAGCTACCGAACTTTGTTCTATGAATTGGCTAATATAGTCCCTAGATTATGATTTTAAATAACCACACATAAAAAATTGCAAAATATGCGCGGAACGCGAAAAAAGCCTTTATGGCACAAAAAATAATTTAAAAAAACTTAATCACCCGGCTAAAAATCGGCATATACATATGGATTCATACAGGTTTAATGTATGCTTGTGCTTGCTCATAAACCTGCATGCTTTTCCATACATGGATACATAAATCTCATGCATCCATATATCTTCACACATGTGCATTAACGAAATTTGAGGCAATATCTACATCTACATATGGTCATGTATGAACATTCATGAATATGCATGAAAATGTATGACCATACATGCAGATATTACCTCATGTATGAACATATATGGATGCACGTATGATGATTAATGTAACCATGAATGGACATACAAGCATGTTACCAGTGTAGAAACGGTAATGACTAGGGCAAGGAATTTCATGCACTTAAAAATGGAAAATATGCGCCTAAAATATGCGGTTAAAAAAGAAAAATATGCATTAAAAATATAAGAAATATGCACTAAAAACTATTATTTTTGCAAAAATAATGCACCTTAAAACTTGAAAATATATTTAAGTTAGTGATTTTGCAAACAGACACAGAACTCGAAGATTTCCCATAGGTCAATAAGGTTTTAAGAATGTTTATTTTGATTGAATCAAAATATGACAACGTACAATTTTTTATATTTTTTTAAAAAATAAAAAATTCTCCTAAAAATAAAAAATATGCACGAATAAGCATTAAAAAGCACAAAATATGCATTAAAAAGGCACCAAATATGCATTTAAAGCCAAAATATGCAAAAATATGCATTTATGACAAAATATGCAAAAATATGCAACTACAAATCGATGCCATTTTGTTCTAAATTTGATGATTCGGATAAATATTTAGTCCATATTAGTTTTGGACTATCGAGAAAAAACATGCATTTGCATGGAATTCCTTGCCCTAGTAATGACATATCATTATTTTTTGGACTACCAGTAATGACACTCACTTACCTTCTGCATTATTTAAAACATATAATAATGAGTTACTGATAATGACTTAGTTTTATTATTATTTCAAATAGAAAATAATTTTCTATATTTTTTTGAAAATTTTTTGAAATCTATTTTTAGACTCAATATTTTTTAAACACTGGTAAGGATATATGTAACCACATATTTTTTGATTTTTTGTATGTTGGCGAGTAAGCTTACTTGTGTGCAGCAGATCAATTATGTTTTTATCTATTAAATATTACATGTCGATATAGCTCAGATGGAAGAGATATTGACTGGCAATCTGTAGACCCAGGTTCGATTCCCGCACCAGCAAATTTTATTTAAAAAAAAATACAATAAAAATTTTTTTTTATGTAATTTATTTTTTTGAAAATTAATTTTTAGACTCATTATTTTTGTCAATACTGGTAAGCACATAGCATATTTTTTGATTTTTCGTATGCTGGTGTGTAACCATAACTCATTATTTTTCGCGACATCGCCATATAAAGGTAATAAGAAATGTAATAACAAAAGTAACTATTTACCATTACCAAGTATGTAGTTACATAACCACATATCTGGTAATGATTTTCTACACTGGGTTTATGAGCATGCACGAACAAACATTAAACCTGTATGGATCCATATATGAAGATTTTTACCTGGGCAGCGATTTTCGTTCTGCAAACAAATATACTGATGTAAGAATTTTCCTTTTTACCAATTTTTTTTCCGCGACTTTTTTCCCGTTTAGTTTTTATTCAGTCACCGAACTTTGTTCTGTGAATTGGGTATCAGCGAAAAATTTTCTAAAATGTAAAATTGTTCCATCATTAAATTCGCTTGCAGATTGTTAATCGATGATTAAGTTTTTTATTAATTTTTGTGCTATAAAATCTTTTTTCGCTTGCCGCCATTATTTTGCAATTTTTTATGTGCGGTTATTTAAAATCATAATCAAGGGACTATAGTATCCAATTCATAGAACAAAGTTCGGTGGCTAGTTGCAAAAAAAATTTCGAAATAAAGTCGAGGAAAAAAAATTGCAAAAAGGAAAATTCTTACATCAGTATATTTGTTTGCAGAATAAATATCGCTGATTAAGTTTTTTACTTAAATTTTTGTACATTAAAATATTTCCGCGATTATTTTGCAATTTTTTAGTGCGTTTTTTTTTTTTAATTTATAATCTAGGGACTATAATACCCAATTCATTGAACAAAGTTCGGAGGCTAGTTGCAAAAAGTATCGCAAAATAAAGTTGCGGAAAAAAATTGCAAAAAAGAAAATTCTTACATCAGTATATTTGCTTGCAGAATGAAAATCGCTGATAAGATTTTTTAATACAATTTTTGTACAATAAAGTATTTTTTCGCGTTCCGCCAATATTTTGCATTTTTTTAGGTGCGGTTTTGTTAAATATATAATCTAGAGACTATAGTACCTATTTGTAGGCTAGTTGCAACAAAAAAAAATCAGGAAAAATGTCGCTACATTTGCAAAAAAGAAAATTTTCACATCAGTATATTTGTTTGCTGAACAAAAATCGCTGATTAAGGTTTTTAATAAATGTTTTGTGCAACTTTTTAAGTGTGTTTTTTTTTTTAAATCATAATCTGGGGACTATAATACCCAATTCATACAACAAAGTTTGGAGGATAGTTGCAGCCAAAAAAATTGCGAAAAAAATTTCCAAAGAGGATAATTTTGCACCGTTATATTTGTTTGAAGAATTTAAATCGCTGATTAGTTTTTTTTAATCAATTTTTTGTATTATAAAGCCATTTTTCGCATTCCGCCATTATTTTGTAATATTTTAAATGTGGTTTTTTTAAATCATAATCTAGGGACTATAATACCATTTTCATACACCAATGTTTGGTGTTTAGTTTGCAGAATGTAAATCGCGGATTAAGTTTTTTTATTGCATATGTCTGGTCCAGTAGAGATGCCAATTGATTCCACATTTGTAAAACAGCCAATATAAAGCAATCTATCCATCCCCTTTTTTTTAATAAATAATAATAACAAAAAAAAAATGCTTTTTTGCCCAATTGTAATTAGTTTTTAAGGCATTAGTGCGATTTCATTACCATTAGTATTACAAATTCTAATGCCATAAGATTTCAGTAGCATTAAATGGTAATGAAATTTTTTGCCATTAGTATTAGTCAGCTAATGCTAATGAAGTTTCAATGCCAATGAAAAACTGCCAAGTATGGAAATGAATAATTATTTTTCTTCCTTTCTGCCCTAACATAATTCCACTATTTTCGATTTTTAGTGATTTTATGAAACAGGGAAAAAAACTAGCTAAAACCTAAAACAAATTCACAAATAAATACAAATGTTTTTTATGTTTTTAAGTGGTAGTTCCTGAGGCTTTTAGATATCCTCCGTGTTATTAAAAATGTCACAATTTTTTTTGTATTTTTTTTACAAGACATAAACAGAAAACTATAGTATCATAGTACTTAGCAAGTACCATAGTACTTGTTAAGTACCTATAGTACTTAGCAAGTACCATAGTACGTAGCAAGTACCTAAAGTACTTGGCAAGTACCATAGTACTGAACAAGTACCTATAGTACTTAACTAGTACCATAGTACTTAGCAAGTACCAAATGTACTTCGCAAGTACCATAGTACTTAACAAGTACCCGTAGTACTTAACAAGTACCATAGTACTTAGCAAGTACCCGTAGTACTGAACAAGTACCATAGTACTTAACAAGTACCAAAAGTACTAAGCAAGTACCATAGGACTTAGCAAGTACCAAGTGTACTTAGCAAGTACCTTGGACTTAGCAAGTACCAAGTGTACTTAGCAAGTATCTAGTACAGTTTAAGGTATTGGTACTTAAGTATCAAGTACTTCCCTAGTAATTGGTACTGATTACAAAGTAAATTTGAAACTTGGTACTTGTAATCAAAAAAATTAAAGTACAAGTACCATGGTACTTGTACTTTATGTACTTGTGCCCATCTATGATATCATTTACTAAAAATTGTGTACGATTAATTGAATCAATTAAAGAATTCACAAGATTTAATTAATTCAATTAAATATTTATTTAAAAACAAATTTTATTTTAAACAAATCTTTAATTAGATGATTTAAGCTAATATTTTTTTGTGTGTAATATATACATATAAATGGCACAGTTTACCATGAATTCTTTCTTATGCTACTATATTGCAAATACTATTAACAACCAACAAGTTTTAGTTTTTTTCCAAATGTTTATTATGCACATTTAATATTGCTATAAACTTTAATTGAAATTCATTAATGTAAATAAAAACTTATCATTATGAAAAAAAAACCCATTGAAATGAGCTGGACACATAAATGGCACAATCTTAAAAAAAGAGAAGAAATGGTTTTAATATTGCATTTGTTAAATTTTTTGGTATGTACAAATATTTTACCGTTAATATTTAGTGCTGTGGCCTTTGTTTCTGAAGACAGCTTCGCACCTGCGACCCATACTTTCCACTAGTTTTTGGCATTTTGTTTTGGGGATGGCGTACCAAGCTTCCTGTGCGGCCGATCACAGTTCGTCCATATTTTTGTAATTTTTCTTGGCGATTTCAACCTTGACTTCATTCCACAGGTTCTCTATTGGATTTAAGTCAGGGCTATGAGCTGGCCAATCCAAAACATCAATCTTCTCCGCACAAAACCATTTTTTTTACTAGTTTGGAGGAGTGTTTGGGGTCATTATCTTGCATGAATTTCCATTTTATTGGCATGGAGTTGAAGGCATATGGCTCCATATGGTTTTTTAAAATATCTAAATACTGAAACTTGTCCATTTTTCCATTGATTTTTATAAGCGGACCTACGCCATGCCAAGAAAATTCACCCCAAACCATAATACTGCCACCTCCATGTTTTACCGTCTTCTGAGTGAACCGAGAATTAAACTCTTGGCCTTTAGGACGACGAACAAAGATTCTGCCATCTGGTCCTATCCTACTAAAGTAATGGGATTTTCCTTATGGGTTCTGGCGAAGGTTAGTCGTTTTGAAATATTTTTTTTTTTGAGAGCGGGGGCTTTTTTCTGGAAATGCGCACAAATAAATTTGCCTCGGTTAGTCTTCTTCTGACAAGTCTGCTTGATATTTCCATGTTAAAATTTTCATTAATATCCGATGCTATCTGCCTTGATGACTTGAATGGATCAATTTTCACCATTCATACTGTAGCTGCATCCGTACGCTCATCTGTTTTTCATGGCCTTGGCTTCCGAATTTTACCTTAGTCAATATATCGGGATCCTCAACACAAGAATTAATTGCATTGTAGACTTTTTTGCGAGAAATTTGCATTATCTCGGCAATTTCCGCTTCTTCTTTCCATCTTCATACATTTTCCATATGATCCGCCTTTCCTCACCTGTGGTATGTTTTCCTGATCCCATTTTAAAAATTTTTTAACTTTTTATATTTATTTTTGAACTACGAAAAATATTTATTGCTTCGAATTGAATCTACACGACTACTGCCCATTTTAAGTAAATTGTGCCATTTATATGTCCACTTGAGCCAAATTAAATAAATAAACACAAATTTAATTCATTAAATTTCCATTCAGGATTCAAAAATTTAATCAATAAATTAAATATTTAAAGCTCTGGTACATAAAAACCGAACAAACCAAACGATATCGTTTCGAATACGTAACGATATCATTTCGATGATAAGTTTGTCCGAGAATGATATCATTTATGATTCATAAGTCATAGGTAATGTGAAGAAAAATGCACATTCGTTAATAATATCGTTTTTCATGTAATAAAGATATCGGTATGATATCGAAAATATCAGGCAGCGCGATATTTTCGTCATATTCAAAAATTTTTGTCGTTATTTTACCACTATTCCATGAAAATATGATATCATTAACGATATCGAAATAAACAAATATATATGATATCTTTAACGATTAATTTAGAACAAAAAATATGATTTTTTCAGAAACTTTATCGTTATTTTGAAAAACTATAATATCATTACGAGTTCATATTTTTGTATCATAAACGATAGCAATTATGAAACTTAATATGAAATCGTTAATGATACTGTATCGTTTTATGTTTTATTGGGTACAAATATTTTTAAAAAAATTGTATAACTGCGTCACAATTTCCAAAAATAACAAAAGAAACAAATGGACAATATCCACCCACCTATGGGAATAGTAAGAAATTGCATTATATAGAAACTATTAAACAAAAGTCTACATTATGGTTTTAATAAAAAATCTTACTCAATTATTCCAAAGTAGACAACTGTTTAATAAATATATATTAATCATTGAAGAAAACTTATTGGAAAATTCTCATCAAATACTCTTAAACATTCTCATAATACTCTTATATTATTGCTACATTATCAATAAAATCTATAAGACCTACAAGAATAATTTTGTTATCCCAAATTAGTCGAACATCTTAACTCGGCCGATAACGAACAACCGAAAATATTTTATTTTTTATTAAACAAAAAGAGAAATCTATACAAAAAAAAAACATTTGAATATAGGCTGGTTAATAATTTTAATCACATTTTCTTTTATCATATTTTATTGTTTAAAGGATTATTTATTAACAACGGTAGTGACAACCGCAAATACCACCAATAATATTAATAATAATCAACAACAATCATTGGTGCAACAACAACAGCAAAGTAATACAGCGGCTACAAATAGTGATTTGGGTAAGTTCAAAAGTTTCTTAGCACATTTTTCTATATAATATCGTTTTATATAAGACACCGTTTAGCATAAATCCATTTAGTGGTCTTTTCGTATAAGTAAAAGTTTTCTTAAGTTTATATAGTAAGATATTTATTTCGTATCTGTGTGTTATTTTTTCTTCAACCTTTAGTATTTGCGATATTTGAATGATCTATATTTAGAAATTTGTTTTTCGTAGTTGTTATTTTTTATTACATACAACATCATCATCATTAATGTATAAGCAAATTTTCTTAGTCATGCAAAGAATTTGTTTTGATTAATTTTCTTTTAGTAGCTAGAAATAGTTAAAATTTAAATTAAATATTGGAAAACTTAGATAGTTTATGATTTTTACGAAAACAAAGTTTGTACTTTTTAAACTATGCTTTGTTTCATTTGTATAAAGATTAGAAACAGATTTATTTATTTTTTTTATTTATTAACACATTAGCTTATTATTAGACCTTCATCTCAGGTTTTATACATAGGGTAGAGGCGGGATCCTTCGCCACTTTTTTTTTTCAAAGCACTGTCATTTCTTAACCCCTAATTATTTTTCAAAAATTACTTTCAAATTGAAGATCTACATATCTTGGCTTTAATTTCTATCATTTTTATTCTAATTATTAGCATATTTTCTATTACTTTTTTAATGATTTTCAAATTAACCCAACTTAAACTTGGGGATATTCGCCAAAGAAGCTAGATACAATTTCAACAAAAAAAATTTGTTAATACGGTAAAGTCAATCTTTTAATGACTGAAATAAATAATTTAGAATAAGTTCTTTAGGATATGTGATTGTTTTTAATCAATAAATCTCCACTAAATTAAAAAAAAAAACATAATTTAAAAATATAATATAATGATTCTTCAAAATTACAAAAAACTGAATAATTAATATAAATTTAAGAATGAACCCGATTGTTCTAATTTACTATTAAACATATTTTATCTGTATAGGAAAGTCTTATAGAGCATTTTAGACAGGGATGCACCAACTCTTTGTAGCTCCAGGGGCCATCTGGTGATTGTGCCCAGAGACAGGCACTAACATAAAATTAATATTTTTTTACAATTTTCAAGCATTTATTAAAATCAAATTATTATTTGAAAGCTTAGAATCAAAGAAGGAATTAAATGTGCTAAAATCCCAAATGTATTTAACAAATTGTGAAAAATAATCTGTTGAAGGCATGTCCCTATCCGGATTTCATTCTTGCCTAAGGAAATCGCCAGGGGACGATGTTTTTAGAATTTCTGGAAATATTTGTTAAGTTAAATTACAAACTCAATGAGAAGCATAGGTCTAACATAATGAAAAATTATTTTTTTATCACACGATTTGAGGAAGTTGTTGCAAAATGTAGTTGCTTTCAATTATATTTTTGGCACTCCAAAAAACGCAGAAACACGTCTGTCTGCGTCCACATGTAATGTAAATTCGTCAAAGTGGATGTCAAGGAAAGGTAATTGAAAAATGCATAAAATATAGTTTTTCCAATTTTTTATCTCACTTAACATTGGAAAAAAATAGGATTAGTGTATGTGCCATTCTTGCGAAGGCTCCCCCCTTTACTCTATATATTTTAGTATTTATTTATTTTTTTTATTTGAATTATTAGCCCATTCTTCGAATGATATGGCAATAGCAAGTTATTGAATTATGATATTTTGAAGTTGTGTACAGTTAAATACTTTATATTATATATAAAACTAGCGGGCGCAGCCCGCTACGTTGTTAGCGTGCCTTAAAGGTTAAGGTGGGGGGGGGGGGGGCTGCGCCCTCCCACAATTTTTATTAAATTCGTTTTTTTATTTAAAGTTTTTTTATTTAAAGCCTTCACCCAGCCCCACAAATAAATAATTCTGCACAACAATGGGTTTAAAATAAATATTTGATCACTTTTTCTCATGAAAGTGGATTGTTAGTAATGAATCCATAATAAATTGCAATATACGTGTGTATGTTAAGATAATTTGGTAAAGTGCGAACTTAGGTAGATAGACCCGTAAGTAGTTTTGTTCATTTGTGTTTTGAATGAAAATAAATAACGTAAAGCAGGGTTGTTAGCGTGCCTTAAAGTTTTTTTTTTAATTCCAGTTTATGTAAAGGTAGACCTGGCAATTCAAGTAAATTCACAAATTCAGTTGGAAGATTTACTGCGTCGGTTTCTTCCACCGGTGCTTCGTTACATGAAGTTTTCAATATCGGAATATATAAGTTCCATTCCTTTTCTAAGGTTTTTTCTCTTTTAGAAAATTTGTTTAACTTTTTGGAGAGTATGTTTCAATGCTACATAAGTTTCATATTCCGTGGATAGTGTTTGAACAGGTAATTCCCTCTTCCAATCCATTTGTATTGTCTATAATTTCAATTCCACTCGTTCAACGTTTATATCCATTTCATTCCACTTGTGTAGTGTTTCAATTCCACTCGTTTCCTATTTAGTTTCTTAATTTTAGTGTTTCATATACACTTGTTCTTTAAGTTTTAGGGGGGGGGGCAATTTTCCCCTTTTGAACCACCATTTTTACCACGTTCCTGTCCAAAGTCCTAGAAATGCCTTGTCGATAAGTTAGCCCATACTCCAAGGAAAACATATTATATATTACAGGTTTCTAGCCGAAGGGTTCGGTTAGGCCATCAAGGGGGAGAATTATTCCGTTTTTACCCCTCCCGGTAGGAATTTCCAAAAATTCCGTATTAGAGGACGTCTGCGTTGGAGGAGGAACCTACTACATACATAATTTTAGGTCTCTATATCCAGCAGTTTGGCCAGGCCGTCAAGGGGGAAGTTTTTTCCCTTTTTACCCCTCCCGGTATGAATTTCCAAAAATACCATCTTAGGGGACGTCAACGTTGGAGAAGGAACCCAAATACCGAATTTAAGCTCCCTTGTTCCAGCAGTTTGGCCAGGCCGTTAAGGGGGAGACTTTTCCTGTTTTTGACCCTACCTGTAGAAATTTCCAAAAATCTCATCTTAGCGGATGTCTACAATAGAGGAGGAACTTTAATACCAAATTTCAACTTCCTACCTCCAGCGGTTTGGGCAGGCCTTTAAGCGGCACTTTTCGCTTCATTAATCCCCATTTTTGCAATGTCCCTGTCCAAAAAGCACCTTCCCGGTCCAAAAAGCCCATACTCCAAGTAACATATGTTTTACATTTCAGGTTTCTAGCCAACTTTTACTATTTGTGCCCCTCTCGGTAGGAATTTCCGAAAATCCATCGACAGGGAATTTCAGCTTCCTAGTTCCAGCAGTTTGAGCAGGCTGTCAAGGGGGACACTTTTTCTTTTTTTGTCCCTCCCGGTTGGAATTAGGCTGGAAAAGGAACCTAAGTACCGAATTTCAGCTTCCTAGTTCCAGCAGTTTGGACAGGTCGTTAAGGGGCAACTTTCCCTTTTTGAGCCCCCATTTTATAACGACCCTGTCCAAAATTCAAAAAAGTATCTTTGTAATAAGTTAGCCCTTACTCCAGGGACCCACATTTTAATCTTCAGGTTTCTAGCCGAAGGGGTTTTTACCGGCCCCCAAGGTGAGGCTTTTCTTCTTTTTGCCCCTCCCTTTAGGAATTTACAAAAATTCCATCTTCGCGGCTATCTGCGATGGATGAGGAACATTCATACCAAATTTCAACTGCATTGCCTAAGCGGTTTGGGCAGGCCGTTAGTGGGGACATTTTTCCCTTTCAACCACCATTTTTACTATGTTCCTGTTCCAAAATAGAAAAATTACGTTGCCGGTGAGTTAGTCTACTCCAAGGAATACATATTTAAAATTTTAGGTTGGCCAAAAGGGATTGGGCAAGTCGTCAGGAGGAGACTTTTATGTACACAGAAGGAGGAACTCACATACCGAGTTTCCTTTTGGGATATCCTGTAGGGAATTCCAAAAATACAAACTTAGTCGATGTCTACTACAGTGGAGGAACCTTTATACCAAATTTCAACTTCTTACCTCCAGTGGTTTGGGCAGGCACTTTTCCAATTTGTGAGACTGTTTATGTGGAGACTTTTCCCCTTTTTGCCCGTTCCGGTAGGAATTTCCAAAAATCCCGTCTTAGCGCACGTCTATGCCGAATATCAAGAAACCTTGTTTTAGTTTAGATATCCGTGGGGGGAGGGAAAAAAGTAGTTTTTTTGAAATTATATATTATTTTAAATGGTACTTTTTGGAAAAACGAAATTTTTTGGAAAAAGATACTTTGTTTTTACAAAGTACTTTATTTGTACTTTTTTTGGAAAAGGTATTTTTTTTAATAAGGTGTTTTTTTTGGAAAAATGTATGTTTTTTGGAAAAAGGTACTTTTTTGGAAAAGGAAAATTTTTTTAGAAAAAGGTACTTTTTTTTGGGAAAAGGTACTTTTTTTGGAAAAAGTACTTTTTTTGAAAAAGGTATTTTTTTGAAAAAATGTATGTTTTTTGGGAAAAGGAAAATTTTTTTAGAAAAAGGTACTTTTTTTGGGAAAAGGTACTTTTTCTTGGAAAAGGTACTTTTTTTTGAAAAAGGTATTTTTTTTGGAAAAATATATGTTTTTTGGGAAAAGGTACTTTTTTTTGGGAAAAGGTACTTTTTTTTTGGAAAAGGTTCATTTTTTTAGAAAAAGGTACATTTTTTGGAAAAAGGTACTATTTTTAAAAAAGGTACTTTTTTTTGGAAAAATGTACTTTTTTTGGAAAAAGGTACTTTTTTGGAAAAAGAATTTTTTTTGGAAAAAGGTACTTTTTTTTGGAAAAAGGTACTTTTTTTGAAAAAGGTACTTTTTTCGGGAAAAGGTACTTTTTTTTGGAAAAAGGTACCTTTTTTTGGAAAAAGGTACCTTTTTTTGGAAAAAGGTACTTTTTTTGGAAAAAGGTACTTTTTTTGGAAAAAAGAATTTTTTTTTGGAAAAAGGTACTTTTTTTGGAAAAAGGTACTTTTTTTGGAAAAAGATACTTTTTTTTGGGAAAAGGTACTTTTTTTTTGGAAAAAGGTACTTTTTTTGGAAAAAGGTACTTTTTTTGGAAAAAGGTACTTTTTTTGGAAAAAGATACTTTTTTTGGAAATAGGTACTTTTTTTGGAAAAAGGTACTTTTTTTGGAAAAAGGTACTTTTTTGGAAAAAGGTACTTTTTTTGGAAAAAGGTACTTTTTTTTGGAAAAAGGTACTTTTTTTTGGAAAAAGGTACTTTTTTTGGAAAAAGGGAATTTTTTTTGGAAAAAGGTACTTTTTTTTGAAAAAGGTATTTTTTTTGGAAAAAGGTACTTTTTTTGGAAAAAGGTACTTTTTTTGGAAAAAGGTACTTTTTTTGGAAAAAGGGAATTTTTTTTGGAAAAAGGTACTTTTTTTTGAAAAAGGTACTTTTTTTGGAAAAAGGTACTTTTTTTTGGAAAAAGGTACTTTTTTTGGAAAAAGGTACTTTTTTTGGAAAAAGGTACTTTTTTGGAAAAAGGTACTTTTTTTGGAAAAGGGTACTTTTTTTTGGAAATAGGTACTTTTTTTGGAAAAAGGTACTTTTTTTTGAAAAAGGTACTTTTTTTGAAAAAAGGTACTTTTTTTTGGAAAAATGTACTTTTTTTGGTAAAAGGTACTTTTTTTGGAAAAAGGTACTTTTTAGGAAAAAGGTACTTTTTTTGTCCCCTTTTTGCCCCTCCCGATATGAATTTCCAAAAATGCCGCCTCAACGGACGTCTACACCGGTCGAGGAACCTACATACCAAATTTCAACTTCATAGCTCCAGCAGTTTGAGCAGGCCGTCAAGGGGGAGACTTTTTCCCCTTTTTGCCCGTCCCTGTAAAAATTTCCAAAACTCCCGTCTTGGTGGATGTCTACGATAGTGGAGGAACCTTTATACCAAATTTCAACTTCCTACCTCCAGCGGTTTGGGCAGGCCGTCAAGGGGGGCCTTTTTAACCCCCATTTTTACAACGTCCCTGTCCAAAATTCCAGAAAGTACTTTCCAGAAAAGTTAGCCCATACTCCAAGGAACACATATCTTAAATTTCAGCTTTCTAGCCAAAGGGGTTTTGGCAGGCCGCCAAGGGGGAGACTTTTCCCCTTTTTGCCCGTTCCGGTAGGAATTTCCAAAAATCCCGTCTTAGCGGACGTCTACGCCGAAAGAGGAACCTACATACCAAATTTCAACTTCCTAGCTTCAGCGGTTTGGGCTGGGCGATGTTGAGTCAGTCAGTCAGTCACGTTATTCTTTTATATATAGAGATTAAAATTAATTAAAGGGAATGATGGAAATTGAGTTAATGGATCCGCTATGTTTATATACATATATTTTTATTAATTAAAGTGTAATGTTGCATTCTTTAAGAAAATTTTGTAAATTTAATAATTGGCCAATATTTTCAAATTTAAAAATTCCTGGATATTTTAAACGGATTGTATTATGCTTCTTGCAATGAAAAATAATATGGTTATCATCTTCACAAGTATTGCATTTAATTTAAAATATATTATAAGCTTTGTTAAAAAAAGAGTTAAATATTGTTATGCTAGGAAAATAGATTATTGTGATATAAGAATTTGTTTTTTTTTGTTGTAATAAGCAAAATGTTGATTATCTTAGCGATTATAAATTAAAGTAAATAAATTGAAGTAATATAAATTAAATTATTTGAAATTGAAAATAAATTCAACTATAGAAAATGGCGCGCAATGTTGGACCTGTGGGAAGTTTATATGATCCCAGTCAAAAAAATACAAACTGGAAGGCGCTGGCAAGGCACTTTAACAGGTGAATGCAAAAAGTGCTTTCCAATTACCAAAATGATAACACCATTAATCAAAAGGACCGTCAGTTCGAAAGTGCCGGAAAAGCACTAGGAAGACAAAATTTCTAATGTTGACATTACACTGGCAAAACTAAAAAAAGATGGTTTGAAAATAAATTTTCCAATATAAACAACAGCATCAAGGAATAAGATTTTAATTTGTACTGCTATTAACATCTCTGTATCTTACACAAAAATTTATTGTTTTATATTTTCTTAACAAAAAAAATATTTACAAGTATTTCAATATTTAAATTTAAAAAATGACGTCAATTCTAAGACAAATCAATTTTTATATCATATTTATTTTAATTTTTGCAGAAAACTCACAAGAAAATCAACAACGTTTTTGCTATCCAGTACGACCAATACCTAGACGTAATCTACAACAGCAAAACACTAATCAACAAACACAAAACGACTATTTAAATTTATCGCAAAATATAAATTCAAATCTTAATACTGCTATAGGTGTTGTTATTCCCACAACACCAGGTCTACCCTCATCGTCCAGCAGCAACACATTATCAACTGTGCAACCTAATTCCACCAATGTTAATACAACATTGAACGAAAATACTGTTTTGGGACCACAGTTTGAACAACATTTACAATTGTTGGTATTGCAACGGTTAAGACAACTCTTTGAAAACTCACAAACGCAACCATTTCTTAATTTAACTACCAATTTATTGCCTACAATACAAACTTCTTCATCGGCATCATTAGCCAATACCATATTAAATCATAATTCTAACGAATTTAAACAATTGGCACAGCGTTTTCAACAGACTTTAAATAACAATCATAAAGCCAATTTAGATAATACTGTACAAAATCAACAAAAGGTAGGGAATTCGTAAAAGAATTTATAATTTGAAAATCAAACAAAAAAAAGAATAATTCATAATTACTGATTGTATTTCAGAAATTTCCAAATGTATTTTAATATTTTCTACATATTTAAAGAAAAAAATAGTTATGTGCCTGAAGACAATAGCCATTTTTTATCACAATTTTAAAAATTTACACAAATTTGGAATTGAATATTATATTTTGTCCAACGCAGGGCCGAGTATTTTTTACAAACTTTAAAATTATGCACGACAGCTTAAAATATAAATAGCAGAGACTTATAATATAGAGATTCAACATCGATAATTTTGTAAACAAACTGTAGATGTCGCTAGCATGTGGGAAATTTTGTCAAAGAAGGATTTTATTTTGGGAAATTATGTCAAGGGAGGATTTTTTTATGCCAAATGAGGTTTAAGAGTTGTTACCCCCCGTTTCGACATGCAAGTGCAAGTTCGAAAAACTCAATACACTCACACTTTTTCACTAATACAATCACACTTATACGACTTGCGACTCAACTTGCAAGTAAATTTGGAAGACAATGGATTTTTGACACTTGCGGCAAGTGAAATGACAGAATAAATAAAACAGTGTTGCCTAGTAATGTTTTATATTAATTTAAGAGTTGTAATGCAACTGATTTTGTATTTATTTGTAAAAAAAAGTAAAATAGTACACAATGACATATTTTAATGGTAATTTAAAATATCAATTTTATAAGTTTTTAAAAGAAAAAAATTGTTAAGAACAAATTTTTTCCCAGCTTTGTTAGAATATTGAATACTTGGCAATACTGAAGTACTATTTAGTGACTTGCAGCAAGTAGTGTGGACACATGTAAAATTTCCATGTATTTTCGGTCATTTTCGAAATTTTCGCTGATAATACGTATTCTCAACTTGCAGCCATTTACTTGCATATGGAAACGAGGGTTTAGGTAAGGGGATTTGGGCCCAAATTAGGGATTTCGACTTTGTTTTGGGAACAGAATAAAAAATTTGTAAATTTTAAAAGATTTAGTTTTAGGCCCAAAATAAGAAGAATTGTGGTATAAATTATATGCGTATTATTTCAAATTAAAGTCGATCAAATTAAGTCTGTTATAGAATTTCAAAATTTATTTATTTCAGTCTATGGATACAAATTATCCTTACAGACTAGCATTTTAATAACTAATTTAAAATATATTATTTAATAAGGTTTTAAAATCAGATTGAGAAACACTTCCATCTAAATGATTACAACACATAATGAATTAATGAAGAAATGTTCTCCAAATATTTATAAATCTTGAAATAACGAAAAGCAACCAAGCTCTATCACTAATCAAAAAATTTTCTATTTTCCAAATATTGAAATTGTTACATGCAAAGACTCAGAAAAAATAAATTTTGTGTTGGCTCAAAAAGTACCAGGGGTTTTTATATAACCTCTTATGTACCTTCTGAATCGTGTAAACTCGACTTATGCAAACTTAATATTTTAAAGAATTTACAAGCCGAAAACTTAACCCAAAACTATTAGTTTTTGAAAACTACTCGTATTTACTTGTCAAATTCCATACATTGTATTGTACAAGGGTAGTGAAAGAGTTAAAAAAATGTTTTGAATAACTGTCAGGAATAGTTTTGCTATTTAGACCTCAGTAGGTCTAAATCTGGTCTCCACAAATCATCAGATTTTGGGACTATATGTGAGAGATTAACCCAAGAACTATTGCTTGGCCTAATGATATCCACATCCAGCAAGTGCTGGAAATCTGCTTTAGCAATGGTAGGTTTTTCGGATCTAACCAAGAAGTCTATAACCCGGTGTCTTCAAATGCAATAAATGATATGAAATGTCAAAACGATTGTAGAGAAACATCAAAATGGTATCAATTACACTGTAGTGGAGTGCAGTTGCACATTTCATGGATAAAAAATATAGTTTTTTCTTCGAAAAATGCTAAATTTTATAAACAATTAATTTGTTTCTACACATAATAAATAATTAAATTTTCCCGTTCTTGGTTTGTAAAATTTGTTGTTTTTTGATTGCTAAATTAAAATTCATGGTGGGACATACTAATATAAGAGAACCCAGGTCGAAAAATACAAGCGGCACAATGTCGGCCCTATATTGGAGACGGCAGTACATGTACTGGCAATGTGTCGGATTTTTAGCTTTTACAGTACTGGTATGTCGTCAAAATGATACCACCAATAAACGCTTGGCCGTAATTATTTGCCAACGTTGGCACAACCTTGGGATTTTATGTTTTTGGTATATCCCAGTACATTTAATAGTTAGTAGTTTGCTAGTAGGTACTTTACTGTACTTTTAGTACATGACAAATGTTTATTGCATTCTTTCGGAATTTCAAAAAAACAATGGAAATGTGTCTTTTTACATAAATAATTGCGTAATATATGTAAAATTAATAAAATTGTTAATATTTATAAATTAGAAAAACTGTCGTTAATTTATAGAAAACAGTGCTGGCAAAGCACGTTTCGAGTAGTACCGTCAGTTTGACAAAAACCGTGTTCTGAAAATAAAATTTTTTTTGTACCGTCGGAAATTTCTTCCGGGTTGTTTTATATTCTAGAGTCATTTGTAGCTATAGCTGGATAAGTCAATAAATTATCGCCATCAAGGAGTACATTTTTACGCAGATCTGAAAGCAGATTATGCAAGAAATCTGCCCCAATAATTGGTCTAGAGACTATTGCCAATACAAAGTAAGTACTGGGTCAACCTTGAAATGATATAGTCGACGTAACAAAGTTAAAATAAGTGCTCTGCCAACCCAGAAATGGTAGCGTCGATAACACTATGGAACATTTTTGGGATTATTGTCTGGGGGGTGAGAAATTCCAAGTCAGGGTGATGGTACTAGGTCAGTATAGTAAAACCCTCAAAGGGTTTGGCGTTCGTATGTGTCATTTTTTTTTATTACCTTTTAAATTTTTTCCTTATCTTGATGTTTTTTCGCTTAGTTGTAACTCGAGAACCACTTGTCCGATTTTGATGAAACAAATTTAGAATTACAATTTCTTTAATCCGTTCATATAACATTTTTCTTTATAATCAACAGTTTTGCCGGTAAAAATAAATTTGTGGAGAAAAAAAAATATTTTTTTGCTTAAAAATTAAAATTTTTTTTTTTAAATTCATAAAATTTAGAATTACAATTTCTTTAATCCGTTCATATAACATTTTTCTTTATAATCAACAGTTTTGCCGGTAAAAATAAATTTGTGGAGAAAAAAAAATATTTTTTTGCCTAAAAATTAAAATTTTTTTTTTAATTCATAAATTTTTTTTTTTAATTCATAAAAAATTTTAATTTTTAGGCAAAAAAATATTTTTTTTTCTCCACAAATTTATTTTTACCGGCAAAACTGTTGATTATAAAGAAAAATGTTATATGAACGGATTAAAGAAATTGTAATTCTAAATTTTTCTAAATTTGTTTCATCAAAATCGGACAAGTGGTTCTCGAGTTACAACTAAGCGAAAAAACATCAAGATAAGGAAAAAATTTAAAAGGTCATAAAAAAAATGACACATACGAACGCCAAACCCTTTGAGGGTTTTACTATACTGACCTAGTACCATCACCCTGACTTGGAATTTCTCACCCCCCAGATTGGCTGTTGTACTGTGTAATCGGTTGGCTGCATGTTTTTCGAAAGGTTGGCGAAGCGTTGGCAAAACAATCTGAAAAGTATTATTACAGTAGGTAAAGAGTTTTCAAACACTTTAAATGTCCATGGAATTGGCATTAAAAAAACAATCTAAAACATTGATTGTTTTTGAAAAAATCTCGAAAGAACAGTAAAATAAGCAGTTAAAGTGAAAAACATGCCCTTAAATTTCATTAAATCTTCATTGTTTTCTTCATTAAAATCCTTATAAAAATTAAATTTTGTATTGAGCTTGATGTTACAATACATTCCTTAGAATTAAGGGAGTCAAACAAGTTTGTGACATATTTGAACTATGTATGTATTGTAATATACATAGTTTGAAAAATCAAAAAGTTTATTTTAACGAGAGTGAATTTTTATATTAAAAAATATCAAAAATCTAATTTTAATTAAAAAAAAATTTTGGTCAACTTAAAAAAATTTATAAAATTACCGATTTTATGAAAAAAAAGCAAAAATAGGCTAATATTTGCAAAATAAGCAAAAAAGGCTCTAACAAATAAAGCTTAAAATTCTTATATTTTAAAAATCACAACTTGTATTCAAACTAATTTGTTCTGTCTTTTGAAATAAAAAACAAGCTCTGACTTCTTTTTGGTTGGCCAAATTCTTAGTTAAACGAAATTGATAAAATTTATTTTATTTGATTAAGGGCGAGTAACTTATTTCCAACATAACCAAGGTTAAACGTTAACCACAGATATTTCAATATAAATTTGACATTCATAAATATGGTTAAGCACTAAACTCAGTTTATTTATAGATAAGTTAGCAGGTATATGAATTAAGTTATGAAATAAAATGGAAAAAAAACATAAAAAATTACGAATTGGATGAGATTCCGCCATTTGATTTTTCATATACAGTCGTAAATTTCGTGAAACAAGTACATACTGGGAAAATCCTCTTTGCAAATGGTTTTCTTTATTATGTCGTTGGGTTATCCCAAAACAACATTGCGATAAAAATCAAATTTTTCGATCGAGGCGTTCTTGCAAAAATCTATTTTGAAATTGGAAAAAAAAGGCCGCGCGTTAAATTTTTTATACATTTTAAAATGACAAGACTAATTTTAAAGTTTTTTTAATATTCTGCACTGTCTTGGTGTAATATCTAATTTTTTATTTAAAAAATATAATATTCAATTCCAAATTTGTTTTAATTTAAAAAAAAAAATATTTCAAAAATTAATATTATCTGCTTTTTACGAAATTTGATATTCAAGATTTTAGTTTGTTTTAATTGGGGCCCTACTTTGTGCGCCAACATTAATTTGTATAACTTTTGTGTTATCTATTAAAATTGCAAAAGCGTGACCTATTCTAAAAGTAGTTGAAATCTAAGTGTTATTATATTTTGAAAATTAGTTACTATTGTACTACTGGTGCCCAACAATTTTTTTGTTTAATCTCGGTTTATCCACGAAATACGTTTAGTCAATTCTAAAATACAATTTTAAATAGTGAGAAACACTAAGGACCAGTTTTATAGTCAGAACTAAGAACTATTTTTTTTCTAAAAAATTAGAAATTTCTCTTAAGAAAAGAAAAAATCGACCTAGTTCTGGCAATAAAACATATTTTTGTTAAAAAAAATTAAAGGTTTTACTCAAATACACATTTCTGTAGGCATTAAAGAACACAGCCATGGTGCATGAAATAACTCCAAACGCCACCGCTCGGGATGTTGTGGTTAACTCGACCAGTCTAGAAGATGTACCCTTAAGTGAGGTAAGCTGTACAGAATATAAACCTTCAAAATCCTAGTTATCTAGAAAAATGTTTTTTATTTCTCTAATTTCCAGATGAGTGATCGTGCTCAATCTATACAATCAATTCATAGCACTTTAGAAACTCCTACACCCGATAACACACCATCCTATGAAGAATTGCAACAACGTTTGGAAGCTTCAAATCGCAATATACAAAATATGCAAGAACAGCAGCAACAATTATTAAAATTACAAAACGCAGCTAAACAACATCTCACTGATATGGAAAAACTAAGGCAACAAGCTCAAAGTTTAAGCTTTCCTTCGGGTTCTCAACCGGGTGCAGATGGTGGTGATGGTGCACCCAATTATCAATCAATAGATGAGGTACATACCGATATGGCTTCTTTGGTTGGACGTATGAAAAATCTAACGACATTTATACAAAATCAAAATGAACTATCCTCATTAATGGGTGACGATGGTCCGGAAATTTTAGCCGAACAAGAACTTTTGCAAAGAAAATTAGATGCTTTACGTACACAAAGAGACGAAATGCGTAATTTGGTATCAGAATTACAAAATGTTAATCGTTCGGTTGAAGAATCAGCTAAAGAGACAAGGCAACGACAATTTGAACAAGAAAAAGATATAGAAGAAAATGAGCAACAAGATTCACCGAAACCACATGCTAACACCTCGGCCAGCGCCTCAACAAATAAAAAACCTTTAAATGTGGAAAGGGAAGTACCAGTAGAATACAGTCGCAACGTACCCATAGAACTATTGCAACAAAATCAAAGACAACAACCACCAACAAATGGTAATATGCAATCGGAATCTGAAGCTGATGTTGAAGAAGATGAAGATGAAGAACAACGTAAGGTGGCAGCTGCCTTAATACAACAAAAAGTCGCCGATATAGATGCTATGAAAGCTCAATTAAAACGCTTAAAGGATATGATGGACACTGTTAATATTATAGAAGCTCATACTGCTAAAGATCCCAAGCTTATAGGACGTACACCACCTAGAGAAATACCAATTACGTACGATCGTGAGCGTACTCCCGTAGCTATACCCCTTAACAGCAGATATAACGATGACAATAGTAATGAGGAATTTATAGCTCGAAAAGTACGAATGTTAAATGAGGTAACTTCAGATTTACGGGCCCAGACAGATGCTTTACAAAATGAAAAAGACCGTATACAAGCTTTGCAAAATGAAATTGAAAGACGTAAACAACAGGCTGCTGCCGCAGTTCAAATGGGTGACGATGCTTTAAAACGCAGTAGTTTAACTCCCACACCTGTACCACGTAACCACCAAGACAGTCGTTGGGAAGAACATGTTAAAACCCAACAAGAGCGTGATCAATTAAAAGAAGAATATGAATTAAAAAAAAAAGAATTTGAAATGTTGTGTAAACGTTTACAACAAGAAGATCAACCACAGAAGCAAATATCAACAAGAAGACGCGATATTGTTTCCGAGGCCGATGATGAAGCAGATGAAGATAATAATGATTCAGATTATGCTTCTAGCATAAAATTTGTACCCACTTCTGCACCAGCGGTCACTAGAGATAATGGACAAGCAACACGCATTGATAAGGATTCTTTAAATTCAACTTGTGCTTCATCAAATGCTGCTACACATATAGCTCAGGCAGCTAGTAGTACACAGGATGGTGCCTCCCTAGAGGGTGCTAGTATGCAGTCAGATAGTTCGAGATCATTCTCAATACCACCACCAATGTCAGCAATGGGCATGAATTTTCGTAAGTTTATAAAAATATATTATAATATTACACCTCGCAATTTTTATTAAATCACTACGTCCCGGAAGTTCATGCATTTATAAAATATGTATGTATTAAAAATTTAAAAATAATAGAAATTGAATTTTTTCTCATATTTTTATCTTTTGATTATTTTATCAATCAAAAAAAACAACATTTATAAATTTGAAAAGTTATTTTTATAAAAGATTTAAATAGTGTAAAACACAATTTCTAGTAAAATATCAAAAATTATGCCTAAAAACATGAATATTTAACCAAATATGTATTTATGGCAAAATATGCCAAGATCATCATTAAAATATGCATTTATAGCAAAATATGGTAAAATATGCACTTACAGCAAAGTAAAAAAAAATTTGCCATTTTAATGATTCCCAAAAATATTTGGTTAATGTTATTTTCTATTTAACGCCAGCAAACATGTATTTACATGAACTTCCAAGCTCTACAAATCAATAAATTTACCACCGTCCATATTCAAATAAAAGTTCTCCACCCTAAGACAGCAGCAATTACTTATATATATTTCGCCTCTTGATTTCAAATACAGTGAGGGACTTTACGATTCACCAAAACCGTAGATTTTTTTAAAACATATATGAAACTATGTACACTTATAAAAAGTTTGTACAATCGTCTGTTAACCCATTAAAAATCAGCTCGCTGATTTTCAGCAAACCATTTGCTGAAATTACCAACTTTTTTGCAGGCACGCTGCTGACTAAAAATTTGCTGACACAGCAACATTTTTTGCTGACTTTACTGACTTTTTTTTTAGTATAGAGAATGCAATACATAATTCCTCCAAATCAATAGTACGAAATGAAAAACCATAATCAACAAAGTTCAAATTGGAATTAAAAGGGTTAGTGGTATCAACAGTTCTATGACACAAAAATTCTCTATTTAACTCACTTGCATCTAAATCACCTTGCAAATGACAAAAATCCTTGCTAAAATCACTAAACTTTTTGCTGAATATTAGTAGGCTGAAAAAAACTTGTAGCGAAATTTTACTTTAGTTAATTTATTTGCTGATAATTTAGATATAGAAATTGTGTAGAGTTGTTTTTTTAATTATAATTTCCGTTGTCTGTACTACGAGTACATCTAGACAAGCTGCGACATCTACATCTTGTCTATCTGGTCGTCGACCACGCTATAAATGCGGTTATCAGCATACTTTTTGTAGCAAAATAAATTAGTAAAACATTAGTTCAAAATTAGTTTAGAGCTAAAAAATATAACTAAAACTTTTGCTGAAAACGGAATTTCAGCATAAAAATTGCTGGAAACTAGTACACTTGATATACAAGACGTTTTACTAATTTTTCTACTAACTTATTTTTTTGAGTGTAGCGATTCTATAGATTCCATAGTCCCATTAGTTCCTAAAAATGTCCACATACCCTTACCATCAAGGTTTTTAAATTTATCTAAATGAGCATTCCTTTTCGCATTACGAATAACAGGGGGGTTACCGCGTAACTCAATTCGACAAAAAAAATTTCGAATTCGTAAATTTTGTACCTTTCGTAAAAAGAAAAGTTTTAGCAAAAATCTTACTTTTTGAATTTTTATGTGTAGTGGACAAGGTTTGGATAAAAATAAATTAAAAAGTATAATTTTTATAGAGAATTATATTTTTTACAATATTTGCAAGATTTACGAATTATAAAATTTTTTTTCGAGTTACGCGGTTACACCCCTATTTTAGCCTTATTTCTCGTTCTACAATAAATTCTCCAGTTCTCCTGTGAAGGCAAAAGAAGATATTCCTTAAAAGCCAAATCTCTGAGGTAAAGAATGAATCAAGCCAATTTCTGATACCCTTTTATGAAGTGAAGCGCATTCCAGTAAGGGCGTTCTGCATCGAACGAAACAAATGGTAGTCAGAAGGGGCAAGTTCTGGGCTATAAGGCGGATGAGCCAAAACTTCCCATCCACTGTTTTCCAAATAGGTTTTGACCGGTCTTGCAACATGTGACCGAGCGTTGTGATGATGGAAGATTATTGACTCATGTTTGGTCGCATATTCTGGTCGTTTTTCGTTGATTGCTCTCTTCAAACGAATCAATTGTGTTCGGTACAGGTCCCCTGTGATCGTCTGACCTGATTTCAACAGCTCATATTACAAAACACCCTTCTGATCCCACCAAATACAGAGTATTACCTTGGCGCCATTGATATTCGGCTTCGGCGTTGATTTGGCTGGTTGACCGGGCTTTACATATGACTTTTTGCGCTTGGGGTTATCGTATTGTATCCATTTTTCATCACCAGTAACAATACGATGCAAAAATTAATTCTTTTTATAGCGTTCAAGCAGCATTTCCGACATGCAAAATCGCCTTTCAACGTCTCTCGGCTTCAATTCATATGGGACCCAAGTTCCTTGCTTTTTAATGAATCCCAATGCTTTTAAACGTAGGAAAATGGCTTGTTGTGTGACTCCCAATGATAATTCAAGTTCTTCTTGCCTTTGACAACAATCTTAGTGGAGTAATGCTTCCAATTCCTCATCTTCAAACATTTTCGGCTGACTATGCCTCTCCTTGTCTTCTGTGTCGAAATCACCACTTTTGAATCGCGAAAGTTTTTTTTTTCGCACTATACTATTTTTATACTGATTATTAGTTCAATTTTTAATTTAGTAATCATTTTTGCTATTCTCTTATTACAAATTAGGGATTTTTATACTAAATTTCGCTGCTGATTTCAGCAAAACATTTTACTAATTTTTCAAAACCGAGTGCTAAATTTAGCAGAAAAATATACTAATTTAAAAATATTTTTTTTTTTGAAACGGGGTAACCCAATGACCGTCGCAGAATGGCGACGGGCATAGGTAGGCAACACTTTCCTCGTTCTCAGGCAGGTTGGCTCATTTCCCCATCTGCAGGTAGTGAAGCTCAACCTACCGCTTGCCCGCTTTGAGCGGTATGCCGCGCGTGTGATCGATCGAATTACAACATCATCCGCATAAGCAACTTCCCTACAGCCCACATCATCAAGTTGAACGAGTAGACGATTCATGGTCAGATTCCAGAGTAGCGGGGACATTACACCTCCCTGTGGGGTGCCTCTCACCACCACTCTAGATACCGTCGACGGTTTCTGGATATAGAGGCGCCGTCTATATCCACAAAGGCCACCAAAGTGTACTTATACACGAGAGATCGAGCCCAGCGTTTCTCTGCAGGTCCGCCGGTATGATACCGTCAGGACCCGGTGATTTATACGGGTAAAAACTATCGACAGCCCAGCGCAGTCTCCTTTCCTCTATAGGAAGGGTTACTGCTATAGGTTCGTCAGCATTGGTGCGCGTTGGCATCAGCACATATTATCTCTGGCGTATTCTCCGCCTTCGCCGCTCATACCAGTTTCCTGACCACAATGTTAGGTGGTTATTCATCATGGTCATGCGACATGTAACTGGATACCAGCCAAAGTTTCCTACAGCCAGTTTCAAGAGCTACCTCCGTTGTGTCCTTGTCACAATAAGTAGGTAAAACAGAAACATCCGAAAGCTCATCGATCGGTTTATTGCTTTGAATCCATTGTTTTCAAAATCGCAAAAGTAGCCTCACTAAAATAGCTGTAACTTGTTCACTAATGAACGAATTGTCATTAAATTTTGACAGGTATGATCTGAAGGTTGGTAGTTCCAAAAAATCATATGGATTTTTCATTAGTGGCGCCACGTATGTGTCATCCAACGGAAATTTCAGCCGATGTGTTAACTAGGAGATGCAATCGCTATTGGAGCTCACATCGGAGAGAAAGTTATGGCGTTGTCAGAATTGTCAGAAAACATTATGGCGTTGTCTGACAAGTTCATAATTTTCTATCCAATTCCGAAAGCGGATGTATCTCCTAGTTACATATGTATATGCTTCTTGGGCATACTTTCAGATATACTATTGCACGTCTTTAATACACAATCAAAAGTTGATAACTCGCAACTGGCATTTTCTTTTTAACTCGCTTTAATTTGAAACTTTTATTTTAATTTTTAAATTTCTCCCAAAAGCTGGTCCAGTACCACCACCTTTGCCATCTGCTTGGAATCCTCATTATTATTATGGCCCTGGAGGGTCAGCACCACCTGCTCCACCGCTGACTTTAAGTACCAATGAATGTACATGTGCCGGCAATAACTTGGGAGCTGCAACTTCATCATCAACAGCAACAAGTGCAACAACAAATGCTCCCCTAACAACTACCGATCCCATGTTACAACAATTTATACAAACCCAACAAATGTTAATAAATTCCGTTTGTCAATGTAACCAAATGTTATGGCATCAACAAAGGGAAATTGATAATCTCAATCAAACCATACATATACTACAGGATCGCTTGCTAGCTATAACAGCAGGAAATGTAACTGGTGCAAATACTAATGTAGATGTAGGCTATGGTTTACGTTCGGAGTCGGTACCACCGCCATCATTAGGCGGTATTCCTACTAATCAGGCTTTACCCAATAACTTATATTTAGGCATGAATAGATCCCAATCAGAACAGCCTATTGCATTCGCATCGGGACAAAATCGAAATAGTGCTTTCAGCAATTATCAACAACAACAGCAGCAACAACATCAACACGTTTATCGTCATCAACGCATATCACAACCACATGGAGGTTTTAATTTTGCTACTGAAACCCAGCAACATAATGCTTCAACTACTGCTTCAGCTAGCCTGTATTCTACCTTAAATAATGCTGTACCCCAACCACCGCAAGCACCTTCTGCTTCGACGCATTTTAATAATGAAGTACCTACACCACAATCACCAGTTGTAGGTTCGGGACCAGCTCCCATATTTATGCATCATCATAATAATTCTATACATCAAAATAATGCTAATTTACGTACACAAAATCAACAGCAACAACATCATCATAGCAATTTATCTCATACTTTAAACAATCAAGTACCACCTGGTAATCGTGCTAATAACTATTGGGATAATTTTAGAAGGTAAATAGAGAAAAGTATATATTTTTATTTGCGATATATCTGTATATTGATTAATTAACACAAACAATAAAATTGTATAATAGGTATGTTGTTATTATTGAAGAAAAATTATTATAAATTTTGAATTCTCTTTTTTTACACACTTTTAAAGTTGTTTATTTTTTTCATAAATTTCATTATTCGGGCGGATTACGGTTGGCGTTGTCGATATCGACAGTTTTTTTTTTATATATATAAAAGCAATTTTTGCAATATATTTGTAAATCAAAAAAAAATATCGTTTTGTATGCAGTTGTATATTTTGACATCTGCAACCGCAATCAGGCCCATTATTTTTTTATATATAATTTTAATAAATATTGGTGAATAAAGTCTTTTTTTCTTTGGGTCATTTATTTTAACTTAAGTATTTATGACTGTTTACTAGGGATGCCAATCCCGAAATCCCGAGTCCCGAAATCCCGGGATTATTCAATAAAAATGAGTCCCGAATCCCTGGATTCTTAAGCTCGAATTCCGGGATTTTCACAATTGCAAAAATATGTGGTAATTTTTCCAAAATTGTAACCCTGCTGATATTTTTAAACGGTTTTGTTAAATATAATTTTATACAAATCTATATTGTGCAGAATTTCTTATTATATTTCGGAAATCATCGATTAAAATTCAGAATAAAAAGTTTTATTTCAGAATTTTTCATTTGAATTTCTGACCTATATGTGGAAAACAATTAAAAAATTCTAAAGCTAATTAAAAATTCTAAAATCTAATCCACAATTTTAAATTAAAATTATATAAGAATAGTGAATATAAAATTATTGTAAACAAAAATAGCACACAAAATATCGACGGAGTTAAATTCTTATTGTATCTTGTAAAATAAAATTTATATGAAAAAATTTTCTAATAAGTCACTTATAAATTTTAAGTGTTTATGCAATTGACCCTGTATTTCATTTACATAAATTTTAAGTTTTTACACATTTTTTTAAATAAAAAAATTCCCAAAATGCCAAAAAATAAGGAAATCCGGAAAAAAAATTCGGGATCCCGAAAAAGCCCGATACGTCCCGGGATCCCGTGTTTTTAATTTTAAAATCCCAAATTCCGGGATTTTAAAAAACCAATCCCGATTGGCATCCCTACTATTTACGAAATAACTAGTGTCCGACCGAAGGTACTTTTTTGGCCGAACATCAGCCAAATTTACAATAATCGGCCTAAGCCCGTGCCGAAGCCGATTATTTTCGTTAGGCCCAAAAAGAAGAAGCTGCCAAGGCAAAACCTAAAAGATAGTATTGTCCTGATAATAAAAACAGTTTTTTTAAATCAATTTAAAAAAAACTCCCGCACCGAAAGCGATTTCTAAAATGCTTAAAATTTTTTATTTTTGTTAAAATTTTTTTTTATTATTTTATTAACTAAGTAAAAATGGTGGGAAATGATTTTTATTGATGTTTGTATTAGAAAAAACTCACTAATTTGGAGTGAAATATTACTTTTTTTAAATTAAAAAAAAATTATTTATATAAAACTTCAATACGTTTAGTGCGGAAACTTTTTTATCAATCGCGAAAAAGTAAAATCGTATTTCTTATATTTTAAAATGCTCTACTTGAATTTGCCTTGGAAGAAATGATATTTGCAAAAAGTTATATCCCTAGTACACACTATTTTGAGTACGGGAACGCTTTTGGGTTACACTGTGTGTAATTTTTTTTAGTCATGGAAATATAACCACTACGTGATAAAAGACCAAAAAAAAAGACCCGTGTCTCCCACTTTTGCCCCAAGTCACGCACTTTTTTTTATGGGCCTCCAAAGATTTGTGGCCTTGGTGTCATTTTTTCAAAAAAGTGATTATTTTTTTTTCAGGCTCATATCTTGCAAACCGTTCGGAATGTTGATTTACTCTCTGAGGCAAAGTTGTAGCTCTTGTTATAAAGGAAAAAAATTGTGAACATATAAAATCAAAAACTTCATCTTCAAGACTAAAATCGCAAAAAACGAATGGGGGAATGTTTAGTTGATCTCTTATTTTGGTAAATGAATGTTCGTTTTTAGTTTGACTCTAGATCATAAATTAATATCACTTTTTGTTTAAATTATTTTAAATTAAAGAAAGATGATACAATTTTTACAAGTTAATTACAAAGAATAAAATTTTTTTAAAGAATTCGATAAGACCAGCAAGACAGAATACGTATTTTCGGCTTTCGCTACAAAGCCACTATCAGTGTCATTCGCCTTTGAATGGGTTCATAATTAATAATTGTCTACTTATGTGACAGTTGAAAAAACTTTAAAAAATTCGATTTTTTTTACCTTTTTCCCCTGTTCAGGTCCATAGGTAGCAAACCGTTCAAAATTCAAGGAAACAATCAACTACAAAAATGTACCTAAGATCTCAATAAACAACTCACGTGATCACGCACCGACCGCAGCAGCACAAGCAAAACAGTAAGCTCAGCACACGCATCAAGGGACGCAGTACAAAATATAAACTCGACGTCAACGAGAGCTCAGCGGTGAAAGTTATAGAGAAAGTGCTACAGCATAATTCGCACACAACATTGGCATCGGACAATTTCAATATGCAATGTGAAAAAATTGATTTATTTTGCTACGTTTGCGGTCATCAAATCCGAAAAAAAGCTCTACAAGATTTCAAAAGGAGAGGAATCTTTTTACTAGTGAATTCATTAGAGCATATAAGTTGTTTTTCGACGAAGTAGACTTGACCGGTGAAAATTACACACCTAATACAGTGTGTCGCCAATGTTATAGCAATCTCATGGCATGGTTGAGTGGAGGCAAAGATAGTGTGAAGTATTCTAAGCCGGTAAACTGGATTAATCGCCCAGGTGATCATGATGCAACCAGTTGCTATGCATGCGTAAATTACACATGTCGTCTAAATCGACATGCTGAGAAGAACAAAATTTATAAAGCAACTGCAACAGCCACACTACCAGTGCTTGCACCTGAAATTTTTGTATCACCAAGGCCGCCAACTCCAGAACGTAGGACAGAATGTACAGGAATGAGTAGAGCAAGTGGCGTTACTTATGAAGATCCATTTTGATACCGATTATGAGCCCCAACAGGAAAGAGATGGACCACAACTAATAACACAAATGGAAATGGATTTCATTGTGGCCATATTGGGACTATCCCAGCGACTTGCCATATTTTTGACAGCGTTTTTAAAGCAAAGAAAACTCACACATGCTAATGTTAACTCTACGGCGTACCGCAAACGGCAAGCTGAATTTCAGAGCCTCTACACTCTAAATGATAACAATTCGTTCGCTTACTGCAATGAACTACATCGCTAGTGAGTGGAGATTATTTATTGATGGTTCTGTTTCCAGCTTGAAAGTAGTGTTGTTGCATGTGTCGAACCGAAAACCTTCCATTCCGCTAGCAATGGGTATTAACATGAAAGAAAGATATGAAACATTGAAAGATATAATGAAAAAAATTTAGGGTTGGCAGTTCTGAATCAGAGTCCGATTCGGACGACGATTTGGATCCACAACTTAAGAGAGTGCGATTTGCAAGTCCAGGGCCATCAACATTATAAACATAATACGAATATTTTTTTATTATTTTTGTAATAGACAGCATAGTATCTCAATGTTGAAGTAAAGAAAAAACAAATGAAATTAAAAAATTTTCGGGAATGTTTCACTTTTGCGGCTACCTAAGCGCTACCTAAATGGTGTTAAGAATCATTCCTAGGAAGTTCATATGTTCTAGAAATTTGTTTATTGAGATCTTAGGTACATTTTTGTAGTTGATTGTTTCCTTGAATTTTGAACGGTTTGCAACCTATGGACCCGAACAGGGGAAAAAAGGTAAAAAAAATCGAATTTTTTAAAGTTTCTTGCGATTTTAATCTTGAAGATGAAGTTTTTTTGCTTTTATATGTTCACAATTTTTGTTCTTTCGACAAGAACTACAACTCAGAGAGTAACGGTTTGCAAGATATGAGCCTGAGAAAATTATCACTTTTTTGCAAAAATGACACCGAAGCCCCAAATCTTTGGGAGCCCATAAAAAAAAGTGCATGACTTGGGGCAAAACTGGGTCTTTTTTTTATCTTTAATCACGTAGTGGTGTCCGTATATGGTTATATTTTTTCGTGTTGCACTGTTTTACCGAAGTAAAGTACACGAAAATGACATATTTTAAGCAATAATTTCTTCTCAAACTCAAAACAGCCTAAAAGAGTTCCCGTACTAAAAATTGTGGGAAAATTATTGTTTGGGCTGTTTTGAATTGTTATGGTTAATAACACTGTGCTAGTTGAAATATCCAACAAGCGGGGGACCCGGGGTTGTTTGTTATTTCCCCAGTCAGCTTTGGGTTAAAAATTATCAAAATCTGTGCAGCGGTTCAAAAGTTCTGAGTGAAAATGTGAGGGCACTTCGAAATTTTCCATACAAAATTGTACATTTTATTGCTTCGTTAAATGTACTGAAATTTGTATAAAGTGAAAAATTTGCATAAAGGTTTTTATGGTGTCCTCACATTTTTAATCACAACTTTTGAACCGCAAGACCGATTTTGGTTATCATTTTTGTGCACAGTGTAATCGCCCAAATTATAGCCGATTACCGATTATTGGCCGATTGTGAATTTTTGGCCGAAGCCGAATAATCGGTCGGACCCTAGAAATAACCCAATTAGTGTGTCAAAAAAATTTCGTATCAAATAACTTTTTTCCACACTAGGAGGGATTTTTCGTGATTTGTCAGATTTAAATAATAGGTATGTACGTAATTCTTAAAATTGTATATTATTTTGTTATATTTGTTTGCATGCTCTTCTTAACGCCTGATAGGTATTCATTTTAACAAGTTTTTTATGTTTTTTGTATCTAATTGACCCAATTTTAAAATCATTAAAAATCACACTATAACTTATTTGTAGATTATTTTTTCAATCATAATTTCTATTTAAATGATTATAGTAATAATAGTAATATAAAAAAAATCACATAACATGAGATTTTGAAAACTTGCAACTAAATTTTTGGTGTTTTGTTTTTATCAAAGGAAATTGTATACCTTTTGAAAGACTAATGCTATTCAGATGAAATTTTTGTCAGCACTTAGTCAAGCAACTAGAAGCTTATATTCCAATTTTTTGCTTACGTGGATTAAAAAAGATTAAATATGTTTACCTAAGTTATAGAAACGTTAGTATGCTAGCCGCTATAAAATGGCTTACAATTTTTAACGCTCCAACTTAAAAAATGTTTTACATACATCGATTACACTAACTGAATTACTCCTAAACCTCGTTTTGTGCTATTAATTCATTTCGCCAAAACCGCATAAACCTAAAACGCATAAAAAAACTGCTGACTCGTCCCTGAATTAAAAAACTCAACAAAAAATTAGATCCAATCCGTCATTACCGCGGGAACCCGCAGGATCCCAATCTTACCAAAAAGCGTACCCGTACTTGGGTAAATGAGAGCGCTCAGGAGAGTGTATTTGTGTTTCTCTTTTTACCGAAAGCTATATTTTTTAATTTTTTCTATCAGTCATTCAATAAACAAAATACACAAAATACGGACTTTCAAAGAAGTTAAAATATTCAATCAAAATTTTCTGTTAAAAACAATCGCTCTTACTATCTAAATTTTTCAAATGTATATTTTAGTTAAAGTCGACTTTAGTTAAAATATTGGGTGGCAGTATGCCATGACTTGGTTTATTTTTCGATCATTCTGATTGGTAAATGAATGTTCTTTTTTAGTTTGACTCTAGTTCATAAATTAATATCACTTTCTGTTTAAATTATTTTCAAATCAAAGAAAGATGATACAATTTTTACAAGTAAATTACAAAGAATAAAAATATATTTGAAAGAATTCGATAAGACCAGCAATACAGAATACGTATTTTCGGCTTTCGCTACAATTTCGTCTATAGTGGGCTAATATTTTAATGATTGTCTACTTATGTGACCGCTTTGGTTAATTTATTTTCAACCAATCAAAATGTTTGAAAATATAAATATTTTTGTAGGGTTTTCATACACAAAATGAACAAAACCGTATTATTAAAAATGAAGTCGACTTTAAATTTAAAATACTCTTTTATAGTAAGGACCAATCAGTTGTTATCAGGCATGTCACAGACTTCAATTTCACTTTCAAGTGAAACGCAAATTGCTCCTACAGTAGTAAATGGTATTTTTGCATATTTAGACCAAATATAACAGATAAACATAATTAATTATAAGTTAGGAATGCTGTTTTTAATAATTTCACTTAAAAAAGTTTTTCTTAAAGAGCATATTTAAGGTTTTAACACATATTTCGCATAAAATTAATATGAGTTCGATGTACAATTTCGTAACGTATTACTTATTCTTTTTCAGGTTTTTTGCGTTTTCGTAAATTCTAAAATGTTATAAAAAGACTTTTTGTGGTAAATTCGTGTTTCAACTGCTAAATTTTGATATAAGTTGCCATTTGCAGTTAAAAAAGAGATCGCCGATCAAAATTTAAATTTTTTAGAAAAAATTACGTTTTGCTAATCAATAAGAAAATTATTGAATTTACCAACAAAAAGCGTTTTAAATGTAAATTTTTCAAAGTGAAATAGTTAGCGACCCTTTGGGGAATACATACCCAGCACTATTGAAAAGCTTTTATGAGTTTAAGCTGCTCTAAATATCAATTCCACTTTGGTTTTTGAAAGTGGAATGAAAACGATTTTTTTTCGTTTTACGGTTTGTGGAGAAACTTTTAACGTTTTAAGTACCACTATTAAGCCCTTAGCATATTCGATACTTACCGAATCGTTTCATTTATCCGTAGCATCCTAAACTGCAAATTCAGAAAAGAAAAAATTGTTTTCGATAACTTTAGGAAAAAAAATTGCGGAAGTGAAATTGCAAAATCAAATCAATTCCGTAAAAAACCTGTGACATACCTGTATAATACGATTAATTTTAAAATAAACGAGAAATTTATTATTTTTACCAACTTTGCCAGTTAATTAATTAGCAATTAAAAATAAACAATAATATACAATTGTTTTGAGCGAAAAGTTGGTAGTCCTTTTTTAATTTATACGGCATTTAGAGTAAGGAAAAACTACCTAGTTTTTGGCTCTTATTAGTTTTTAATTGTCAAAACGCATATATAAAAAACAAGCAAAAACTAGTTTTGTACAAAAACTAGGTAGTTTTTACTCAGTCTAAATTCACTATTATTTTCAATTGTTTTAATGTACATATTCGGTTGATTTTAAGGACAAAATATTGTGAGTGTGCAAAAAAATACTAAGGTAAGCCATAATTGTATTGTATTTAGACATAAATTGCAAATAAAATTGGATTTGTTTTTCTTTTCTTCTTTTTTTGTAGAAAAAAACATTATCAGAAGGTTGGCATAAAAATTCAAATTCCATGGAAGAAAATGAAAAATGAGATATTTTTAGCTGGTGTGTAATTTAAGATGTAATTGGTATTTAATAAAAATATATTTAGCATATTTTATTTTTCAATAGAAATGTTTTCGTATTGCGGAAGTTACCCCATTTGGGGTTACGATTGTTGCCGCAATAAAATGTTTCTTCCAGACAATACGTACGTGGGAATCGTCATCGTATTGACATGTTTACTGGGAAGATACTCCTATAAGAAAAGAAGATAGAACGTTGGAATCAGTTCCTTCAAATGGACTGTAGAAACGGAAAACTGATTTTAAAGTAAAATTTTGGCACACTTAAAAAATATGCGGCTTTGTTCTGGAATTCGAAATTATTTAGCATCAAATTTTGTTTCCCAAATATACAGAATAATTATTTAATCTTTGGTCACAACGGTATTGATAGGTTCAAATTAACCCTCAAACCCCACACAGGTGCGAATTCGCACGCATGAATATTTCAAAGCGCTGTAATTTTTTCTACAACTACTTTTAATGTTTCTCCTCTTTATGTTAAATATGTCTATACTCCAACAAATTGACAACGCGTAAAACAATGTTCATTCGCCAGAGTAAAGGCGTGCAATTGAGAAAGTTCAATAGGTCGCACCCGTGTACCGTTTATGAGTGTCAAATGAAAAATTTTAAAAATCGTTTTTATATAATGTAATAAAAAATATAAGCAAATTTATTATTATTATCACTAATAATAGTAAAAATAAATAATAAATACTATATACTACATTTAAATATATCGCATTTTGCATTTCAGCAAAACCACGAATACACTCAACCAAAAAAGTCCGTAATGGCTACTGGAAATTTTGCTGTTATTAAAATGTACAATGAAATTAGTATAAATAATCAGTAGACGCTACTAAATTTCAGTAAATTGTTGCAAACTGCAATTTAAAATCAATCTTCTGAACTTAGCAAAAAAGTGTACTAAAGAATAAATAAACTGTAAAATCCAAAACAAAAATTTAAATCCCAAAAAGTATTTCACAAATTACTTCAACATACTTGAAATTTGGATTAAAAATTGCAAACGGTTCTCCAGTTATTACCTTTTTATGCATTGGAGATACAATAAAATTTTCTGAGTTGTATTTCCAAACTATGAATATATCAATAATAACAAATATGTATAAACTAAACAAGAATTCTAAAAAATTAATGAATTCTTGTAAATAAAATTTCCTTAAAGTGTCCACTTGTTGTTAAATTAGTATATTTTGTTTAGCACTCGATTTTCAAAAATTAGTAAAATGTTTTGCTGTAATCAGCAACAAAAATTAATAAAAAATCCGTAATTTGTAATAAGAGAATAGCAAAAATTATTACTAAAAAAATTGTACTAAAATCAGTACAAAAATAGTAAAGTGCAATTGATAACTGTTTACAAAATTTTGTACTAACTTTTTTATCTGAGTGTAGTTTTGATGAAAGTAATTGTAATCAATTCAAAAATCGACATTTTGTATTTCAGCTAACGATAAACGGTTTTAAGTCGCGATATATTACACATAAAATTACCCATTGGACGCATTAGAAAAAATATTTAGTACACTTTTATAAACACTATCAGAATTATTTTTTCTTTAAAGAAAGTTGGGTTTATTCTAAATCAATATCTTGCATAGCGAAACATTTATACAGCTATGGACATATAAATGGCACATTTTACCATGAATTCTTTCTTACGCTACTATATTGCAAATACTATTAACAACCAACAAGTTTTTGTTTTTTCCAAATGTTTATTATGCACATTTAATATTGCTATAAACTTTAATTGAAATTCATTAATGTAAATAAAAACTTATCATTATGAAAAAAAACCCATTGAAATGAGCTGGACACATAAATGGCACAATCTTAAAAAAAGAGAAGAAATGGTTTTAATATTGCATTTGTTAATATTTCCAGTTCGTCCATATTTTTGTAATTTTTCTTGGCGATATCAACCTTGACTTCGTTCCACAGGTTCTCTATTGGATTTAAGTCTGGGCTCTGGGCTCTGGGCTGGCCAATCCAAAACATCAATCTTCTTCGCACAAAAACATTTTTTTACTAGTGTGGAGGAGTGTTTGGCGTCATTATCTTGCATGAATTTCCATTTTATTGGCATGGAGTTGAAGGCATATGGCTCCATATGGTTTTTTAAAATATCTAAATACTGAAACTTGTCCATTTTTTCATTGATTTTTATAAGCGGACCTACGCCATGCCAAGAAAATGCACCCCAAACCATAATACTGCCACCTCCATGTTTTACCGTCTTCTGAGTGAACCGAGGATTAAACTCTTGGCCTTTAGGACGACGAACAAAGAGTCTGCCATCTGGTCCTATCCTGTTAATTTTTGTTTCGTCACTCCATAACACGTTTTTCCAAAAATTAATGGGATTTTCCTTATGGGTTCTGGCGAAGGTTAGTCGTTTTGAAATATTTTTTTTTTGGGAGAAGGGGCTTTTTTCAGAAAATGCGCCCAAACAAATTTGCATCGTTTAGTCTTCTTCTGACAAGTCTGCTTGATATTTCCATGTTAAAATTTTCATTAATATCCGATGCTATCTGCCTTGATGACTTGAATGGATCAATTTTCACCATTCGTACTATAGCTGCATCAGTACTCTCATCTGTTTTTCGTCGCCTTGGCTTCCGAATTTTACCCTTAGTCAATATATCGGGATCCTCAACACAAGAATTAATTGCATTGTAGACTTTTTTGCGAGAAATTTGCATTATGTCAGCAATTTCCGCTACTTTTTTCCATTTTCATACATTTTCTATATGATCCGCCTTTCCTCAACTGTGGTATGTTTTCCTGATCCCATTTTAAAAATTTTTTCCATAGCTGTACTTTTTTTTCTAAGAACGTATTTTATGAAAAAATAAAATTTTTTTAAATTGATTTTTGACTAATTAATGCCTTTTTTACAGAATTTTGACGATGCTTTTAAATTTATTATAAAATTCTACCCCAAAATCATGTATCACACTTATACTTTGCCCATAATTTTATTCTTCAGATCCTAAGATGAAAATAAATAAATCCCAATTCGCACCTGTGTACCGTTTACTTATGCTGGATGGTAGTACACTCAAAAAAAAAAAGTCAGTAAAGTCAGCAAAAAATGTTGCTGTGTCAGCAAATTTTTAGTCAGGAGCGTGCTTGCAAAAAAGTTGGTAATTTCAGCAAAAGGTTTGCTGAAAATCAGCGAGCTGATTTTTACCAAAAAAATAATCTTCAGCAAAAGTTTTGCTAACACTTAGTCGATTGCAAATGAAAAAAATCCTTGCTAAAATCACTAAACTTTTTACTGAATATTAGTAGACTGAAAAAAACTCAAAAAACTTGTACCGAAATTTTACTTTAGTTAATTTATATGCTGAAAATTTAAATATAGAATATGTGTAGAGTTGTTTTTCTTTTTTTGTCATTTCCGTTTCCAGACAAGCTGCGACATCTACATCTTGTGTATCTGGTTGTCGTCCACGCTATGAATGCGGTTATCAGCACAATTTTTGTAGCAAAATAAATTAGTATAACATTAGTTCAAAATTAGTTTAGTGCTAAAAAAATACAACTAAAATTTTTGCTGAAAACGAAATTTCACCAAAAAAATTGCTGAAAACTAGTACACTTGATATAATACAAGACGTTTTACTAATTTTTCTACTAACTTATTTTTTTGAGTGTAGTGTACCGGTTGGGGGTTAAGCTAATAAGACACATAAAACTAGTTTTAAATATAACCAATCTTGATAGCATGTCACTTTTACCTAATCTTTAACTAACCTATAAAAACTGAATATTGCTTTTCTTTTTTTCGTTTTTGTTAAATGTTACTATGTTATGTTACTTGTTAAATGTTAAATGTTGCCCACCTTCAAAAGCTATTCAAGGCAAAATTTGCTTTCAACTAACTCTACTAAAAGTAATGAAGAACAACAAATGCAGCACCAACAACAACAACAACAGGAAGCACAATATGAAAGACCAGCATCCATGCAGCAGCAACAACATAATAGCTATAATTATCATCAACAAAATCAAAATTTAGATGAATGTAGCAATAATTTGAATTATGCTGCCAATAATGATTCGGCTTCAGCGGCTCAAAATAAATATTTACGTATAATGCAAAGATCGCGTATAAATCAACAACAGCAACAACAACAATATCAACAAAATATCTATCAACAACAAAGAGATTTTTTGCAACAATTAAATTGGCTAGAACAACATGAAAATACTAATAATGCGAGCACTAATAATCCCCCAAATACTAATACAACCGATTTAATGTTTCATAATTACAATATACAACAAAGTAATAAAGTGGGCCCAAAACCCAATTGGCGTTTTCGTAATATAAATGAGGAGTATAATCCTACTGGAACAATAAATCACCGTCATCAACACCAAGCACCCTTGCAAAGATATCAAAATACTTTGACATTTCAACAACAGCAGCAACCGATACAACATTTTTTAAATTTACCACAACAACAAGCGTCAACAACAAGAAATCAGGATTTTTTATTACGTTCAGCCGTCGATTTGGACGAAGATGTAAATTATAATTTTTTAAATACCCAACAACAATTACCATTAGATTATTCCAATCCCCAACAGCAGAATGATAATATAACCTTAGATTGTAATGAAAATAATGAAGACGAAGAAGATGATACTACATCAGAAGAAATTAAACGTAATCTTTTGGTAAATGCTTTGAAAAATGATAAATTTACTACAAAATTTTATGAATCCATTAAAGAAGATGTATTTAGACGTTTAGAGAGTATGCTCTTAGACAAAAATAATGTTAATACAGAGACTTCATCCACACAGCAGCAACTGTTTAATAATATTTCGAATAATTCTTTGAGAAAACTTAATTTAAATGAACAACGGGATCAGCTGTTGCAACAACAATTGCAACCTTCAATCGATTTAAATATTCAACAAAATGTAACAGAGGATACCCGAAATGTTATTTTAATGAATAATGAATCTGAAATTCCTTTATCTTCTTCAAATAATGATAATGAAAATGAAAAACCCGAAGAAGATTTAGTATCTTGGCGTCAAAATGTTATAAATAATTGTTCAACTAACAATAATACAGCTACAACTAATCAAACACGATCGAACAGTGCAACAGTTACGAAAAATGTTACAAAGAAAAGAAAAAACCTTCGCAAGCAATCATTAAGTAATAATTCAAACCATAATCAAACAAATGAAGATGAAACTAATGACAATTTAAGAGGGGCTTGTAGTTTAGCAGCACAACAACATCATCAAAAATTACAAGAAAAAGATAAGGTAGGTGAAGAAATTTTATAATGAAAACATAGACCATATTAATTTTACCGAAAAGTTAAATTTAAAAAGAAAATAATTTTATAAAATTTCCTGTATTTCTTTTCATCTAAGGCAAGAAGAATTCGTAAAAAGTTTTCAGTAGAAAAGTCAATTTCTGAAATTTTTTTCTGTATAAAACAGTAATAGATTCTGATTAAGTTTTGCTGTTTCTTAAGCATATATCGATTGTAAAGTATTTTTCCTATTAGAAAGAAGTTTTTTTCTTTATAAGAGAAAGAAAACTTTTTTACTAAAAACAGAAAGAAAAGAAGCTTTTATAAAAAATATTATGATTCAGAGGTATTCTTATATTGTAGGGCGCTTTTGCATAAAAAACGCAATTCAAACGCAATCCTCAAATACGGCATTTTATCAAGAAAAAATTCTGTAATTTTCGTGTTGCATTTACAATTACGATATTTTAATGAAATTCTTGTGTAAAATCCTGAGGTTCCCCATATAATTAAAGTCCCTCAAATTCGTAAGATGTGTAAGAAATCTCTTACAAATGTGGAGACTGTCCAGGTAGAAAATTACAAAGGGCACTGGCAAAGCACCCAAATGGGTGGTATAAGTGCTTGCTAACAGTGCTTTCCTTACGTCCAAATGATAACACCGTTCGACGGCTTTACAAAGCCGTGGGAAAACACCCAGAAACATAAAAATCAAAATTGAAGTGCTTTCCTGACACCCAAATGATAACACCGATCTATTTAATTAATGTTTTGAGTAGTATTGAGATAGCACCAAGAAACACAATAATCAAGTGTTTTCCATGCCCCCAAATTATGAGCCCTCATCACTGAAGGATTTTAAATTAGTCTAAAAATAGATGATTGTTGGAGTTATTGTATTGTGGAGTCAAAAATTATTTTAATATTCACTCTATTTTGCAGCTTCTTTTTCAAAAATAAAATAATGTTTTAGGAAAACAAGCGCTGGAAAGTCATCATTTGAGGCGTTTATAAAGCGTCCAAATTTAGTGGTTTGCCAATAATTCTTTTTGTAAGAACGCGGTCTACTTGTGCTTTGCCAGTGTTTCTTTTTTATTACCACAGATAATTTCTACTTGGGTGCGTTTCACTTAATTTGTAAACTTTTTGCATTAAAAAGTAGCAACTCTAATTAACAACTGACAAAATTAAGACAACACAGACCATTCACCACAGTGTTGTCACAACTTTGTCATTGTTATAAAGTTCAGAATAACACCCTAAAAATAAACATATTAATTTCACAAAAGCTCTGTTCAGCTAATTTTCCAGTGAAATCCAGTAAAAATTACAAGGAAAGTACTCCAAGTAGTACACGCCGATTTGAATGAAACTCGGATATGTGATAGAGAATAGAAATCTTAAGTTGACCCTTTTTTTATGTGCAACCACAAAGGTTTAGGGGTTAAAAAATTGGGTAAAAAATTACCCAATTTTTCGTTTTTTCGGTTTATTTCATATTTGTTCCAAAGTAACTATGGAAAAATTTTACGTCAAATGAAAGGTATTTGCGTGACCTATTTATCGGTGTATAAAACATGCTTAAGCATGTTGATTTGTTTATGGTAGAACACAAAACATCAAAATTTTAAGTGGTTTTGTATGGGGATCTATACAGGGTTAAGGGTCAAACTCACATATATTAATCCTTATAATATTTAAGTGAAGGGTTGTTTCGGCTTTTTCGATATTCGGCCTACTTCGGGTTTGACACGAATTTCCCCGAAGGTCTATATTTTTAAATATTTGGGAACCTCTGACTACTTAACATAGGCAATATTGGCATCAAACTTTTTCTTTTTGAGAGTACATTCCGGTTATTTAAAAATAATTCAAAATGAAAGTATGAAAAATGGAGTTTTTGCCAAATATCATTTATGGTTGTTATATAACATACCGTAAAACTATATACACAGAATAATAAGGATAGAAAGGGACATAAGGTCAGGAGAGCATGGGATCGGTCTCATTCGATGCTCAGATGTTGTCCACAAAAAAAAAATAAAATTGATTTTTTTACCCTTAGGTCCCTTTCTCTATGCGCTGTCACATATTCGTAAAAATATATTTTCGGAGTACTTTCCTTCAAAATTGAATAAAATTGAAATGAAATAATGGGTCATATGAATAAAACTTAGCAATTACTTCGAAGTAATTACTTTGGGCTTAGGAATGGCTTTTAACTCCAAATTTACCAATTGGCTGGTAGAATAGGATGAAATGTAAACGAAAAGTTAAAAATTTAATTTCTAGTCTACTCCCAAGTAGACTAGATTTGTGAAGTAATTGCTTAAAAAACCCTGTATTTCCCCCTATTAGTAATATCTATTTTTTATTCATATGAGCCATTATGTATCTTAAAAGTTTAAATCCTCACTTTTTCATAACCGTTACCCCGATTTTGATGATTAATACCTCGTTTTAAAGATAATAAAATAGATTTTTGAATTTGTTGAAAAGAATTTCAAAAATATATATCAACTAGTTTTTATTAATCTTATCTCATTGTGTTATCCTTTTGAATATACCCAGTAGCAAATGGTCGAACTAGTTCTAAAAAGTACTAGTTTTTTGACTAGTACTACGAAGCTAGTTCTCAAAATAATCATTTTGAACCAGTTGTGTACTAGTTAAACCCCATCTATGTGGGACCGGTTTAAAAAATTACACAAATTAAAATACGAGATTTGAAATTCTTATTTTATTTACATTTGTTTTTAATAAAAAAAAATCAGAGTTTGGAAATAAATACTTAAATTAAATTGTGAATTAAATTTAGGTGCAAATCAACTGGTAAAGTACTGGTGCCAAAGATTCATTCCAGAGCTAGATTGATAAATTTCTCATAAGTACCAATAAAGCTTTCTATTTTTCTTCCTAAAACAATAATTTTGAACCATTTGTGTACTTACTGTTTTTATTGAAAGTATGCAGAGACTCTTTCAAAAGATTGAACTTCACCCTTTCGACCCCAATTTTAAATGGCTGCGAAATTTCCGAGCAAACTTCGTGTAAATGTAGATCTATACCAAATAAATATTATTCATTAATTTCATGGCTTCCCGAGTAAAAAAAATTATATATAATCATATGTGGCATATATTACAATATATAATTAGACATGTGGTTATGTATATCCATATATAATTATATATGACGTTTTTTCCGAAAAATTTTCCTTATATTATGCCATATATAATTTCATCTAATTAGATATCGGCCTTCGTAATATTAGATATGGCATATATAATTATATATTACATAACATGGTTGATCTTATTGCATATATAGTTATATATAGAACTATATCTTAATATATATGGTGGCATTTTAGCAATATATAATTATATATGGTATCATTTAAACAATATATAATTATATATGGTGAAAGTTAAACTAGATATTATCATATATGGTGGCATTTACACAATATATGGTCATATATGGTACCTCATAAACCAAATCTTTAATTCAGTTCCAGATATGATAATATATGGTACTATATATAGTGCGATATATATTTATATATGGTGTTATTTAAGCTATATATTATCATATATGGTGCCATTCAAACCATATATTATCATATATGGTGCCATTCAAACCATATATTATCATATATGGTACCTTTTAAACCATATATTATCATATATGGTGCAATTTCAACAATATATGCCCATATATGGTACCTCATGAACAATATTTTTAATACATTTCCACATATGATAATATATGCTACCATATATAGTGCCATATATATTTATATATGGTGTTATTTAAGCAATATATTACCATATATGGTGCCATTTAAACCATATATTGTCATATATGGTGCCATTTCAACAATATATGCTCATATATGGTACCTGATGAACGACATTTTTAATACAGATGCAGATATGATAATATATGCTACCATATATAGTCCCATATATATTGATATATGGTGTCATTTAAACAATATTAATATATAGACATATATGGTATTATTTAAACAATATATTGTCATATATAGCACAATTTAAACAATATATGGTCAAATTTGGTACCACATCAACAGTTTGAATACAATTCCATATATGGTTTAATTTGAATAATGTAAAACTATGTATGGCGCTATAAAAAATATCAGATATGTTACTTCATTAACAATATTTATAATACAGTGTCATATATTGTAATATATGTATATCATTCAATATATATTGATGTATGGTAATGGTACGATAATTCCAATATCAGTTGAGATACAATTTGTGGGTCCATATCAACAATTTGTTCACGTACATTTAACATATATATATGTACATTTAATTTATAATTTATAAACACTTTATAAAGTTAAATAGTTCCATAAACCTCGTCTAACTGTATAGAATATTTATGAATATACGATTTAATATATAATAATTACAACTACAAATTGGTGCCATTATCTAAAATTTAATTTAATGTTAACTTATAATAAAATAAAAATATATTTCCTAAAAATAAAAATATAGTGTTAATTAATGTTAATATACAATAGGTTTAAGTTTAACATCCCAGACAGAAAAATATAATCGGCACAATGCTGGCAAACCGTTGGCGATGGTCGGTTATGCGTTGGCAGAACGTTGCATTAACTATCTTGGCAAAAAAATAGATTTCAAAAAACATTTTTGAAAAAATTGAGAAAACTTTTTTTAATATTTGCTTTTAAAAACATGAAATTTAACCCAGTCCACCAGATTGTCAGCCAAGACCTCTACACTCTAATCTAACGAGACTTGTTATAGATGTGTGATAGCTACAAATTAAATGAATGATAAAAGCATTTCGAGCTAACTTATAAGCATCGAAAAAAGGTATTCCAGAAATTATTAAATGTATTTTAGAAAATTTTAATTGTATATCACAAAATATTATTTGCACTTCATAAACTACAATATTACGCAAATTTAATTATTTATTTATTTAGTTGTGTCCAGAAATAATGAAATCTATTTCAGAATTTAATGAAATACAGTTTGATAATTTCTGAAATACAGTTGTGAATTTCGGAAATACAATTAATAATTTCTGAAACACAATTGATAAAACTGAACTTCAATTGACTAGTTCTGAAATACAATTCATAAATGTGAAAAATAATTGATGAGTTCTGAAACACAATTGATAAAACTGAAATTCAATTGATTATTTCTGAAATACAATTGATAAATTTTAAAACAATTAATACAATTGGAAATGGTGTAGAGCGTCAAAAAGATGTAAATAAAATTATTTTATTCAAAGATTTCAATTTAATAAAAAAAATAAATATATAATTTTATAAAAAAATTTAAAGAAAAAAAAATTTTGATTTTAGAAAAAGAAATTCATTTTGTAAAAGAAATGCATATTGAACTAGAGCCCTTCTGAGTTTAAACCTTATTTTAACAAAATATTGTAATTTTTATACAATCAGTGCTCTGCCAGTCTATTATTTTTTGAACAGTTGGCAATCCCAAATAAATGGAGATCTTACGTAGTACCCAAATATAATGCGGCATCTAATTTTATCTGTCATTTTTATGGATACTTTTAGATGTCAATCCCCAAATATATTGCTGTTTCTAATTCGATCTGCCATTTTAATACTGAAATAAATTGCTGGATCTAATTCGATCTGCTATTTTTCTGATAAATTTAGATCCAAGTTTATCCCCAAATATATTGCTGGATCTAATTTGATCTGCCATTTTTCGGTTAAATTTAGATCCAAGTTTATCCCCATATATATTGCTGGATCTAATTCGATTAGGAATTTTTCGGATAAATTTAGATCTAAGTTTATCCACATATATATTGCTGGATCTAATTCGATGTGCCATTTTTCGGATCAAATTAGATCTAAGTTTATCCCCAAATATATAGCTAGATCTAATTCGATCTGCCACTTTTTCGGATCAAATTAGATATACGTTTATCCACAAATATATTGCGGGATCTAATTTGATCTGCCAAAATTGAGATCAAATTAGATCTAAGTTTATCCCCAAATATATAGCTGGATCTAATTGGATCCGCCATTTTTCGGATCAAATTAGATCTAAAAATATCCGCAAATATATAGCTGGATCCGCCAATTTTCGGATCAAAATAGATATAGGTTTATCCCCAAAGATATCACTGGACCTCCCAATTTTGAGATATAACTTGATCTTAGTTTATCCCCATATATACAATGGGATCTAATACGATATGATTGGATACACCCAATTTTGAGATCTAATTGGATCAGCTAGATATTACAGCAGATCTTAAACAATATCAATTTGGATATAATTAGATATTGCGCGAGATCAATTTTTTTTACTCGGGTTTGCAGCACCCCCTAACGGAGATATTTAGAATTAAAGTTCAAACATTAACATGCTACCGGACCCCAACGGATTAAGACTTTTTTAAATTTTAATTTTATATTTTTGATATAATATAGTCTGAGTTTTCAAATAAACACTAACGGGGGGTCTCACTGGAAATTTAAACTTTAGTTAATCCAAAAATTTGTTGTTGTTTTGTGTACATTTTTTTTTACATTTTCTTTAGTTTATAGTTAATTTAAAGTTAAACCTACAGTATGAAACCCATCTTAACATTTTTTATTGCGATTAGAAATCGTAAACATAAAATATTTTAAATTCCGTTAGGTAAGAGGAAAATATCGGTCTAATCTTCTAATTTCATCAAAGAAAAATCTTTGATTTTTATCTACATAATTCAGGTCTTAATCAACTAGTTCAGTACTATTTGCAAAGAGTCACTTCAGAACTGGTTCCGCGAGTGTTACATTAGCACCAGTTTTGCACCCTATTTTTCGCCCTTAAATTATAATTTTCAAACTAGTTCTACAACTAGTACCAAAGTGGGAGTTAGGCGACAATTGCCCCCATTCCTATGACATCTCCATGTTAAATTCTACAGTTGTTTGTATGGGGAGGCGGTAGAACTCGTACTAGTTGCCTGGTTCAAATAAACTAGTACATAACTGGTTTTGAACTAGTATTTTTTGCTACTGGGTATGTATTTCACAATATTATGTTGTTTTTTAGTTTAATAAAATTTTTATTAAAATCAAAAATTAGGCTACAAAATTTCCTTTAAAATGATATATAACACCCCAGCCAGAAATTGCCAACGGTACAAAAAATAAGGCACTGGCGCAACACCATATTTTCTCCTTTTAAGGTACTGTGAAGGTGTCGATATGATAACAACGGAGGACGGTCAATTGACGTTATTCGCGGGTGTTAACAAAGCGTTGCCATTTTATATGTTTCCAGCACTTTATTTTTAGGTTTTTTTTTTCTTTTTTGGGTATTTAACTTTTTTATATTTTTTTGTTATCATAAAATGAATTCTAAATAAAAAAGATTATCATTGTTTAAATGTACTGGCAAATCAGTAAAAAAAAATACCGATTTTATTGTATTTAAAGTACCAGGAAGGCACTGAATTTTTAAAATGCCAACGCTTTGCCAACACCCCTACCCAACCGTCCTCCATTGTTATCATTTCGACGTCATACCAGTGCTGCATGAATTGGAAATCGGATGTTTTGCCAACACTTGTACTACCCTCGCCGACGCTTTACAAACACCTTGCCGTTCATATTTTTCTGATTGGGATGTTATACAAATAACTTCCCGGGTAAAAATTTTAATATGGTGTCTTATATAATTGTATCTCATTTGATAAGTTCCCATATACACCACACACAATTTGATCCGAAAAATGGGTCATCTACATGTGTCGAATTATTCAAATTAGATATAATTTGATACAATTTCATCCGAGATTTGTCCATATCCAGGACATCAAATTATATGTAATTCGACATAAATATATCTGATTTTATATAATTAAATCAGATAGAAGGTAGGCTTTTTATGACTAGAAGTTATGCTTAACAGTTATTAAGTTGACAATTGAAACTTCGGTTGTTTAAACTATTTTAAAATCCCTAATTTTATAAAATAAAACATAACAAAATGTCTAAAAATTTTCTTACAAAATTTGTTGTTTTTTTTTTTTATAAAAATGCATTTGAAAAGCACTCTTATTAAACGTACGCATAATTTTTTTAATATAAAATTATATATAAAAAATAACTTGAAATTATTTGTTTATAGAGCCTTATATGGTTATGTTTGAAGTTAATTAATTCTTCATTTGCAGCTAACTATATTTGATGTTGAACTGTATATTAATTTGTATGGGATAATATATAAAGTTATATAAAATTACAAGAAAATATTTTTAGTATAGCGTCACATAAATTTTCCTTTAACTTGGCATGGAACCATATCCGCCACTTCATATATATTAGGCCTTTTTTTAATCACTGGATTTATTTTTGGATTTATTTTATTTTGCTAAAAAAATCCACATTTTGTTATTGAATTTTTGAAATTTTATATTTTAATCCAAATCTAACACTTATTTAAAATTTAAATTTAAAGTAAAATTTAAATTTTACGAAAATGCAATTTTTTGAATTAAATTAAGCTAAATCCAAAACGGATTTATTTATTTTATAAATCCATTTTGGATTTAACTAAATTCAATCCCTGTGCTCTCATTTTTACAAAATTTAATAATTTTCTTTCACATTATATCAGCGAATAAGTATTAGATTTTGATAAAAATATTAAATTTTGAAAATTAATTAACAAAATGTGGATTTGTTAACAAAATAAAATAAATCAGAAAATAAATCCAATGATTAAAAAAAGGCCAATTGATTAAATTTATATGGCTTATGTAGGTATATATGGAGTAAGATTTGAGAATATATAATAGTATCAATTGCCATATAAAAAAGTCGTTCAAAAAATAAAATCAGATGTAATTGTATATAATGATATGTGTCTCAATGTGATTCCATTGACAGCCAGATGTAGCTCAATCGCATTATATATGAACATATATAATTATTTTTACTCGGATTATATACTAATTGTAAAAAAATCAAATACATTGGCTCATATGAATAAAAAATAGATATTACTAATAGGGGGAAATACAGGGTTTTTCAAGCAATTACTTTACAAATCTAGTCTGCTTGGGAGTAGACTAGAAATTTAATTTTTTAATTTTCGTTTACATTTCATGCTATTCTACCAGCCAATTGGTAAATTTGGTGTTAAAAGCCATTCCTAAGCCCAAAGTAATTACTTCGAAGTAATTGCTAAGTTTTATTCATATGACCCATTGTCTAATTATATAAAAAAAAATATAAGTAAACAAAAGATATATAGATGGATGGTCGGTCGGACAGACAAACGGATAGACGAACTGGCGTACATCGCTAAATCGAATCAACAAGTGATTCTGAAATAATCGGTATGCTGAAAGATGGGCCTAGGTCCAATATTTTTTGGTACAACGAACATCAGTACAAACTCAATATACCCTGTCCACGTAGTTATGTATGGCATAACTACATTAGGGTACTATTTTGTATGGGGACTTATTTAAAAAACGTATTTTCCTTAATTGGGAATAAAATTTCAAGAAAATGCGATTGCTTTTACAAATTCCATTGTTGATGCTTACTGTTTTTTCTGTGTATATTTTTACTAATAATTAGTATAAAAATAGTAAAGTGAAACTGAAAACCGTCTACAAATTTTTATACTAACATTTTTTTCTGAGTGTAAAAACAGTGCCAATCATAAGATTATATTTTTAGGCCTCTTATCACCTAATTCGGTCCCCTTTAGAGTTTCCAATGCCGAATTCGGTAATACCGAAATTGTCGAAATTCGAGCCATTTTTGCAAATTCGAAATACCGATTTTAGACCGATACCGATGTCGGTATTCTATATATTTTTTTCTTTACTATTTTAATATTTTATCCCCAGTTTATGAGCGATTTAAATAAATTGGACAATAATTAGGTTTTTATGTGGACAATTTGTTTGCTAAATTTATATTTTAAAGGTTACAACTCTAAAGAACGCAAAAATTATAATTCGCCCAGCCAAAAATGTCAGATCAATGAAAAATAAGATTTAAAAACTACTCATACGGCGGTATTCTGAATTCCGAATCCACACAAAAAAATTTTAAAGTAATTAATTTTGAATTTTTTTACTGTCCTGTACTTTTCTTTTCAAAGTTGTCTATAAATTCCAAAAGAAAATGTTTAGAATATGAATATTTTTATATGAATACCGAAAATACAGAAAATTACGGTATTTGAAATTTTGCAATACCGAAATACCGATTTTCCAATACCGATTCGGTATTGGAAAACCTAGTACCCTTAATAATTGTAAATTCGAAATAATTTTAACAGACTTTTGTACTAACTTTTTTTTTATAAGTGTACCTCAAGAGTTTTTAACCATGTTATATTTACTTTCAGCAAAATGAAAATAACAAAATTGCTTCATCATCAGCATCTCCAAAATCTGTAGCATCTAGCTCAACAAAAAATAATACAAATGAATATGATCTTATTAAATATATTATCAATCGTATACGTAATCAAACCCATACAAATACTATGATCAGTGATGCTTTATTGGTAGATGTTGCTAAATTAACAGCTACGGTAGCACAAAATGCTCAACCTTTAAACCAAAATAATCTGGGTCAAAATGCCAGCAATATGTCACCTAAAAAAATCTATGCAAAAATGAAAAAATTATCTTTGCCCAAAGAAAGGGACGAATTTTTGGCATGGTATCAAAAATATTTGGAAAATACTTTATTTGGTAATCATCATCAACAACAGCATTCAACGGAAAAGTGTAAGACAATAGCTAAACAAACCAATCAACAACAACAACAGAATGATTTACAATCACCTGATGATGGTGATTTAGCAGAAGCTGATCAAAATTGTTCCTTAAATAACAGTGGAGGTGGTGGCAGTAGTCATAACTATAATCATTTAGAAGAAAATGATACCCAAACTTCAATAATTATTATAAAACCTGAAGGTATAGAATATGAAAATAATGAAAATCCTGATGAAACTCATCCAACAAATATTGAAAACCCCATAGAACCAAGAAATGCTAATAATATATTGGAAATATCCAATGTGACTCCTAAAACAAAGGCAGACATTTCTTTGGAGGCAGCTACAGCTGCTTTAGTTCAACCCTGTAATCCCAGTGAAGAATCTATGGCAGCTTCAGAGAAATCTGATGTAAAACGCGAAAAACCAGGATTTAATGAAAAGGAGTAATTTGTCTTAAAATACTTCTTCTATAGACTTAAGAACTTATTAATCTCTATATAACTATTTATAAAAATAAAAACTTAAATATCCATTGGCTTTAACTTCTACACATTTCTCTACAAAACATTCCTTCCCAATTTTTATTTTTTTATTTTTTTTATTATATGACTTTTTAATGTATTTATAACTATTTAACACACATATTTAATCATATTTCTTCATAATAAAAAATATCCTGTCCACGTAGTGGTGTGGGTATAATAAATATATCCTATCTAGATGTGAAAAGTTTAATTTTTTTATTGATGTTTTTTTTGTTTAGTTTGAATAAAAATTCTGGTCTATCTTTATAGTTTTTTTTTAGGATATATTTCAATATTTACTTAGGAAGTGAGATCGAAAAACGACACACATTTTCGCCGTAACTGTTTATGCACTTTCTATAATTTTTCTTTAAATCCCGTTACCTTCCCACAAAAATATGTCAGATATTAAATTCTTTTTAATTTCTGTTTGTTAATTTATACACAATAGAAACTTTTAAACAAAATCCATTTTGGTCTTATAGAAAATTAGCTAAACGGCATAAAGTACACCGTGATACTGATTCGAAGGCTATTAAACGTTACAAAGATGATTTAAGCATTAAAAGAAGACATTGTTCGAGAAGAAAAAAGGTCCGCAGGATATTGTTAAGGCCATAAGAGTTCAGAACAAGCTTACAAGAGCACCCAATACATCTGGATGAAGAGCCGCCCGATTAGCCAAATGTTCCGATTTCTTTGTACGAAAAGTGAAAGCCAATATAGGTATGAAAACAATTAACAATTGTCTTAAAAAGTGATTATGCATATGACCATTAAAGTTCAATATGTTCCACTAGATAAATAAAATTTTATAAAAAAAAATATACCTGCTATGTAATAAACAACGAGACATACATATGTACAGGCCGACTTTTCGCAGCTGTCAGCACAAGATTTTTATGTTTCTGATGAAAGGGAAATGTGGAAGTACAAAATAAATTCCTCGGGTGCCTTGCAATTGGCTGTTGTAGCAAAAGAAGTCAGTTGTTTTCGAGTTCTGGATTTAATTAACTCGTCTCCACATACTTTTGGCCAGATTCGGCAACATGCAACTATAGTATAACTGCTCCCGAGTGTTATTCAAAAATAATGTACTTTTTGTACCCAGGGAGGCAAACCCACCAAAGTGCCTAGAGCTCAGGCCCGTGGCAAGATATTGGGCTCCAGTAAAACGAAATATGACGGCCACAAAAAAAGTATACAAGGGCATAACAGATTTTAAACGCAAGTGGGACCCCTTGTTCCATAAAAGTGACAGAAGCAACAATCAAATCTTTAATAGGAGGTATTCCAGAAAAAGTTGATAAACTAGTTAAGGGCTAATGATATTCAGAAAACGTTTATGAGTTACGAATTTACATAAAATTGCAATAAATTATAAATTATTTTTAAAATTTTAAATAAAACGGTTAAATTTTTATTTAACTTTATGTGTAGAGTTTTTTGATCTCCTTATTTTTGCTATTCCCTTTTAAAAATTAAGCTTAAATGATCAATGTATTTATGTATCTTTAAAGATACAACCATAGATAGACAAAATTTCTACGGCTTTGAGTTAGTTAAAATTAAAACGCATTAAGAAAACTTAAACGTTATATTGTTGGCTCCGAATTTCATTGGCATTGAATTGTAATGAAATTTTTGGCATTGCTAATTAAATTTCAAAGCCAACTAAAAACTCCCGAGTATGGTTTTCCAAATTTATTCTACAAAATTTTTGTCGAACACCAGGCGAACAGAATTCAACAGGAGGGTGCTTTTCTGAAAAAAAAAAAAATTATAATAAAAAAAATTGTCACATACCTTTAGGCTGTTTAAAATATGCAGGTCATCTTGTTTACAAAATTATAGCGACACAGGGCGACTCTTTTAAGTTTAACATCCTAAAAGTATGTGAAGTTTTTTTTGTGCTTTTCTTTAAAAAATAAAAAACACCCTGCTGCTGAATTCTGTTCGCCTGGTAGTTGACAAAATTTCGTAGCCAACAATTTTGCAAATTCAAAAGAAAAAAAAAAGCTCCGTTTAATTACATACAAATTCAATGCAATTCAGAGGTATATGTATAAGGTGAACTAGTTTGTTAAATTTTGCAAAAATTGTTTTTGACCTTTTAGTAAAAACTGCTGAAAGCGACAACGCCAACTGCAGCAATCAGCCCGATTGTTAATTCCCTTTTACTCGCTATAACTCGGAGCCTCCGTAAGATGTTAGAAGGAAATTTTAAATACGTGATAGAAGGAAATATGAGCTATTTAATGGACTATTAATATTTTGTCCTGTACCACGTCCCATTTTCTGTATTTTATGGAACTTTCATTAGACCCGGATTATTTTAGGAAATTGTTCACATGGTCATATTTTATTTAGAAAAACGTTTAAGTGCACACAATGTAATCGATTTCGTGTACTTCACATTGTGTGTACTTACGAATGGGATACTTGTGTATATGAAACTTAAAATATTTGAAATTTAAAAAAAAAATTCTAACCTACATGCCACTGTACTTGTGTGTACTTACGATGTATATTGCCGTCGAAGGCTTGATACTAGAGATGAGCACGTGTGTGAATTTTGACTCACACTCATGCTAAAGAGGGAAAAATTCCAATCACGCACAATCACTCGCAAACAATATTTTTCTACTCACACTCACTTTCTCGTGAGTAAATTCAGATTTTACTCACACTCACTTTCTCGTGAGTAAAGTCAGATTTTACTCACACTCATGCATGATCACGCGTGATTCACGTGAGTCACGAAAATTCACGAAATCTTACCGTAAAAAATAAAATGCAAAAATCTAGAAAAATTCTTAATGTTAAACTAAAAAAAATTGACTCATACTCACAAAGAAATTTTTTCTACTCACGATCAGGTGAGTAAATGAGGAGTTCACTCACGCGTGATCACTCGTGAATCACGCAAAATTCTGTTCACGTGCCCATCTCTTTACATACAAAATAGCACAATTTACTGTATTTTAAAAATAACGATGATTTGTGTTTAAAATTTAAAAAAACTTAACTTTATTAAAATTTCGTCTACTTTGCTTTAGTCAATTCTTCTACCATTCTATAGTAACAATAACGACTATCATACTCCATGTCATACCAAAAATTCACAGCTATACATTTATGACTTTGCCTCACATGATGATACCAATAGTTCGGTAGATAAAGCACATCACCAGCATTGACGCGAATGCGTAATGGTTTAAGTTTTGCGTATTTAGGATGTTTATATAAATCCGGAGCTAAAGGGTCTATACTAATCCATTCAGTTAACACAGGATCATTTCTGCAAACTACTCTGTCGTTCTCATTAGGGCATATTATTGGATCTATATGATATTGATTAGTTTCGAAATTTCGTTTATAAACACCTGTGGGATAAAGTTTTTTGGGAACCCACGGTAAACTGTGAGGTGGCAGTAAAATAAAATCTTTATAGCCTGATACTACACAATATATGTTTTCATATGGATCTTTATGCATAGAAGTTATTGCACGTTTATCACCCATCCAAAAATTAACTGCATCGGGAGGTTTATTAAAACACTTTTCGGCAAATTGCAATATCGAACAATCAATATCATCTTTTAATTCCGGAAAATCTAACGAAAAATTTGAGTTCTGTTTTTGTATATAGTACACAGCACCCATTGGATTATCTAAATGCTGCAAAAATTCTTCAATAGAACACTGCTCTTCTAATGGAAGTACAAAATATTCATTTTTATCTTCATATCTTATGGCCAGGCCATCAGCATAACCATTGGGTGTTATAGCAACATCTACTATTTTGTTTTTAAAATTTTCTTTGAAAAATTCCGGGCTCCATTTCCCTACAGCCGGCCATGTGGAGACAGCATTTCTTATTACAACAGGCTGTTGTTTAGCATAGTATTCCCGAGAAAATTCCACAGCATCTGGTATGGCATGTATTTCAGCTATTTGTGTACCAATGCACAGATCATTAGCCTCGATTAGTAATAAATCTAAAGATGAATTTATTTTACTTTCCATTTGTTTGTAAAATTGGTAAAATACACCTTTTACTACCCCAAACAGATGTTTACAACTAGCAGCAATGAGAGTTGCGAAAGTATTGAGTATTCCGGTACTGAGTACTCAATACTGACTTTTTGGCTACTCAATACTAAAATCATACTACACAATACTTTTATGCTGCTTACACACGAAGCAACATTCGTCAGAACATGGGCATGTTCTACTCAATGTTTTATCGTCAGTATCAATGTTTCATGTTGAAATTATTATAGTATTGAATACTCAAAAAGAATCAAAACAACTCTGGCAGCAATTTCTATTTTCTATTATTTAATTTCTACTTTTCAAATTGCACAAATTTTTATTAAATTCATCAAATCAACAATGCATCACTATTGGACCAAAAGTAGCAAACATTCTTCACGCTACCAAAATTGGACCCCGCTACCTGAGGGCTCAGACTGAGTGGTTAATGATCAGGTCGTTCAGCAGATAATTGTAAACAGTTGTAGAATTGTTGGCTATCAAAGCGTATCTGCTGACCGCAACCAATGTAAATTCAATATAAAGCGGCGAATACATTAAGGAACATTGAGTAGGGAACAAAATATATCAAAAAATTTTAAAACACGAATTGCACGAATGTCAACACGAACATTAACATACACAAATCAACATTCGTAAAAAATGGTAATTTTTCACGAATGTTCCTTAGTGTATTCCCCGCTTAAAAGTAAAAATTTCAAAGGTTTTCAAAAATAGCGAAGAAAATCGCCAGTAACCATTCGAAAAATTAAACCCCCAAATTTGTCTGAATATCACTAAATCAGATAACCCTGTTTTTGAGTGTTACCAGCTGTTTTGCATTTTATGCAGTGCATTTTGTTTGTGTGTGTGTGCGCGAACATCTGCTTGTCGCAGGTTTGCTTAGCAATTTTGTCTAATTAAACTTTTTCTGCATTTCTGTATCGTTTCTTAATCAAAATTTTAACTAATAACTTTGGATTACAAGAAATAAAATAAAAATTTGTTAAATTAGAAACTATGAACTCTGATACAAACACTTGCCCACCAGCAACTACCCACTCTTTTGGAGAAGACAACAATGACAATGGAGAACAAATTGTAAATTGGGAGGAGGAGGCAACAGCCATTATTAATGATGTTCGGACACATGTAGCCGAAATAGATATATCCAAAAAATTACCCAGCAATGAATCACATATATATCTGAATTTACGGACCTTTGAGGGAGCCGCTTATTGTGTAAATGTTTCCGGTTTGGGATTTCGTGTGGTCTCAGAAATATACGATACCATTGATGAGGACAAAGAAGAGGTGATTGAGGATGAGGTTTATGAAACTCCATATGCTTTATTAGATAAAATAAGTCCACGTTATGTAGAATCTTTTGGTAATCAATTGTGTAAACAACTATTGCATTTACAGCAAATGCGAACAGAGGTCATAGAGGAAGATGAGGAAGAAGACGAGGAAGATGAAGAAGAGGACGAAATTAGGAATAGCAAGACTTTAGTATAACCATAGTATAACATTAAATTAATAAAAACAATTTTTTAGCAGGCTTTTACTCCCTCAGCCTTAACGTCTCAATTCAATTAATACACCATTACAAAATGAAAATTAGAAGAAAGTTCCATACAAAAGAAATTGAAATTATTTAATCGAGTAATGTTAACTTTCATTACTCGATTAAATAATTTCCTTTAAAGGAGTCCAATAACTGAAGTTGAAAGAATGAATCAAAATCTTAAATATGCGAAATAACTTTAAGCTCCAACTTGGTCTTTAAGGTGGCGTTTTTAGATGACATTTTTTTGTTACAAACAAAAATACAAAGCATGCAATGCAAAAGCGAAAACGTAGTCACTCATTCGTCTCACGGCGTAGCATACTTTTGAGTCCTATTTTGTCCATAAATTGGAAAATATTTGACCAAACACAACAAATTTTGCCAACTTCAAGCACTGATAGAACTAATAATTTTTTTGTTTATTAGTTCTGCAATACGCGTCGTTTAAGTGCTCTTCCGTCGCGAAATTTGCGAGTGAAAAAATTTCGGAACACGCTAATCTCTATATTTTAACCAACATATTTGTTGTCGTTTTCCATATAAAATGTTAATTTAACTATTGAAACATTCAGTAATCCGGCATAAATGATTAATTTTGAAACTAAAATAGTAGTTGCTATATTAAAATCAGATAATATATATTCTGCTTTTTAATGTATTGCCTTTAAATCGAACGAACTCATTTTTGAAGGCATGACGTCAATTATTCGAAAACACAATTGAACTCGAAGAAAAATTAATCGACTCTTTTATTTGACTTATGAATTCCTTAATTTATTCATTCATTTTAGAAATTTGTAATCGATTTCATTCTGTAAGTTAAAGTTTAATTTATACCTGTTAATTCAGTCTTAGTAAAAAGTTTCGGAACAGAACAGGGGTGAATATTGACGAATTTACAAAAGGTTATAAAAAAATAAAATTCGACATAAATATTTTATGTTTGTACTAAATTATTTTTGTTTTAACTCTACTATTTTCTTGATTATTATTATTTTTGTTTAAAATGTGTGAGAATTTTGAATACTTTACTTTTTTATTGTAATTCAATTAAAAGGCTAATATCTAATCGTCTATATTCAGTGTGCTTTAACGAATCAAGTTGCTTACTGAACATTAAAGTCGCTCATGTTTCTGGATTTTGAAATATTGTTCTGGCCCTAAAAGTTTCTTATTTCTTTTTTTATTGTAATTAAAGTTACTTTAAAAAAAATTTAAATTTGCATATAAAACCCCATTTTAATAAATTTCAATTTCTTTTTTTTACTTATTTCTTAATTTTAATTAGATATGGTGTATAAAGCAGCCTATGTGAAAGAAAGATATGACCTCGATTAAATTCTATTTCAAAAAAAACAGGTCATGTTTTTTTTGCTCTGTTTACAATAAATTATTAGCGTATTTTGTGTATGTATTTGCATTTTTTGTTTATAATTGATAAGTATTTTTATTGTGTATTTTTATTTAATTAATAATGAATATTGCAATGGAACAGCTAGTGTTTGTAATGCATTTTTAAATATATGATTTAGAAGTGACCTTCTCCATATTATTTTCATTAATTTTTCTTAATTTGTATTCATCATTTCACTCATTGATTTTTGTTTAAGCAATATGTAGTTTTAAACATTTAAGCAAATTTTAAACGTTTCAAAAATAAAGATTGTGATTGCAATTCCAAATCGGTTAGTTTTTTTACAACAGGTCCCAACTGTTCAACATGACCCTTATAACCAGTACCGGTACTAAGATTTTTTTGACCATACACTACTTTTCCATCAAAGTCATTAAGGGGTACAGCCAGGGATTTGTCGACTTGTTGTATAGTTATATTTAAATGATCTTCAATTTCTCCCAAAAGCTGAAAACAGAAGCAAAGAATATATAAACATTAGAGCGGCCCAAGGAAATGTGAAAGTTTGAATTCGCGGTCTTCACAATGTTGCCCTTATTCCCTAATGTCTAAAAACTCTCTGTAACAATTGTTATTGTTAACTTAAGTTTCAGCTAAATCCGCTTTTTTATTTAGAGGTCGCAGAAAAAGTTATCTTTTTTTAATGTAAATTGTCTCCATAGTAATTTATACAAAAAGTAGGGTCGACTTTAAATATAATTCTTGTTTAACCTATACCTTTAAAAAAATTTTAATACAAACTTAATTAATGTGCAGAAAAGGAATATGAAATCAAAACTTAAAAAAATTCAATATCTTTTAAATATTTCGCGTTTTTTTTTTAATTATACAAGAAAAAAAATACATATTTTAGTTAAAAATTTCAAATTTTCTGAAAAGATGTTCAACTTGTTTATGACTTATATGAAGAAATTTCTTAAATCTTATCTTTGTGTTAATAAAGATTATAAATATGCAATCGAAATTAAAAAAATTGTGGTTTATAAATTATTCGCGGTTTTTGAAAAAAAAGGGGGTTTTAAGTATTTTCCTAACTACCAGTAAACGGTGTCATCGGTGGGGCGTCAAGAGGGTCAAATTCCAACATTGGACATGTTGTCCCGTGTTAACGCTGACGAGGCTCTGACGGCCGAATATGGACGGTATAACCCGGTTCTTATGACAATAGGTAGGTATCGATAATTTTTTAAGAAAGTTTGAAAAATATAGCTATTTTTGTGAAATTTTTCAACAACCTGAAAAGTTTGTGAAATTTATCGATTTATCGCTAACTTTTTTAAGTTTTTTATAATTTAGCTATTTTCTAGTGATTTTTTAGTTTGATTTAGCGATATTTTTAGGAAAGAAGTTGGCAGCAGTATTTTACTAATTCTTAAGCTGCCTACACACTAGGGAACATGGTTGAGGGAACAAAAAATATCAAAAAATTTTGTAAACACGAAATGCACGCTCTCAACACGCACACACACACAAACGCACTCACACATTCACAAAAAATGCTCTCTTTTTTTAAGTATGTTCCCTAGTGTGTAGGCAGCTTTACAATTTTTCTGTTTGTGTACATTTCTAGATATTTTTCTTTTTGAGAGTAAATTTGTTACTGAGTAATTTTTACTGAACTTTACTGGAAGCTCTTCAAATCATAAGGTGTTGAAAAAAAACAGAAGATAATTTGACCTACGGACGGATTTCTTCATTTTTCGAAATTTTTCAAGGAGTCCTGAATCTTGTGGTATCAGGGATATAATTTCATGTTAATAGAGAAAAAGAATTAAAACAAAATAGATTAAAAATAGATCGAAGCTCTGCAAATCATAAGGTGTTGAAAAAAAACGGAAGATAATTTGGCCTAACGACGGATTTCTTCATTTTTCGAAATTTTTCAAGGAGTCCTGAATCTTGTGGTATCAAGGATATAATTTCATGTTAATAGAGAAAAAGAATTAAAACAAAATAGATTCAAGTTTTTTTAATCAAACAAGCTTTTCATTTCTTTAACAAAACTGTTTTACAAAAGTTTTGTTATTTTTTTTCTGGTAAAATAATAATTAAATTCTAAAATCGAATCGCACTTTTTTTACATAATACTTACATTTCTTTCATTATACCAAATGCAACAACCTTTAACATCAGTCAAATTAGTGTTGTTACAATTGCGGCCACGAGTTTTACACCATTCACCGTGATACCAAACCTTAGAAAAAGTTAAAAAAAAACATTTAAATGTTGTGTAACAATAATTTTACTATTAAAAAATAAAACCTTCTCTGGTACAGTAGCCAATAAACTTATAGCTAAGCCCATGCGTTCAGCTCGTCCAACACGACCAATTCGATGAACATAATTGGATTTTTCGTCTGGTAAAGTTACATTGATCACTAGAAAAGAAATTATTTAAATTATAATTATTATGAAGTGTAACTTTACTAAACTTACTATACGGTAATCCAGTAATATCTAAACCTCTAGCTGCTACATCAGTACATATTAAAAACTTGCATTCAGCTTTTTTAAACTTTTCCAAATTTTGTTTACGCTCTTGTGGCTTACGGTCGCCATGTAAACAAACACAAGAATAACGTTGTCCCCCACGAGCTTTTAAATACTGTTCCAAATTATCACAATCCAATTTAGTACGACAGAAAATAATACAACGATCCATTTTATGCTCTTCTATAGCTTTAATACAATATTCTCCCTTTAGTAATTTAACCGCTTCGGAATAAGTTTCAGGAGTTAAATTTTGTGGATTTACATTGTCACGAGCATGAACACCATCGGTACGTATATGTTTTCTCAAATTATGCCATGCCAAATCTTTCTGAGGATCAACCATACAGACCACATGATGTACCGTCTCGGGAACTGCATCTTCACCCTTTAAATCAACCCATGTGGGAAAATGCATTAAACGATCTGCCATTTTCTTAACTTCAAAAGCGTGGAGAGTAGCCGAGCAAACAACCATTTGTAAACGACGACCATCAGATGTTATTTTGGGTATTTGTTTGTGTAAACGATCGATAAGATCTGTATAGCCTTGTTTTAATAAAGCATCAGCCTCATCTAAAACAAAGAATCTATTGGAAGGAAATAAACATTAAATTGAGGTTGATTTCTTTTTTAAATTAAGAGAAATCCAGAATTTTAAGTTTTCCTAATTTGAGAGTTTTCTGTAGAAAAATATAAGAAATATATATATAAAATCTTCTAATAAAATATCCGCGGTTTTTTAAAGTTTGGAAAAATTTTTTTTAAATTTTTTAAAAATAAAAAATCAAGACAATCTGGGTGTTTCCATAAGAAAATGTCATCGAATGTAAGTGGTTTTCTATAGCAAAACTGCAAAAGAACCGTGAGTTTTGGTCAGAGTTGGAAGTAGTTAATTTGTAATGATTTTTACTAGGGCTCGGAAGTTCATTTTCTTTGTTTTATTAAGTCTGTGTATAACAATGATCTTACAGACTACTCGCTAAAAATAAAATTACAACAAATTATTTAAATAAAGTTTAAATATATCTTTTGAATAACTAAAGTCTAAAACAGCATTATTTTCTAATTTATCAAAATTAATCTGACAGTCGGAAAATTTAATCTCCATGATAACACCTCGGACAACAGAATGAGGCTAATCGACTTCGCAGCGGCTCGTAACATGGTGATAAGTATTACTAGGTTTCAACATCTTAATATCCACAAGGCTACTTGGCTATCCCCAGATCAGAACACTAGAAACCAAATTGATCACGTTGTTATAGATGGAAGACACGCATCTAGTGTATTGGATGTACGGACCATACGGGGTGCAAACATCGATTCGGACTACTATCTTATTGAAGCAATAGTTCAAACACGCCTCAGTAAGTCGAAAACTGTCCGCGCTCATACACTCAGATACAAAATTTTGTAAACACCCAATTAGAAAAATACAAACGGGAAAGCGAGGCAAAGCACTTTAACAGGTGGTACAAGTACTGGCAAAAAGTGATTTCCCATTCCCAAAATGATAACATCATTAGACAAAAGGACCTGCTATTCACAAAGCGCCGGAAAAGCACTGGATATCTTAAGAATTAAGGTTCAAAGCAAAAAAGAGTAATAATAACAAAAGGATAAAAATAGCATTGTTAAATTTCGTTGATGTTAGTCTAAGTTGAGTTGTTGATAACAAACTCGATTTGCTTTCAACAGTCATATAAGTAGACGACTATCAAATATTAACCCACTCAAAGGCGAAAGGCACTGATGATGGCTTTGTAGCGAAAGCCGAAAATGCGCATTCTGCCTTGCTGGTCTTATCGAATTTTTTCAATAATTTTTATTCTTTGTAATTTACTTGTAAAAATTGTATCATCTTTCTTTGATTTGAAAAATAATTTAAACAGAAAGTGATATTAATTTATGATCTTGAGTCAAACTAAAATAACATTCATTTAATTTTTAGTTAATTTTTTTGCTACCTCCACATTACTAACTTACACATTTTTTTGCTACTTTTTTTTGCTGAATTTAGTTACTAATTTTTAACAATAAATTTTCAACTTTACAGTATTTTGCTGAATTTTAGTTACTAATTTTTAACAGAAGATTTGCTAATTTTATAAATTTTTTGTAAACTAAACCACCAATTTTGGAGCTCTTATAAACAGAATGTTAAATGACTCCAAAAATTACTGCATATTTTTAACTCGCCAAAAATAATGCAAAAATTTTTTAAATAAAGCTAAATTGAAATGGTTGAAAATTTGTCCTACTCATAAAATATCGAAATTATTAAAATTTATGAGAAAAGTTTATATTTATCGTAATACATTAATTTTCAAAGATCAAGGTTTATTTTGGACGCACCATTTTAATATCAAAATTGTGATTAAAAGTATCTCTGGGGAGCAAGTGGAGTTTACGGGGATGACCCTAATTTTTTCCCCCCAAAATTGTACTTTTTAAGCTTATTTAACCTTCCTATACCCGCGCGTTGGTCTGTGAGACCGAGAAAACACTTTTTTTAAATATATTTAATTTAAGGCTGTTTTGTAAAAGACTGAAAGTCGATCAAATACTGAAAATAAAGTTATTGCATGGTATAATTTTTTTCATTATATCTTTAAGTTTAAAAAAAAATATTATCTTTATAGGTTGTGTTAGGAAAAACTATTAAAAAACAGGTTTTAAAACCTTTGGTCTGTGAGACCGCGCGCGGGTATAGGTGTTACAAAAATTAGCGCGGGTATAGGAAGGTTAAAGAATACGATATTTTTAATCGGCCACACCTTCTTTCCTGTGGGTGGAGCTTTAGAGGTGAAAATGGAAACTCAAATAAATTCGGAAGTACATATCCGATCAGCAAACAATGAAAATCAAAAGAAGGATCTCTGAAATACATTTTCCCAATCAGAAAAATACAAACGGGAAAGTGGTGGTAAAGCATTTAACAGGTGGTACAAGTACTGGCAAAAAGTGCTTTCCCATTCCCAAAATGATAACATCATTAGACTTAGTGCTTAGCACTGGAGGAACAAAATTTTTGAACGTTGGCAAAACACTGGCAAAACTAATAAGTAGGTGGTCTGGAAATATATTTTCCAAAATAAAATTTAAAAAAAGTTCATATGTATTTTTTTAGTCCTGCCGTGATTTGAACCCAGGGCGTCAGATTGGCAGACGATTGCTCTACCCACTGAGCTAACGAGACATATAATATTTGATGGCTAAACACATAAATGAGTGATAATAGCTGGACAACTACTGGCTGTGCCAAAAGGCTAGTACTGGCAAACAATTTTTTGTAACTAATATGCCAGCGTTGGGAGGGCAAAAGAAAAGTTAGTCTTGAAGGAGCTTTCCCACAAACAAAAATTGATTTTATAAAACAAAAAAAAATTTAAATTAAAAAAAAATCAAAAAAAATGTTTTCCTTGCAACCGGATTTGAACTCGGAACCTTCTGACTACAAACCTTTTTTAACAAAGCGTCAGCATTTGTATAAAATCATTGGTCTACCAGTGAATTGATTTTTATACCACTGGTAGCATTGGCTAGGTAGCACTGGATAACCACTGGTTGCAAACCCTGGCATATCACTCTAAGCCAATTCTATGCCAGTGATTTTTTTTATAAACCTCCGAAATTTTTGTAAAAGAAATACTGGTAAAACGCTTTTTGCAAACGCTGGCAAAGCGTCCCAAATGAGTGTTCTGCCAGTCATTTATTTTTAACACCGTGGTTACCCAGTGGTATGCCAGTGCTTGATTTTTTGTACCACTGCCGATTTCTGACTGGGTTGTTATGGTTAACATATTGTCTATAAATATTACCACTTTTACAAAAAATCATTTTTGGGAAATTTTCATTGGCATTGAAATTTAATTGGCATTACTTTATCTCAATGTCTATGCCAACAAATTTCATCACCATTCAATGCCAATGAAATTTTTTTTTGATGTAAACAATGGTAATGAAATGTAAACATAATTGAAGAAAAAGCATTGTAATATAAAAAAAATATAAGAAATACGCGAATTTTTAATTTTTTTTTCTTAATTTATTCTTTTATTAAAACATGAAAACAAATACTTCTTTCATCAATTATAAATGGGCATTTAGGCATTGAACAATGCCAATTGAAAAAATTTCAATTAATTGACACATTCAATAAACTGGTCCCAAGTATGTTTTTAAATACACATTTATTTTTTATTTATTAATTTTCATTTCATTTGCTCCTTTTTTACCTTTTTCCAGTCCACTAGTAATCTGCCAAAGTTTTGTTGATTTCAGAAAATTTTAGCAAAAATTTTGTAGATTTAACAGTTTTTTTTTGCTATTTTCATTCTACTATTATTTAGCAATTTTTTTTTTTATTACTAAAATTCTGTAAATTTAACAGTTTTTTTTTGCTATTTTTCAGCAATTTTTTTACTAATTTTAGCAGGTTAAATTGTTATTTGCAATTAACAACAATTTAGCTCAAATATTACTAAAATTCTGTAAATTTAACAGTTTTTTTTTGCTGTTTTCATTTTATTAATATTTAGCAAACTGATTCTGCTAATATTAGCAGTTCTTTCTGCAGCATCATTTTTAACTAATTTTTAGTAACTTTTTCTGCTATTTTTACGGACTTATTTGTATGAGTGTAGAAATTAAGCGGAGAATAACTTTTGCCAATAGATGTTACTTTGGGCCTAGTAGGCAATTGAGAAGTAAAGCTCTCTCTCGACAGACGAAGATAACGCTGTACAAATCACTCATATTACCCGTCCTACTATATGGTGCTGAAACATGGACAATGAAAAGATCAGACGAGTCATTGTTGGCAGTGTTTGAGAGGAAAATTCTACGTAAGATTTACGGTCCTATACGCGTTGATGATGGATTCCGAATTAGAATGAACCATGAGCTATATGACCTCTACGGCAACGTATATCGTCACCTTAAATGCAAACGGACGTAACTACACTTTTATTTTTTTTTACAGGAGAAACAAAAAACGTTATAAAGTCAATAATAATAAAGTATTCTTTGCAGTTTTTTCAAATTTTACTTATGGTATGGAGATTTATTTATTTTTTTAATAATTTTTGTTTTATTTTTATATATTTAAGTTTTTATGTTAGTTACGTCCTTTTGACTTGCTTTTTTCTGAAACAAGAAGACGTAACTACACTAAAGTCATTTTTAGATGTAGAACCAATAACGCCACAAAAATTAAAACATCCATGTTAAGTTAGTAAATTTTTCAAGCTTTTTTAATAAAAATACTTGTTTATATTTTAATTTATTTTTTTTTTTATCTAAATGTTTATATTTTATTAAAAAAAAAGAAGAAAAAGGATTTATGTTATTCATTTTTAAACTAAAAGAAAAACACAGGTATTTTTAATACAGATATTTGAGCAATTTTAGAATAAAAAACAAATTGCCACAAATCGCGGGTCATTTTTGCCTTCGTGGATACAGCGCGGGTAATTGTTTTGGGTAATCGGATAAATTACACAATTAAAAAAGAAATCAATGCATGAATTGGATAAATTATATTTTCAGATTTTTTAATTAATTGAATAAAGTAACTCCGACAGTTCCAATTCAAAAAGAGGAATTTGATTTTTAAGATAATTTATTAAAAAAAAGTTCGAAGTTCTTCTGTAATTTATTATACACAAAGAAAACGGAATCATTGTGACAACCGAATTTATTGCCAACTAAATGGTTGGCAGTAACCAAATTATTTGGCTGTCGGAGTCAAATGTATTGCTGATATAATTCAAATATATTTCGTTTCAACAGAAAATCTGTTCTATTCACCGAATTTCTGTTGCCACAGACAAACCAATCGGTTATCCTTAATAAGTTTTTAGATGATGTTTGGTGGTTTATCTTTTAAAATTGAAAAAAAAAAAAACTATATAGAAGGTGCCCTGCAGAAAAAACTGCCAAAACTAGCAGAATTGGTTTGATAAATATTAGTAAGATAAAACAGCAAGAACAAAATTCTAGCTATGTTTTAGTTAATTGAAAATAACAACTCACCCTGCTAAAATCAGCAACAAATTGTGCTTAATTTTAGTCGACTAAAAACTATTGTTAAGCAAATATTATTTTTTTATTTATTTTAACCAGAGACCCAAAATAACTGTTATATTTCTGAAAAAGTCACCATCCAAATTTATTTAATTATAATATTTAAATAATGCACTATATTTTATAAATCATATTGCACAAAAAAATCACAAAGTTTGGCAAAGATTTTAATTTTTTCAATTTTTATATTTTACTCTATAAATTTCTGTTGTTTTTTGATTTTTATTTTAAAACTTTTTATAAAAGTTACATAATGATTTTTTTGAAAAAATTAAGCACTAACTTTTTTATTTGATAATAAAATAAAAATTAAAAATTGATCTAAATTTAATGCCGGAAGTTGCTGGAATATACATATTTACTCACTTTAAATAACTGTTCAATATTTTATTAACACTATTTGACATCATCAGGATATTATAATTGTTGAAGTCATTGGTTCTATGGATTTTGATTTATATTCTTAATTGTTATTTTTTGATAAAGAAAAAAAATCACAAAATAACTTTTATTATTTTTGAAAAAATAAAAATCGTGTCTGGATTGTTTTTGTTTGAATTAAAAATAAAAATCAAACAGAGCAAATAAACAGAAAATTAAAAATATTCAAACAAGAAATAATTGTAAAACAATCAGTTTTTTGAATAAAAGTTATAACTGTTACGTCCCTGATTTTAACTGGAAAATTGTTACTTTCATTCAACAAAATTTAACTTATATATAACTAAAATTTGGAGATACAACAGCTTTTTGTTGCTGTTTTTTGTCTACTAATATTCTGAAAAAGGTTTTTCTGAATTCCGCAGATAAATTGTCATTTGTATTGCGGGTAATTTTGAATTCCCATTGTGGCAACGCTGACAAGCTTACACAATACATGTGCTTGTATATTTTTCATACAAGAGTGTAGTTACGTCTTTTTGCATTAAGAAATAAATGCACTTGTAGTTACGTCCGTTTGAATTTCTTTAATAAAGTCGCCGTTTTTGATCGTAGAAGTCTAAAATTTTGTGTGAACATGTAGTTTGATAAAACGAACCAATATCAATAAAAAACTCGATTTCGAATTTTTGTGTAGTTACGTCCGTTTGCATTTCAGGTGACGATATGTAGTCATGCGCATTAAAGTGCACCGAATACGCTGGCTCGGACACGTTTGGCGAATGGATAATGACGCTCATAAGGCATACAAGGAAGAACCCACCGATGGGCAACGAAGAAAAGGGCGACCCAATATCCGTTGGAATTACCAGGTGCAACAAATTATGAAAGCGCTTGGTGTCTCCAATTGGCGCCAGCATGCAGAAGACAGAAATAGCTGGCGTTCTATTCTACATCAGGCTCAAACCGACCCTCCGTTGTAATAACCATATAACAGGTGTGGGCACGTAAATGGCTTAAAGGGCCAAATTTGGGATTTCACAAACTTAGGGAGGGCCGCACCAGTTAAAAAATTACTCAACAAAAATTGATTTTTCGTACAGGCTACTGCTAAAAACTTCTTTGGAGTATTTTGGTTTCCTAAGCCCGGATCTAAATTAAAAAAAGGTCCAATAAATAGCCTTCGAGCTGTGGGTCTTCCTATTTTTATCCCCTCACCCAGGAAAATACTCTGTGAGTCAATATTGCGGAGTAGTACATCAAAATCTTTTAAATTTTTATGATTTTTTATATTTTTGATGCAAATACATTTAAAAATATAGGCACAGACTCAATAAATGTTTTTAAAATATTTCCTTAACGCCAATGTGAAGTCATGAAGTCATGCCGCTGAAAATCATGTTGGTTTTACCGAGCCTAACCGAAAAGACTGGATATCGACGATACATGACAATTAATACAGGAAAGAAAGGAAACCAAAGCATCTTTAAACGCCGCCAAAACAAGGAACTTAAAAGCAACACTCCAAAAAAGCTACAAAAACTTAGACCGTGCGGTAAAACATAGCTCACGAAGGGACAAACGAAATTGGTCAAACGAACTTGCCCGAGAAGCACAAACAGCAGCCGAAACTAATCGTAATGGTGACCTGTATAAAACCATAAAAAAGCTGGTTAGTCACACGACCGCAACAGACAAGCCTCTAAGAGATGATAGGGGTAATCTAATTACATCAATAGATGAACAGTTAGAGCTATGGGCTGACTATTATTCGGGCATGTTGTCGCTAGATAACCCCATGTCAAATACTTTGTGTGAATGCCAATCACATACTGAGAGAGGTGATATTCCTACTGATTTTCCATCACTATGCGAGATAAGTGACTCTATCAAAGCGCTGAAGAACAACAAAGTGCGTGGCTTTGACGGTATAGCACCAAAGCTACTGAAAGCTGACCCTAACATAAGTGCACAACTCATTATGCCCCTAATAAGAACATTTTGATCGAGTGAAATGCTGCCTGATGAACTTAAAGAAAGAATTATTATTAAGATACCAAAGATTTAACTGAACGTACTAATTGGCGGGGTATAACACTTCTTAGTATGGTGTATAAAGTTATTGCCCATATAATAACAAAAAGGCTATCGGATAAATTAACACCCGAGCTGCGCCCAGAAGAAGCCGGATTTCGTCCAAATAAATCTTGTGTAGACCACCTTAATAGCCTTAGAATAATTGTGGAGCAATCTGTTGAATGGCGATCGCCTTTGTATCTGATCTTCATTGATTTTGAAAAGGCTTTTGACACATTGCCGCATAATGTCATATGGTCCGCACTCGAATGTAAACAGGTACCGAAGAAACTAATATCCCTCATTAAGGCTTTATATGAGGACGCCAGCTGTCGTATCCTGCATGAAAACCAACTAAGTAGAAACATATCGGTAAATACGGGTGTAAGGCAAGGCTGTGTGTTGTCTCCACTGTTATTTAACATCGTATTGGATATAGTTATGAGGCGTGCCACAAGATTTGGGCGAGGTATAATGTGGGGCATGAATGCACGGCTGGAAGATCTAAATATCGCGGATGACATTTGTCTGTTGTCACACAGTTTCTCAGACATGATGAAGCTTGAAACTATTGTCAACTGAGCAAAATCTGCAGGGCTGAGGATAAATATAAATAAAACGAAAGCGTTGCGCATAAATTCCAATGTATCGCGAGTATTTAGAATTCAGGATGATATTATTGAAGACGTGGATTCCTTTTGCTACTTAGGTAGTATTCTAACAACATCTGGTGGATCCAAAGCGGACATCGCAAACAGAATAAAAACAGCAAAACAGGCTTTTGGACGTCTCAGTAACGTGTGCAGATCAACAACATTATCCCGACATGTTAAGATAAGAATATTTAATTCCAACGTTAAGTCTATCATGATTTATGGATGTGAGACCTGGAATGCAGCACCTCCTGACATAAACGCAATGCAGGTCTTTGTCAACAGATGTCTGCGTAGAATTCTGAGAATTTTCTGGCCCATTACAATATCTAACTCAAGGTTATGGTCACTCACACGACAAACAACAATTGACCTTGAAGTACGAAGGCGAAAGTGGAATTGGATTCGTCACACCCTCAGAAAAGATCCTGATGATATAGCCCGTACTGCAATTGAATGGAACCCCAAGGTAGCCGTAGAAGAGGGCGTCCAGCACATACATGGAGTAGACAGGTCAAGAAGGAAGTCACAATGTCTAGAAGAAGTTGGGGTGAAATCAAGAACCTGGCACCGGATAAATCAGAATGGCTAAAATTTGTTAAGGCCCTATGCTCCTGGAACCGAGGGAACATATATATATATATAATCTGAAGTCAAAAACCTTTGGCGAATTAATTTTCGAAAATATAGTTTTCATTATTTCAAAAAAATTTGGTTTAAGGTTTTCAACAGTTTTTCAAATATTTGCAAATTTACTTAATGGATTTTGATCCCTTGTTTTATTTATTGAAATGTGTAACATTAATTACGTGACGAACGGAATTTTGATACAAAATGTGGAAAAATATAATTTTTATAGAAAATCTGAATGTAAATAAAATTTAACACTCATAGGTCCACAACATTTTCGTACCCAAAATTTATAAGAAATACCAAACATCTCAGGCTCTGATTGCATTAAATTAATTCTTAAATTTTAAAAATTCAATGACAAGACTGATAACCCAGCCAGAAAATTCGAATACTTTTATGAGGGTTCTTATTCAGAAAGCCAAAAATTATTCAAACAAAGCACATAATTTTTAAATTCTAAACCTATTTGTCAAAAATTGCTCATTTTTAGTAGTAAAGTGAGTCATAAAAGGCACAAACATTTGAGGAAAATTTTTAAATCCAAAGATGATTCAGAAAAAACTCGGAAAAGTAAATAAATTTTTGTGAACAATTCAAAAACTCAACTCAACTCAACTCAAAAAGAGATTAATTTTTCAGCCTAAAAAATTTTTTTTATTTTTCATTTTTGAATCAGAAAAAAAGGCTCTTTTGGATGCACCCCTTTCATACAAGTGAAAGTTTAATAATATATTTTGAGCACTTTTCTGATTCATTTTTGAAATTTTGCTAAATAGTGGTAAAATAAAAAAAGTTTTTAAATTGTGTTAAGAGAATAAAGATCTATTTTTGTGAAATTAGCAGTCTACTATTTTTTATCATATATTTCTGTTAATTTTAGCAGGATGACAGTTTATTTTTGATCTTCTAATCTTATCAATATTTAGCAAAAATTGGCAAAAATTTGTATACAAAATCACTTTTAAATAATAATCCTCTAAAAATAGCAGAAAAAGCTACTAATTGTTTTGCTATTTTCATAGGTATATGAATAAAATTTTATTGTCTCTGTTTTACAAAATTTAAGTGCTTCAAGGACAATTCTCAAAAGTAGATTTTAGAGATCTTTACGAGGTCCGTAGAACAGCCTTAAACATTTCTTAAAATGAAAGGTAATTTTTTTGAATTCAAACTCATAAAAAATAAGAGACTCCTAACTACTTCTAGGTCATATTTAGACATAAAGTATTTTTCCCAGGCTTAAGGTTTAAATAAAGAAGAAATTTTTCACTTAATATTCGTATGTAGGAGGCGAAAATACTTTGAAATGTTTTAGACTAAGTCTGTGCTAAAAAGTCGATATTTGTTGATCGGTGTAATTTTTTTGAGGCTCCATTGGATGTTTTCTGTATTATGTTCTCCCAGCAATTGATGACTCAGAAATGAGCTGGTCCGTCTAAAAGAGCTCCCTGTGTACTCAGAAATGACTCAGAAAAATGAACGTATATAATCGAAATTTTCGTCATAAATTTAAATAATTTTGAAATCTTCTTTGAGTCCGAAAAATTAACTCTCATTTTGAGACAGCTTTTTAGATTGTAGAGACAGCTTTTTGGATTGTTTTCTGAGGTTCATATTTTCTACCAAAAAAAAGAGTGTTTTCAAAAAAACAATAATCATTTCTATGAGCCATTTAAGAATCTGATTTATAAGCGCTCCGAAATTGCTGGCTGGGATGTATATTTTTAAATTCTGACTTTTTTTTAATTTAATTAATTTTTTTTTAATTTAAAAATTTTTTTTAATGTTTTAAAATTAATGAAGGGCCGCACGAAATTGAATGATGGGCCGCATTTGCCCATGTATGGCATATAAAGTAAATTAAGTAATCTGAGATTTAATTAAGGTTTCATTTAACGAATAATTCGTTTATGTATACCTATTACGGTTTGGGGTTCGGTAATTCCCGGGCGGGAATTCCCGGGAAATCCCGGGAAAAGTTTGCCGGGAATTCCCGGGAAAATAATATATTTTTCCCGGGAAAACGGGAAATTTTAAAAATATTAAGTTTTCTAAATTGTTTTTGTTTGGAATAGGATTTTTTAAATTTTTCAAATGTATATTTTAGTTAAAGTCGACTTTAGTTAAAATATTGGGTGGCAGTATACCTTGACTTGGTTTATTTTTGGAGGATTCTGATTGGTTAATTTATTTTCAACCAATCAAAATGTTTGAAGATATAAATATTTTTGTAAGGTTTTCATTCACAAAATGAACGAAACCGTATGATTATAAATAAAGTCGACTTTAATTTTAAAATACTCCTTTATATTAAGGGCCAATAATTTTATAAGTAACGTTTTCATTAATAAATGTGATATTTTCAAGTAAGTTTACTTTTTTTTAATACACCTGCTTTCAAACTAATATATTCTTTTATATTAAAGAATAAAATGTCAGGAGTATGGAAATACTTCACAAAAAAGGACAATGCAGCGCAGTGCAATATTTGCCCTAAAAGACTAATGGTTAACGGAGGTATCTAAATTTGGTTATCCGACATCTAAATTTGGTTCACAAAAAAAAAACTGGTGGTCATGCAACTTTTCTTGAAGAAAACAACAACAAGAATAACGTTCCAGCTAAAATTAGCAAAGTACCCGACATTGAACGTTTTATGGTAGGGCAAACAAGTGGTATCCAAATTAGCCGCAGTCGACGGAATGTCAATCCGCATCATAACTAAATCTTCGTTTATTCGAGAAAGTTTTTATAATAAAAACCTGGCATTGCCAAAAAATTTTACAATCATCTTAAAGATATCATGATAAAAGAAATATTGAGCAATATTTCTAACAATAGGAGATTTGCTATAATCTTGGATGAATGGAGAAGAATATCACAAAAGAGATATTTGAACATATGTATAAACGGAAATAATTCATTTTATAACCTGGGGTTGGTTTATATATCAGGAATATGTAATGCTGATGAAATAAGAAGAATTGTAAAAATAAGCCTGTAAGAGTTTTATTTGTCTTTGGAAAATAACATTGTGGCCACCAAAACCCTAATACCTATGAAAAAATAGTCATGGCTTCTTAAAGATCTAGAGGGAACATTAAAATTTATAAGTGATAATCAGAGAAGACAAAATTGCTGTTTTTGCTTTTTATTGCTTGTTTTACTCATACTTGCTTCTTTTGCGTAAATCTTCTCTGAAATCTCTCCAAACGGTTAACATAAACAACATTAAAAGGACTACAAATAACAGGAGCATATTCCAACTTCGACCTAACAAAGGTACAATATAATAATCGAGTGTATCCCCAAAATCCTGACAAATTCTCCTCACGAGACAATAGGGCATACGATTTAGGGATAATATAATCTAAGTGATTAACAAAAGATAACTTTTGATCAAAAACTCCACCTAAGTACACTCAAATAAAAAAGTTTGTAAAAAAAATTTGTAAACAGTTTCCAATCGCACTATACTACCCAGTCAGAAATCGCCAGTGGTACAAAAAATCAAGCACTGGCATACCACTGGGTAACCATGGTATTAAAAATAAATGACTGGCAGAACACTCATTTGGGACGCTTTGCCAGCGTTTGCGAAAAGCGTTTTACCAGTATTTTTTTACAAAAATTTCGGTGGTTTATAAAAAAAACCACTGGCAAAGAATTGCCTTAGAGTGATATGCCAAGGTTTGCAACCAGTGGTTATCCAGTGCTACCTAGCCAATGCTACCAGGCGTACAAAAATCAATTCACTGGAAAACCAATGATTTTATAAAAATGCTGACGCTTCGTTAAAAAATGTTTGTAGTCGGAAGGTTCCGAGTTCAAATCTGGTTGCAATCAAAAAAATTTTTTGGGATTTTTTTTAATTTAAAATTTTTTTTGTTTTATAAAATCAATTTTTTTGTTTGTGGGAAAGCTCCTTCAAGACCAACTTTTTTTTTGCCCTCCAAAGACTGGCATACTAGTTACTAAAAATTGTTTGCCAGTACTAGCATTTTGGCACAGCCAGTAGTTGTCCAGCTATTATCACTCATTTATGTGTTTAGCCATTAAATATTATATGTCTCGTTAGCTCAGTGGGTAGAGCAATCGTCTGCCAATCTGACGGCCTGGGTTCAAATCACGGCAGGGTCAAAAAAATACATATGAACTTTTTTTTAATTTTATTTTGGAAAATATATTTCCAAACCACCTATTTATTGGTTTTGCCAGCGTTTTGCCAACGTTTAAAAATTTTGCCAACGTTTAAAAATTTTGTTCCTCCAGTGCTTTTCCGGCGCTTTTTGAACAGCCGGTCCTTTTGTCTAATGATGTTATCATTTTGGGAATGGGAAAGCACTTTTTGCCAATACTTGTACCACCTGTTAAAGTGCTTTGCCACCGCTTTCCCGTTTGTATTTTTCTGACTGGGTATTTTTATACTGATTATTAGTACAATTTTTATTTTTAGTAATCATTTTTGCTATTCTCTTATTACAAATTACGGATTTTTTTACTAATTTTCGCTGCTGATTTCAGCAAAACATTTTACTAATTTTTCAAAACCGAGTGCTAAATTTAGCAGAAAAATATATTAATTTCAAAATATTTTTTTTTTTTTTTGATTTTTTACAATTCTTGTTTAGTTTATATTTGTTACTATTGATATATTCTTAGTTTAGAAATAACACCCAGAAAATTTTATTGCATCTCCAATGCATAAAACGGCAATAACTGGAGAACCGTTTGCAATTTTGACTCCAAATTTCAAGTACGATGAAGAATTATACGCTTGTTACAATCGAAAGAAAAAAAATTTTTTTTTTAGATTTTACAGTTTATGCTAATTTTCCTCAGATTGATTTTAAATTACAGTTTCCAGTAATTTACTGAAATTTAGTAGCTGCAACTAATTATTTATACTAATTTCATTGTACTAAAATTATGATATTTAGTAAGTTTTTTAACTGATTTTAGCAAATCGATTTTGAATTGCATTTTACATAAATTTTACTAAAATTTAGTAGCGGCTACTAATTTTATTGTACTACAGATCAGCAGACATGTGTTGCTAAAATTAGCAAAAAATACCGCTGGCCTCAAAACAGTTAAATTTCCCGTAATAACAGCAAAATTTTCAGTAGCCATTACAGACTTTTTTGGTTGAGTGTATAAAACCTCACATACGTAGAATTTTTGAGTAATTTGAGTAATTAAAAGGGATCGTTAAAACTTTCCTGTGAAAGCATAAATAATTTATCACCATTAAATTGAAGTTGATTACGATCGGACCACGAAATTAATTTATCAAGACTAGTTTCGAGTTCCAATGCATCTACAAAATAACTAAGCCATATCATTTATTAAGGCCGATTTTGCTTTCAGCGATTCAATTGTCTAAAACTTTAAAGACCCGTAAAAATCCATCTAAAACGCGAACAGTGGTTTTAATATCAAGTTTTATGCATCAAATTCTAAGCCTAAATATGAATACAGATCCTGTGCCTATATTTCACAACAAAAAATTTATTTTGATTGCATTTCAAAATTTTTGTATATAAAAAACAAAATGGAAAACCGCACCATTAGCGAAAAATCTGTACCACTGATCGAAAAATAAAGTACGCCATTGTAATCAGCATGTCTGAAATATATAGAATTAATGGTCAGAGCTCTATTAATTTTTAAAAGTCAAGATTTTGTCATGCAGTGTTATCAAACTAATGTTACGTAGATTAGTAACTGTCCTAATTGTCCATATATTCTGGAGATCATTCAATTTTAGATTTATCAACTAATGTGGAATTATGTTCCATTCTGAATCTAAATATGGGCTCAAAAATTGTATACCACGTCGGGTTTATTTTTGAACAATTCCAATGTCTATTAATATTATCTATGTAACGCATCATAAAAATGAATATACGTGTTATGAAAACTAAACTTTGCGTTTTCGTCAATTTTCAGAAGGAATATCTTGATCAGGGTTATAATTTTTTGAATTTTTTTGCAAATATAAAATTTTACATGCCCTAGCTAAAAAGGCCATAAAAAAATATTAAGGAACGCAATATTACTTTTTTGCTCCTGTCAAAAAAGTTCCCGCACCAAAAGGGTTGAAATTTGGTCTATATTTTTTTAGTTTAATTAAAATATTTCTCCGAAGTTTTAACCCTTAAATCAGGTGTAGCCATTTAGCAACATACCGGTTTTTTAATAAAAAAAAACTCAATGCACAAAACTGTATTTTTGGGCATTAGGGGCCCCTTCTGTACATAGGCAATACTAATTGCCTATCACCACGTGATAGGCAATTAGTATTGCCTATCACGTGGTGATAGGTAAAATTTTTGTTAAAAATGAGTCATAACCCTAATCTTGATACTTCTTTTAAAATGTTTCAGGTGTTGAGCTTAATCAGACAAACCTAAGCGGTGCACTTGTTGAAATTGTAGTACAAAGTAATTTTTGCCCCAATCCGTTAAATTACACTAGAAAAAGTTTGACAGTTACTACATAACAGTTGTTGGTATAGTAATAAGGAGTTGTTGGTTTTAACTGTAAATACAGTTGTTTTTCTATAAAAAAATACAAGACAATTATTATAACAGTTAGTTTTGTTAGTTATTAAAAATATAAAAAAAAATTCGTTTACCCGAGTAAAAAAGTTTATATATAAATATATATAGTTATATATTATTATGTAAGGAAATATATGGCCCCATATATAATTATATCTGGCATTGATTATTTGCAAATTGGTTTATATGGTGCCATATAAAATTATATATAACTATATATGGTCCAATATATAATTATATATGCCTTATATAATTATATATAATTTTTTTTTTCGATTTTCAATAACTGTATTGAACAAAATTGAACTTTAAGTATTGCCAACAGGATGACAAGATAATAAAACAAGATTTCTTTAAGAAGTTAAGCACAATTCACACGTCGACTATCTCTATCTACTATTACAGTATTGGTGATTTGAATTGTCAAATTTTTGTGAATTTTGTTTGAAAATGACATTTCGTATCCTCAATACAGGGAAATAATAGATGTGGATGGAAAGAGATGGATAGCGTGTGAATAAAGATTAATGACCATCGGTTCCACAAATCAATAATTTAATAGTACAGCATATAAGCAAAACAGAAGTGTCAATGTATTAATGTGTGAGTGAATTTAAAAATTTTCATCAAGATCTGAGAGTTCATGTACTTACTAAAACCAGACAAGGAAAAATTCTGAATTTTATTTAAAAATCCATAAATATTTGAAATTTTATTTTTGTTTAAAATAAAATTCCCAAAAATGTATGATTTTTATTTAAATTTGGAAAATAAAAATCTCAAAATTTAGAGAATTTTATTTTTAACAAATGTTTGAATAATTCTTTGAATAGTTATTTGAAAAATTCAAAATGAAAAAAAAAAACCCAAACATCTACAATAAAAAATATTAAATACACAAAACTTGAAATCAAACCAGCAATTTCGCATTTTTTCTAATTTTTTCGTTGTTTGCAAATTTTATCAATAAATTAATATTTTTATATGGCGTCTTATATGCAAATTTCGCAAAATAGCTCTTTGAATAATCGTTTGGTGGATAAACTGAATAAGAACTAAAGTACAATAAAAAACTAAATATACAAACTATATAACTAAATCCGCTATTTCGAGTTCTTTAGTTTTTGTTGTGTTCGCAGATTTGATCGATAAATTAATACCTTATATTCAAAGCGCGCAATTGTGGAAAATTGTATATGCTACAAAAAATTAATTTTTTTTTTGCGAATTATTTTTGCAAACTAACCACTAAACTTTTTTATAAAAATGGGTATTATTATTCCTAGATATTTATATATATTCCTCTAACTCCAATATGAATTTAAAATAACAGCACTTAAAAAATTGCAAAATAATAGCGGAAACCGAAAAAAGTCTTTATGGTACAAAATATTTGCTAAAAGTCATATTCAGCGATTTACATTCTGGAAACAAATATATTAATACAAACATTTTCCTTTTTGCGAATTTTTTTGCAAACTTATCACCAAACTTTTTTATAAGAAATGGTTCCTAGAATATGAATTTAAAAAAAGCGCACTCAAGAAATTGCAAAGTAATGGCGGAACGCGAAAATAGTATTTATAATGCAAAATATTTATTAAAATATTATTATAGTTCCTTTATTATGAATTTAAAATAACCTTAAAAAATTGCAAAATAATAGCGGAACGCGAAAAAAGTCTTTATGATACAAAATATTTGCTAAAAGCCTTATTCAGTGATTTACATTCTGCAAGCGAATATATTGATACAAACATTTTCCTTTTTTGAAAAATTTTTTTGCAAACTAACCACCAAGTTTTTTGATAAAAAATGAGTATTAAAGTAAATAGATTATGAATTAAAAAACCACACTTAAAAAATTTCAAAATAATGGCGGAACGCGAAAAAAGCCTTTATGGTACAAAATATTCATTAACAAGCTTAGTCAGCTTACATTCTGCAAACGAATATATTGATGCAAACATTTTCCTTTTTGCGAAATATTTGTTCCCGAATTTTTTATTGTAAACGAGCTTTGGTATGAGAAATTGGTATTTTAGTCCCTAGATTATAAATTTAAAAAAAAAAACCGCACTGAAAAAATTTATGGTACAAGAGATTAATTTGAAAACTTAATCAGCGATTTACATTCTGCAAACGAATGTATTGATGCAAATATTTTTCTTTTTTCAAGATTTCTTATCGCGAATTTTTTTGCAAACTAATTACAAAACTTTGGTATAAGGTATTATGGGCCTCTTGATTATAAATTTTAAATAACCTCACTTGAAAAATTCAAAAATAATGGGTAAATGCGAAAAAGCATTATTGTATGAAGGGAACAAAATGTTCAGAACTACTCTTGATGTCAAATTTTGTTAACTACATGCTAATCTTTATCACAAATTTAAATTTTTACCAATTTTAAATACATTTATGTATATTTTTTTATAGGAAAATAAAACTCCATAAAATTCAAAATACTATTCAATAGAGAATTTTTCATTAAAAACTCTTTACTGAATTTAAAAAAATATAAAGAATTTTATTTAAAAGTTATGAAGTATTTTTTTCAAAAAAATACTTGAAGAGTTTTATCACTAAAGAATTTTAAATTTTAAGCTTTTCTGTTGTCTGACTAAAACCAAAGATGGGCCAAACATTTTCATTGCTATGTAATGGTAATGAAATTTGATTTTCATAACATTTTTGTAATGCAATGAAAAAAAAGACATTTGCAAGCTTTGACCTCATTTTTAGAAAGAAAGTTGTCTTTATAAAACGTTTTGGAGACCATCTGTTGATTTAGTTATTCGAGAATACTTAGTCGTAAGCACGCAACATTTTTTTATAAGCATCGAAATTTTTTTGTTATTGTTGTAAAATTTTTGCCACATTTAATAAAAATTAAAAAAATATTCCCAAGTAAAAAAGTTTTGATACAGTCATATAAGAGATGGACATTAAGTGAAAACTTAAATTCAGGGAATTAAACGAAAAAGTTAATTCCTTAGGGAATTTAAAGAAAAATTTAATTCCTTAGGGAATTAAAAGAAAAATTTAATTCCTTAGGAAATTAAACGAAAATTTTAATTCCTTAGGGAATTAAACGAAAAAGTTAATTCCTTCAGGGAATTAAATGTAGAAGGGAATGAATTTCCTGGGAATTCATTCCCTAGGGAAATAATTCCTTGACTTAAATTTGAATTAACCAGAATTGAATAAATTCCTTGACTTAAAATTGAATTAACTAGAATTGAATGAATTCCTTGGTTAACGAATGCATTAAATTTTATTAAGGAATTAGAAAAAAATAAATGAATTCCTTTAAGATAAATCGAATGAAAAAAAAGGAATTCATTCAATTCCTTAAGTTTGGTCAGGGAATTCATTCCCAAAATATAAATTCAGTTCAAAAAAAGGGAATTAGGGAATTAATTCTTCGAAGCTCTGGTCATAATACGATCTAATTTGATACAATTAGATGTTCTCATTTTTCGGATGTAATTATATATAATATCAAAAGTCATATAATTTTTTTTACTAGGGTTTGTGATTTGCAGAAAGTTGTCTAAAAATATAAATTATTTAATTGGAAAAAATACAAAATCTGTGTAAAATATATAGGGGTAAATTTATATAAAATTGTGTATCTTTATATCTAATTATATAAAACTATATATACCCATTTTTCGGATATAATTATATCTAATTGTATATAAATTTATATAATTATATCTAATTACAGTGATGTGCAATAAAATAGAGCCATTCAAGTTTTTTTCTAATTTTATTCTCGTTGCCTTTATTTTTAAAGATCAAAATAGTGGATAAATTCCACCCCAAAAATGCGAGGAGATAGTTCAGAAAATTATGTAGAATTTTAACGTGATGTCTGTTTTTTTATTTTGTTACTTGTTTTAAGTAGGCGTGGCTTTTATTGAAAAATAAGCGATGTCGACCTTCTATCAAATTACATAGTAAAATTTAGCGAGCTATACAAACCCGATTAAAAAAATGGATAAGGGGCCATATAAAATTATATATGGAGTCATATATAATTATATATGACCCCATATCAAATTTTATATAATTATATGCGGAAATTGGTGGATATAATTATATATGATTATATATAATTATATAAACTTATATATAATTATATATAAGTTTATATAATTATATATAAACTTATATATAATCCGAAAAATGGGTATATATAGTTTTATATATAATTAGATATAAATTTATATAATTTTATACAAATTGACCCTATATATTTTACCTAGATTTTGTATTTTTCCAATTAAATAATTTATATTTTTAAACAATTTACTGCAGATCACAAATATGTTTCCAGTTTTATTAAATGTGCAAAAATTTTATAATAACAAAAAAATTTACGACTAAGCGTTTTCGAATAACTAAATCCAAAGATGGTCTCCAAAATGTTTCATCATGTCAATTTTAATTTTAAAAAAATTTACAAAAATAGTGTTCATGGTCATTCTTGAGACTTTATGACACAAAAACGTGATGTATAGAAATTACATAAAGTAATGGCAATGAAAATAAAATAGTAATGATTTTCGCCTATCTCTGTTTTTAGTGCATGAGCTCTCAGATATTGATGAAAATTTGTGAAAATTTCAAATTCACTCACAATATATTGACACAACTGTTTTATTTATATGCCGTACTATAACATTATTGAACCGATGACCATAAATCTTGATTCGCATGGTATCCATATCTGTCCATCCATATCTATTATTTCTCTGTATTGAGGATGAGAATTCACATAAATCGTGACAATTCGTATCCCCAATAATGGGTAATAAATAGTAGATAGGGATAGTGTACATCTGAATTGTCCTTAACTCTAAAGAATTTTTTTTTTATGATTTTGTCATTCTGTGTCATTTTTCAATACTTATGTAAGTTTCAGTTTCGCTCATACAGTTATTGAAAATCGAATAAAAAAAATGTTTATTTTTGTTTAAATATAGGCCAAAGACGCTGATTTGAAGGCCCATTTTCTGCAGAGCAAAAACGGCTGCATTTCTGGGTAATCTGACTTTACCATTCGATTCGACAGCAAAAAATAATATAAAAATTTTTTTTTTGCGTTTTCTGAGTACAGCAGATAGTCATTAGAGTGGTCCAAAAATCCACTTTTTTCAAAAATTTCAAAAAAGTTACTTTTTTATTACACACAATGAAAATGTATTCCCTGCAGAGAATATTAGTACAAAAATGTTTTATATACCGCGACCCGTAAAAAAGTTATTTAGTAATCAAATATGTTTAGTAAAAAAAATCTTTGTAATAAACATTACAAAATTTACAAATTATTTTGTTTTTCTAAAAAATAAATTTATAATGCGGCAGCGAGTATTGAAAGCTGCATTTTAATTCGCTCAAATACTTTTTCATTGAAATAAAAAAGAGAAATTCAAATTTGATTAACTAATAACTTTTTAACGGTTCGCGGTATATCCAAAATTTTTGTACCCATGTACTCCGCCAGAAATACATTTTCATTGTGTGTAATAAAAAAATTACTTTTTAGAAGTTTTTGAAAAAAGCGGATTTTCGAACCACTCTAATGGCTAACTAATGTATTTTGAAAATGCAAAAAAAAAGTTTTGTGTATTAAATTTTGTTGTAGGATCGAATGGTAAAATCAGATTTCCTATAAATGCAGCTGTTTTTGCTCTGGAGGAAAAGAGAGAGGAATTTTAAATTAGCGTTTTTGGCCGACTTGCGCCAGTGGAAGGAGTTCAAATAAAAAAGAAAAAAAAGGCCATTCTTTTTTTCTATGCAAAAACTTTAAAAAAAGTGATGATATCTGAAAATTAAATTTTTGTGACGAACTCTAATATATAATTATATATAATTATATAAGGCATATATAATCATATATTGGACCATATATAATTATATATAATTTTATATGACACCATATAAACGAATTTGCAAATAATCAATGTCAGATATAATTGTATATAATTTTATATAGGGACATATATGTCCATATATAATAATATATAACTATATATAATTATATATAAACTTTTTTACTCGGGAAATATACAGTATTTTTGGAAATTCTATAAAATTTCCTTAAATCCTGCATTATCCTTATCCACAAATGGTCTCCAGATTTAAAATGACAGTGCCTTAAACATGAGCAGATTTTCTTTTCTTCTTTAAAATAAAGTTAACAACACTGAAACTTTAAAGTGAATGGGCTTATTCTTTACTTACCGCGATATTACAAATCAGTCAGGCCTTTTTTTACGTTATAGTATAAAGCATTCCGTGTTTAAATTTCAGTGTTGTTAAGTTTATTTTAAAATCGCTAAAAACAAAGAAAAATTTGGTCATGTTTAAGGCACTGTCATTTTAAGTATGGCGGCCATTTGTAGAGAAAAATAATGCAATACTTAAGGAAATTTTATAGGAATTCCAAAAATATACAGTTTTTTCAGAACTGATCAGTAATCGCAAAATTTTACTATGTAATTTGATAGAAGGTCGATATCGCTTATTTTTTATTAAAAGCCACGCCTACTTAAAACAAGAAACAACATAAAAAAACAGACGTCACGTTAAAATTCTACATAATTTTCTGAACTATTTCCTCGCATTTTTGGGCGAATTTATCCATTATTTTGATCTTTAAAAATAAAGGCAACGAGAATAAAATTAGAAAAAAAACCTTGAATGGCTCTATTTTATTGCACATCACTGTATATCCACCAATTTCTGCATATATTTATATATAATTTGATATGGGGCCATATATAATTAGATATGACTACATATACAATTTTATATGGCCCCATATCAATTTTTTAATCGGGTAGTTTTTGAAAACTCTTATTTAGTATATATTTGTTATTATCAGGGTTGGCAGGCAATATCGCTAAAATACCGTTATCGATTCAAAACCCTTTCAACTGACTACCGTTACCCCTAAAATACCGTTACCGAAATACCGTTATCCTTAAAATACCGTTACCGAAATAACTGAAATACCGTTATCCTTAAAATACCGATACCGAAATAAATGATATATCGATACCTTTAAAATACCGTTACCGAAATAAATGAAATACCGTTACCCCTAAAATACCGTTACCGTTATTTTTAATTTTCTGCTTTTGGTAATTTCAAGTGGTTGAGTATTTTTCGTACTTTAAGTTGGTAAATTGGTTATATTTTTAATCTCGTTTGTTTTTTGTAAAAAAAAATTGCAGGTTGCATCGAAGTAACTGACTACCGTTATCCTTAAAATACTGTTACCGAAATAACTGAAATATCGCTAACCTTAATACCGTTACCGAAATAATCAAAAAACCGTTGTCCTTAAAATATCGTTACCGAAATAACTAAAAAACCGTTATCCTTAAAATACCGATACCGAAATAAATGAAATAGCGTTACCCTTAAAATACCGTTACCGAAATTATCTAAAATAACGTTACCCTTATCGATAACCTCATCGTTTCGGTTACCATCCATGGTTATTATTGATATATTCTTAGTTTGAAAATTAAAATCATAAAATTTTATTGTATTTCAAATGCATAAAAAAGTAATAACTGGAGAACCGTTTGAAAATTTTACTTCAAATTTTTACTTCGCTGAAGTAATTAAACATTTTTTGAAATCGAACGAAAAAAATTTTATTTTTTTTAATAAAATATAATTTTAGAAAACAAAAAAAAAAAATTTAGAAAACAATAGTTTTTACCAAGTTTGTCCGCTGTGTGAAAATGTTTGTATTAAAAATTTTTCAGTTAATTTTACGATATTGGTGAGTTATTTTTAATGCATTTATTAGTTATGTTTCAACAGTTGACGCCTCTTCGTTTTAACTGTCATTTTCAGTAGATTCTTCCGACAAACTTTTTGAGAGTACAGAATTTCCTTAAATTTGACCATTGACCTAAAATACTTATTTATGTACGGCTTGAAGTTGTCTGATAAGTCTCAAAATTGTACCATACAAATTATACACCAATTGTCAAAATAATTCTCTTGGATGTTGACGAAAATCTAAAACTGAATGTCAAAACAATCACAATATACAAAGATCATTTTTATGATGCGAAACCATCATTATTTATAATTATTTATGATTAAATTTTTAACCAAGCTATTTTTTAAATGTAAATAAATAAAAAATAAAAAAAAATAATTTAATTTTCATTAAATTTAGTATTGTTATTTATTTGAGAAAAATATTAAAAATATTTGATATATAGCGTTGAAAATGATTTAAAAAACACACTTGAAATGCATTTGATACGTAACCTATTTCTCGATTTAAGAAACACCTTTATTGTTATGAAAATCTCAAGCCTATTTTTCTAGTTTATAGAAATTTTAAAAATATACTTGAGAAGTAACAAGCCGTTTTTATTGAGAATATTAGAAATAGGCTTCTTCTCAATTCTTTCTCAAGGGTAAGGTTTGATAATAAAAATTAGTATCAAATCGATAACAAATGTTTTTCAATAATAATTGTTTATTGGGTTATAATTCACGTTTTTGTATTGTATTTGAATTTCATGTTTGAAAACTTCATTCGAAAAAAATTTTATAAGACGGGCAGAAGCAGGGGGTATCCATTAAGGTGTTTTAAGATTTTTGAAGAAATTCACACACGAATGAGAAGAAAAACACAAAGAATTTGAAGAAATTTAACAGCGAACGAGAAAAAATGAAGGACGTCGCGATAACAATAAATTTAATAAAAACGTGTTTACAAGCAAAAAAATCATTAAAAACAATAAAAAAATAATTAAAATTGATTATTTATTATTTATTTCACTCTTAAAGTTGTTTTTGTTACCGCGTTAATCAATAATCATAAGAAACAATAAAAACAGTGCCCTGTTAACTTTTTCGGTTTTCCTTTTGTTTCTCTTATTCTTCAAAGGAATTAACAGGGCACCCAATCCATATAAATTTTAAGGGAACCAAAGAGTACACTTTTTTCTTATGGGAACTCTTTAGCCTATATACTCGTTGGCAGAAGTACAAATTATTATAAGTACAAATTATTATTTCCCACTTTATTTTTATTTAATTTCGTGTTTTCACTTATTTTATTGTTATCAAATATGAGAATCATTAGAATTTGACGTTTTTTCTATAATTTTTTCCTTAAGTCATTAGAATTTAAGTATTTTTGTATAGGAAAGTCATTAGAATCTGTTGGTTTTCCATAGGAAAAAATATCCGAATTTAAGCGGTTTTCCGTAGAAATGCCATGAGAGTTGAAGTTTTTGTATAGCAAACTTATAAAAAAACAAAAAAACTTACCTGCAATGCGTTAATTGTACAAAGCCACTATTTATCATTTCTTCCAAACGTCCCGGTGTACCCACCACAATATGAACACCCTGTTGCAAAACACTTTTCTGTTGTTCCAGTTTGACACCGCCAATTAACAGCAAACTTTGTACACTTGGATTTGATAAATGTACTCTAAACTTTTCAATTTGATTATATGTTTGTTCGGCCAACTCTCTACTGGGCTCTATAATTATTGCCTGTGGGGCATTGGGGGACGGTTTATTCGCCGCTGCATTAGTTGTGGGACAGGCTAAAGGATTTGCTTTAGCGTGTTCGGAACCAGATTCTGAAGCCGCAATAAAACCATTCTTGGGTGGATGTTTAAACTCAGTCTTACCGAAATTGAAAGACATTTCAGCGTTTTTCAAAACTAGCGCTGGATAAAATGTTTCATTGCGTAAATTATCAGCAATACGAAAAGCTACACCCAAGTTTTGGCCATTCTTACTAAAAGATATTTCCATTTTCTCCAAATCCAAAAAACAACCAATTACATCACTTTTACCGAATGCCTCACCATAATCATCAAATTGTTTATTGTTAGACTTTTTTCCAGTACCGCCAAAACCATAACCATAACGACAAGTACCCAAATCTAAATTGGCTTGTTGAGTAGACCACCCCACACGGCATAGACCTTCGTCGGTTACAATGGCTTCATAATAATATTTCCCTTTACCCTTTACACCGGTTGTACAACGACAACCATGCCATTCCTTAAATTCACGTGATTGGCAACGTAGACCATCGGGAGTGACAGCCAAAGCTGAGCCACGATCAAAAAATGACATAGTCCAAGCAGCTACACTACCCCCAGCAGTAGAAGCCCCTTTAGAAGTCTTACCTTCTTGTAAATCTTTTAAAGTTTCCCAGACAATTTGCAAAATGGGCAAACAAAACGCTCCAGTTTTGCCGGAACCAGTCTCGGCTGCCATTAGAACATCACCACCACCTAATATCAAAGGTATAGCCTCAGCTTGTACATCAGTGGGTAGACTGTTAAAAATAAATTCAATAATGTTTTATATATACATATGTATATCGAAAAAACTCACGTCCATTCCATTTCATCAATACCTCTGGCAATTTCTGGTAAAACACCAAATTCTACATAAAAAATTAAAGATTTAAAAGAACCAGGAAAGTAAATTCTAAATTACCCTCAAAAGCTGTCATTTTCGAAAAGTTTTACAATTTTTTTAATAGAAAAGGAAAAATTTGCAAAAAAAAAAAAAATTGCCGGCTATTAAATCAATAGAGTTTTAAAATTATTGAGTATTTCAGTACTGAGTAATCAATACTGACTATTTTTTGAATACTTAAAGCTGCCTACACACTAGGGAACATAATTAAAAAAAGAGAGCATTTTTTGTGAATGTGTGAGTGCGTTTGTGTGTGTGTGCGTGTTGAGAGCGTGCATTTCGTGTTTACAAAATTTTTTGATATTTTTTGTTCCCTCAACCATGTTCCCTAGTGTGTAGGCAGCTTAATAATTTTAAGCGGAGAATACACGGAGGAACATTGAGTAGGGAACAAAAAATATCAAAAAATTTTGCAAACACATTCACAAAAAAAATGGGCATTTTTCACGAATGTTCCCTCGTGTATTCTCCGCTTTAAAGATACAATTTTCCGTAGAAATATTTTTTTTTCGTATGAAAATACAACTCAGAAATTAGTGCTAAAAAAATACCACTCTAAAGTAGCGTTTGCAATTGCATCGAAATCCCGAGACTATGGTGGAGAACACTGGACCATTGCATAGCTAAGAAATATAGTTGTTTCTTCGGAAAACACAAAATTTTCTCAAATATTAATTTTTATCAACAAAGAATAAAACTTTTCCCGTTCTTTTTTACCAAAATATCTATAATTTTTTATTACAAAATTAAAACGAAAAGATACATTTGATGGCAGTCGTCATTGCAAGAGAAGCTTATCATAATATTGCAATATAATTAAAATTTTCTTCAGAGATTAATCACAACTAGGTCGATTGTAGACCGACGACAGCAAAGGTCGTCGCGATGAATTTAATTTCAGGGACGGTCGACATTTTTTGACGTTTAGAAAAAGAGGAAAGAAAAACAAGAATATGGTAGTATTTGTTTCGTCACAATTCATAATCAATTCAATTGGTTTTGCATTATTTCTTGTTGTTTTACATTTTATTGTATTTAATTTTGCTTTTTTATGCTAAATTATGCATTTTATTTTCAATTATATATCTGCTGTCAAAAAAATATTTTTTTTGTAAACAAAGTACTAATTTTTGAAACTCTATTACGAATTTCTACAACTCTGTTCTAATGACAACAATTAATAAGTTAAAAATATAGCAACAATTTGACAAATATTTTGAGTGTGTGTTAGTGTGTCGTCAATAAAATAGATTCTATTTCGACGACAAATCCCCGGACGACATTTTGCTTCCCATACAAAATATATTAAAAATCAATTCTCTTTGTCGTTGTCGACCCAGTTCTGATTAAACTCTCACTTGAAATGAAGAAATTTTGACAATTCTTTGCTATCATTTTATTGCATGTCAAGACACTAGGTATGGTGATGCCACTTTTTTAACAAGGGTTTGCCATATTGAATTTATTTCCATTTGACAATCATTTTTGTTTCCGGTTTAGAACTGTCAAAACCAACCTTGCAAATCGTCCATTTTCGTCAAAGACGTCAGCGTACACACATTGTTTTAGGCTTTGGTGGGTATATTTTTTTTTGAACATGCTTTCACCAACTTATTTTTATCTTTTGAGTTTGTTTTTATAACGATATTATTATTTTTGTTTTCAGTTCTTAAATTCTATTTTTACGAGTCCCTAATTTCACATTTTTGATCAAGATGGTTAGGGAGAACAAAGCTGCCTGGAAAGCCCAATATTTCATCAAAGTAGTCGTAAGTATAATTGCATTTAGTTTATTTAAATTTATTAAAATGATGAAAAAACTTAACGTCTGAATATTTATCGTCTGAATACCACGGCTTGAAAAAGCTGAACCCAGGTATTCTGGTAGATTAAAGGTTGATAAAATGCTCTTAGAGCAAGTCTGACTTAAACGACACATCTTTGGTTTAAAATTGTTAGATCAAATTTATTAATTAGTTTTTTTTTTGTATTTTTAGGATCTCTTCAACGAGTATCCAAAGTGCTTCATCGTCGGTGCTGACAATGTTGGTTCCCGTCAAATGCAACACATCCGTACCAGCCTTCGCGGCATGGGTGTTGTTCTTATGGGTAAGAACACCATGATGCGTAAAGCCATCCGTGGTCATTTGGAACAAAATGCCCAATTAGAAAAATTGTTGCCTCATATCAAGGGCAATGTTGGTTTTGTCTTCACCAAGGGTGATTTGGCTGAAATTCGCGACAAATTGTTAGAATCCAAAGTCCGTGCCCCTGCTCGCGCGGGTGCCATTGCCCCTTTGACTGTCATCATCCCAGCACAGAACACCGGTTTAGGTCCTGAGAAGACTTCTTTCTTCCAGGCTTTGTCCATCCCAACCAAGATTTCCAAGGGTACAATTGAAATCATCAACGATGTACCCATCTTGAAGCCTGGCGACAAGGTCGGTGCTTCCGAAGCTACATTGCTAAACATGTTGAACATCTCTCCCTTCTCATACGGTTTGATCATCAGCCAAGTCTACGATTCTGGCTCTATCTTCTCTCCCGAGATTTTGGACATCAAGCCCGAAGATTTGCGTGCCAAATTCCAAGCTGGTGTTGCCAATTTGGCTTCCGTCTGTTTGGAAATTGGTTATCCCACAATTGCCTCTGCTCCTCACAGCATTGCCAACGGTTTCAAGAACTTGTTGGCTATTGCCGCTACCACCGAGGTTGAATTTAAAGAAGCCACTACCATCAAGGAGTACATTAAGGATCCCAGCAAATTCGCCGCTGCTGCTGCCGCCGTTGCTCCCGCTGACGGTGCTGCTACTACTGAAAAGAAGGTCGAAGCCAAAAAGGAAGAATCCGAAGAAGAGGAAGATGACGACATGGGTTTCGGTCTTTTCGACTAATCTCATTAACTCTCATCAACACTACCAATACTACTTGGTATTTTTGTTGAAACGATTACGACTTGCTTTCTTGTATTGTCCGCCAGCACACTATGCGTGCGAGTGGACAAAACATGATGTTTTTAGAAAATATTTGTTAAATCTATTTATAACTGTGATTTTAATTTTTTGACAAATGCAGCAAATTATTGTCGCGGTATGACAAACCCAATGACAAGTTGTTGCATTAGTTAGACTTTGGAAATTACCTGAATCTAAAAAATAAAAGATCGTAATCTACCGAAAATATTAAGGGCTTTTCACTATTTTGATTTAAATAAAAATTAATTGGGAATTACACGGTGATAAAATGAAATTTTGTATAACAATTGTTTTACAACTAATTTATAACCTTAAAATTCAATTTGTTTTTAAGGCGGAAGTTCGCCCAAAATTTCAAAGTTCGGCGGAAACCGCACACTTAGGCCGATTACCAAGGACTTTTCTTTATTTTTCGCAATCCCAAGGCAGAATATTCGAAATTCTTTCATATTTTTTGCAAAAATATTTTAGTGTAAACATTTGTCGTTTATTCCGAATTTCATCTCATTCCTTTTTGCGAATTCGTAAATATTATGTCTGTTCCCGTACTTTACCGAAGTTACACAAACTAGCCCAAAGGCGTTCCCGTACTCAAAATTGCGTGTAAATTGTTGTTGTTTGGGCTGTTTTGGGTTCCCGCGGGTACCCGCGGGAGCCCAAACAACAATTTACACGCAATTTTTAGTACGGGAACGCCTTTGGGCTAGTTTGTGTAACTTCGGTAAAGTACGGGAACAGACATTTTTTGTCAAAATGATCTAGGGCAATCGAAAAAAACATCGGTGTAGCTAACCTTTTAAGGGCGTTCCCAAAGTTATCAAAGTTTACCCAAAAGCTTTCCATTAATGAGAGTGTATTAGAGTTTCTCTTTTTACTAAAATTTACCCAGACTTTCTTCAGGTAAACTTTCAGTGTGTTCCCGTACGTTCCCAATGTTACCGAAATTTACCCAAAGTTACCGAAATTTACCCAAAAGCGTTCCCGTACTCGAGAATTGGGTAAATGAGAGCGCTAATGAGAGTGTATTAGTGCTTCTCTTTTTACCAAAATTCGGGTAAACTTTGGTAAAACAGCTGATGCAAATATAAACAAAAAACAATTGTGAAATTAAATTAAAAATTGTAATTAAATAAAGAAATAAGTAAAAGAAACTTGGTTTTTTGTTAAAATTAATTGAATAAAATCAAAAACAACTTTTAAATGCGAATAAATATGTCTATTTGTGCCGATTTGCAAACTGAAATTATACGTATTTTCACATCAGTGATGGGATTTTTGGCACAATCTAAGATTGATTGGTACAATGGCACAACCGATACTATTTTGGCACATTTTGGTTATCTACAAAATTTAATAGAAAATGAATTTAAAAAATAACAATTCTTTAATTTTTAGTTTCTAAGCATTTATTGGTATTAAAATACCTTTTCGAATAAAGCAAAACTAAAAAATGGCAAATATTACCGAATAAAGCACCGTAAGTTGTTTTTCACGTAAAAAAATTTCTCTCAGACTTTAAATGCGTTACATTGCAATTTAAGTTAAAAAAATTAACAATATTTTAATTTTATGACAAAGCCACAATCACAATTAACACAAAATGTCACTTTTTCACCAGAATATGGAGTATAACAGTTTTTTCACGTGAAAACTGAACAACTTACGGTGCTTAATCCATAGAATTTTAAAAATTCAAATGCTATAAATTTATCTCAGAGCTTCGAAAGAATTAATTTAAGTTTAATTCATAAAAAAATTAATTCAGTTTTAGAAAATGTTTACATGTATACCATTCCGTGCAACCATTCCTAAAGAATTCATTCATTGGCTGAATTCCCAAATCTTTAATAAGTATCGGATGAATTTAATTTATCATTCACCTTTTAATTGAAAGAAAATTTTAATTCATTCAAATGTAATTAATTCCATAAGAATTCAAAATAGTTCCATAAGAATGCATTTACAAAATGAAAGTTGAAAACACGGTTTCTAAGTGAAAATTGAGTTTTGGCACAATAAAGGCCCATTTTGGCACATTTTAGTCACACACTTGGCACAACACAAAATTTTTCAAGTCCCATCACTGTTTAACATTATTCTTTGAAATAACTTTTTGGGCTAGAAAAGTGGTTTTTTGCGTTCCTGTACTATTGGGTAATTTTGTCATTTTGTGAGAGGATTTTGTGCTTACTCTCATTTTACCGAACTTTACCCAAAAAGTAAAGAAACACACCTTTTTGTTAACTTCTAAAACGAACAGCTGATGAAAACAATTGTGAAAATAAATTTTAATTAAAGAAAAACGCAAAAGGAACTTATTTTTTATAAGAACTTTGAAATAAATTATTGGGTAATTTTTAGTATCCGAACAGTTCGGCCAATAAGTGACATTTGGTCAATTTTCTGTTATTTGAAAGCATTAGGGAGAAACTTTCATACTGCTAAAATATTTGTTGAGCCGATCTAATTCGATTTTGAGTATAAGATTAAAGGAAAAATCTAGGGGGTTATTATTAGAGATGAGCGATATTTTCATACCGGTGATTTAATCACAGTTATTGATAAATCACTGGTAACGGCAGTGATCAAATATGTCAAGTCGCAGTTACTCGGAATGTCGTTCTTTTAATATTTTTGTACTATTCTTTCTTGCAAACTTCATTGTGCACAGTAATACATGTTTTTTTTTTCAATAACAGTGACTTGCTTTCACACTCTTCTGAATAAAATGTCTCCTTCTATCATGTCTTTGTTACCGGTCGCAACTATTCCTCTTTTAAGGCCCAGTTTTTAGGAAGTGGATTATCTTTAAACTTAGTTTAACGCAGTTTGTAACTGGAATACTGCTTTTAAAATGTGGTTTATTTTATTTTATTTTATTTCAATAAAGAAATTAATTATACTCGAGAAAAAGTTTTTCCGGCAAATTTTTGTAAATAAGCTTTGAAATGGCTGACAAAATTCGTTTTCGGTTTAACTAAACCAAGTTTAACTGACATCTTAAAAACTCGCCATAAATATTATTTCGTTTATTTATCAGAAAATCGCAGTCTTTTCCATAGAAAAACCGTGATCACGATCGCAGTTTAAAAGAAAAGCGATTTGCAAATCACATTCACTGAGAACAATATTACTGAAAAATCGCCGGATCGCCCATCTCTATTACAAACCCGTGATCACGGTCACTGTTTAAAAGAACGGTGATTTGAAAATCACGATCACTGGTAGCAGCGTTATTCAAAAATCACCGGATCGCTCATCTCTAGTTATTATGTAGTTCGATTCAAAACGGAAATGATTTCGAACAGAATTTTCACATTGAAAATCAAGTACCAAAACCCAGTTTTTAATGGGGGAAAACATTGAAAAAGTTTATGCTGGACAATCTCATACACGTTTTCAATATTTTAACCCATTAAAAACTGTTTTTGGTACTTTATTTTCAATGTGAAAATTCTGTTCGAAAGCATTTCCGTTTCGAATAGAATTACATAATCCCCCCTGTAGTTTAGCCGTAAAGTTAACTGTTCGGCCGCCGAACTTTTTCAATTTGGCCGAACAGTGAATTTGTTGCCTAACCTGGGACTTTTACTTAAATTTTACATTCAAAATGCACTCTAATCGGGCCAACAAACTTTTTTCCGTAAGTAAAATTTATCCATAATGCTTCAACATACCAAATAGAATTTTTTGCCGAACTGCTCGGTCGGACACTAGAAATTTTGTGAGAAGATTTTGTGCTTACTCTCATTTTACCGAACTTTACCCAAAAAGTAAAGAAACACCTTTTATAATTAAACCATGTGTTATACTCCCAATAACCCAATAAACAATTTTGCTGGAATTCAAGTTGAAATCAAGCGTAATTCCAGTCACTTTTCCAATTTCAAGCCTTGATTTATACTTGATTTACACTGTAATTCAATAGCATATTCCAAAAAAAGGGGCACTGGAATTCCAGTCGAGCATAACAGTGTAAATATGCTTCAATTCAAGCCTTGAATTACAGTTCAATTCATTTTCAATCGACACACTAAAAACCCTTGTATTCAAGCCCTATCTTCAAGCATAAATCAAGCCCATTAAAACACGATAATTGTAATATTTGATGCAATTTATTTGCAGCTATATAATTATTTTGTCATACATTTAACATTTTTATTTTTCTTTTAATATCGAAGATTAATTACTTACATATTTATTAGAATCCAAGGAAGAAATTCAGATTCTTTTTATATTTCCATATAAAAAACTGATGTTTAGTTTGTTTATTTTTCAGTATTGACAAGAATAGAAAAACAAATTATTTTAATTTGCATGAGCTGGATTTTCACTGGAAAAAAAAACACTTAAAATAAAGCTGAATTCAAGCATTTTTTACAGCACTTGAACGTAGGTTTTAAAAATGCAAGTGCTTTAAATTTTGCTTGAAGTAAAGTATATTTCAAATTCTAGCACTTGTTTTTTAACAAAAATATTTCAAACTTGAATTTTGGTTTCCCTTTTGCTGGAGTATGCTATTGAAATAAAATGTAATAAAAGTTGAATTCAAGCCTTGAAACTGGAAAACAGGGCTGGAATTGAACTTGATTTCAAATTGAATTCCAGTGAAAATATTTATAGGGCTGTTATTCCGCTTGGTCAAAGATTATCAGGGGTGTGACGAAAATCGAAAACGATAACGAACAATTTTTCAATCTAGAATAAATAGTTTCGCGAAAATCAAATTGGGCTCAAATTATTATTTATCGTTTTATTTGACTCCGGACATCTAAATTAGGAAAAAAAATAATTGGTATTGTACAGATCGTAAAATATTAACCATTGAAAATCAGATCGTTTTCGATATTTATCACATGCCTGTATATATTTCATAGATTAACTATGCTTCTCACGGTTCTCTCGATAATTAGCGAACTCGGGCAAGGAGAAAAATGCATAATAAAACATATTTATAAAAAATGCGACCAAATAGAGCGAGGGTTGGCGAGATGAGGTGGATAGATACCCACTGGCTTGGTCTATGCGTTAGTTCATGTTTTTTTCAAAAGGTTTCGTTATTCATAATTAACTTTTAAGTAATCTTTCAAAAAATAAATAACCAATATTTTGTATCATTTGTATATATATATTTTTAATTATATTTCCCTAACACAAAATTTGTGTCTTAACACTTTTTGTTTAACAATAATTTACATAAAATATATATATTTTTGTTAGCAAAAACAACACTATTACTACAGATTGTGCTTTTGATTTCAAGGTCACTTCTGAGTTTGTAAATTTAAGGCACATGATGGAATTGATTGAAAACAATACAGAATACAATTAATAGTATACTATCGTACACAATAATACATTAATAAAAATAATTTAGATTTTCGAAAAGTATGATAATTTGGAACACAAATATGTTTCACATTATGATTCCTATCAGAAACAAACACCAAATAAAACGGTTTTAGTAGTAAGTGATATCAATGGTATCCTCAATGGGATTACCCCATTCGCGGGCAATAATCATAATTTCATTCATTGATAGTTTGGGACCAATCAAGGGATTCATTTGAGTCATATAACAACAAAGCCAGCTAAGACAAATAGAAACAAAGAAATTAATGCAAAAAGAAAACTTGTATTATACCCAAATTTATAAAATTGAAATAAAGTACTTACAAAAGCCAACAAGTGGCGGCAGTCAACATTAAACAGCATTGGGTGATACTAAAACCAAAGAGATAGTATATTTTTAATTAACTTTAATATTTTTATCTTATTTCATGTCCAAATCTCACCCTTTGTTTGGACCTCTGGCAAAGAAGGGGCAAATAATGCCAATGAATGCCCAGATGCAGGTAATAATTAAAGGCGCTACATAAGCTTCAAGCATTTTAACAGTATATGATTAAATTATTCAAAGAAAAATTAAATATTTGTGCAAATTTAATGAAAAATGCTGGAGCAAAAAAAATTAGAATCACTAAAACGAAAAATTTTTACTCAGCTTTGGTTGTTGTTGCTGGATGTCACATGACGTTGGGACATATGACAAATAATGATAACAGTCTTGCCATATTGTTTTCGTTAGCTGGAATCATTTTTTAATGTAACTTTAGCTGTGTTTGTGCGGCATTCCTATCAATGATATCTCGAACAATTTTGGCAGTAGAAAGCCGGAATACGTTGAAAAACTATCAAAATCGTTCTTGATAACATGGATAGAGAGTCAGGAAAAGTAACTTTTTGTTTACTTGATGTCTACACGAAACAGAATTTATGTTAAAACACTAAAATAATTAAAGAAATAACAAATAAAAAGTGTTATTGCTCTACACGTATTTTTCGTGATTTAACATTTTCTTAAAAACTGTTCCAATTCAAAATTGTTATCTAAATGTTAATGTATTTTTATTAATTATGAATAGTAAAAGAATTACAACTTCTAATTATACAGAAGTAGTTTCAGTAAATAATTGGATTTGATTACAAAATTATTTGTAACCGGGCTTTCAAATGGTAAAAATATGTTTTCATTACTTAAATTTGAGTGTTATATATACCATTCTTTGTTTTTTGTTGAAATCCTGGAATTCTTCCAGTTCCGTTTCACCCAATGGACAATCATCGACATCAAAATAATCTGTATCTCGATGCTTTTTGTTTGGTATCTCAATCAAAACCGTATCCATTTTTCGTTTACGTTGTTGCTCGGTTTCACTCAGTGAAATTAACATATGAAACTTATTGTTACCATCACACCGGTTGATGCCAAAGTCACTTTTATATCGATGCTGTTTATTTTCAGTTGGTGGACCTGGTTTTCCTGTTGTAGGCAATTCACTATAAATTATAAAAAAAAAAAACAAATCAGTCAGTTCCAAATTAGTCGTGACATTAGAAAAAATATCTGTATGCTACCCCCTACTATTTTTACCACTAAAAAAATATTACAAATTAAGCGAAACACAGTGTTGTATTGTGCAAAAGTCTCCAGATTTGTGAAATTATCATGAGATTTCTTATAAATCTCGAAAATTTACGGGATTTCTTTTGTATGGGGAATCTCGGGATTTCACATGAGATTCCCATTGAAATCTCGGGATTTGGGTGCAGATGTAAATGTAACATTACACACAGAAAAAAACAGGGGGAATATTGTCTAAGAGTTATGTAATTATACAACTACATAATATTCAAGTTAGTTTTACAAAGTTCTAGTAAAATATGCAAATTTTTTTGTAAAATATATACAATCCTTGCAAAATATATATATGTGTAGCGGAAAATATCCGAAAAATTACATATATTTAGCTAGAAAATTGTAATTAAATAGCTTTTATATAAAGTTCTACCTGATTTAATTACTTTTTTTAAGATTATAGTTTTAAAGGATATTAAAAATAACTACTTGTTAGGACCATAGGCTCTAAAGGTTGGTTTATTTGTATAATAAATAATAAAAATAGTGCAAAATTTATTTGACTCACTGGTTAATAATCAGCAATTCACTACAAATGGAGGACAAAATAAACTGCCACAGCTTTTTTGAGGTTTTAATTTTTTTCGAGGTACTTATTATAAACGGTACTTTTAAATAAATTTACCTGTTTTTTGCTTGATTTGCATGATTGCGTGCTTGAACGTTAGCGGAGCTGGATTCAAGCAATTCTGCAAGCAATACAAACAAGCAAACTAATCCGAAATTGTGGTACTTTTTATACAATTCTGATACTTATTTTTTCAAAATTCGTTAAAAAGTACCGAAACAAGACGCTAATTTTTTTAACAAAATACAACTATGTTATTGTTTACATTTTTGTGTTAACTGAACAAAGTTAAATATAACTGTCACTTGAGTATGATTTGCAATTACTGTTCAGTGGCAAAGTGACAAGCAAAAATAATAAAAATGGTTTTGGAAAGTACTATGATATGGTAAGTTTTTATTAAAAAAATAATAGAAAACCATTTAAAATTAAAAAAAAACTTGTTATAATTTCCATAGTTTTAAGTATATAGCTTTAAAAATATATCGAATTTGTGGAGAAATAATAAATATTAACCCAAAAACTGTGTGAAATTTTTTTTTCAAAATGACGCTTTGTGTTTTCAATTTGTTTTATAATTATTTTACCCATAATTTCATAGTTTTGATAACAGTGATTACCAACGCAATGGTGATTACTTTCCTACCCGTTTGAATGTACAAAAAGATGGCATAAATTTGGTGTGCTTAACAAAAGTACGTTCCAACCCCGAAAATAATGTTGGCCTGATGACAATTTCAAAGTAAGTAGACCCACCATTTATAGTTTTTTTTTTATTTAACAATATTGCTATTTTAGTACTGTAGAAGTTTTGGCTACTTTAACTAGTGATGTTGGACGTATATTTTCTAAAATGCATTTGGTACAACCCAAGGGAGAAATTAATCTTTTGACCGGTGTTCGTATTGCTCATGTAAGTTTTGGCTATTGAATTACCCAGAAGATTTACTTTATTATTTTTTACTATTTCTTTTAGTTGGTTTTGAAACATCGCCAGGGAAAAAATCATAAAATGCGTATTGTTGTTTTCGTGGGTTCTCCCATTAAAAATGGGGAGGGTGAATTGGTCAAGTTAGCCAAACGTTTAAAGAAAGAAAAAGTCAATGTCGATATCGTCAGTTTTGGTGATCATGAGTGTAACAATGAAATTTTACAAGCCTTCACCAGTACCTTAAATGGCAAAGATGGTACGGGTTCCCATTTAGTTTGTGTTCCCCGTGGTTCTGGTTTATCCGATGCCCTGTTATCTTCGCCTATTATACAAGGTGAAGATGGCTTGGGTGGGGCTGGTTTGGGTGGTGCTGGTTTCGAATTTGGTGTTGATCCTAATGAAGATCCTGAATTAGCTTTGGCTTTACGTGTCTCTATGGAGGAACAAAGGCAACGTCAAGAAGAAGAACAGCGACGTGCTGGTGGTGGTACTGAAACAGAGGCTGGCAGTGCTGAAAAATCTACTGCCAGTAATACAGCTACTGTTGCAGCCAATGCAGATGAGCCAAATTCAGAGGAAGCTATGTTACAACGTGCTTTGGCTATGTCAACAGAACAGGTTTGTTGTTTGTGGTAGTTTCGAAAAAAATATTATTTCATTTTTTTTACAGAGTGATGATAATTTGCCTGATTTTGCTAATATGACTGAAGAAGAACAAATTGCTTTTGCCATGCAAATGTCTATGCAAGATGCTGGTAAGTTGAAAAACATTAAGCTTTCCACCAATTTTTTTTTCATATAATATACAGTGATGGACATAATCTTTCTTTGATAACATCTTCTTTAAATATCTTCCGAAACTTAACAACGAGAGTTATAAAAAAAAAATATATATTCTTTTTCGAGTTAATATTGCCATATAATATATATAATATGGACCATATTTTACAACAAAAAAAGAATTTTTTGAGAGCCTTTTCATATGAAACTGCAGTTCTTTGTTGGATTTTTTTTTTATAAAATCAATGTTGTTGTAGTTGTAACAACCTTAAAATGAGAATTTACAGATAACAATCCTCTTAAAAGCCATAAAAGCAATTCCTGCTCGGATAAATCCGAAAATTCTAATGGCTTTGACTGTGTTGCCATTAACTTGAACAGTACTATTATCACGTTTTTTCTAATAAACCGGCACATATTCCCAATGCAGTGAGAACCAAGTTATACCGCCTATACTCAGTCGTCAGAGTCTCTTCAGCGTTAATAGGGATCACCATTTCTAAGGTGGACTGTGGATAAGTTTGGTGTTATTACGGGAAATTTAAATATATTGAGCCTTGCGCTATTTTTTGCTAATTTTAGCAACGCATGTCTACTGATTTGTAATACAACAAAATTAAAATTGGAAAAAAATTAGTAACAGCTTCTAAATTTTACTCATTTGCTAAAATTAGCAACAATTTTACTAAATATTAGCATCACTCGAAAAAAACCCTTCATTTAACAAAAAAAGCTGTAAAAGCTACTTAACATTTTGCTGTTATTACGGGAAATTTAAATATATTGAGCCTTGCGGTATTTTTTGTTAATTTTAGCAAACGCATGTCTACTGATTTGTTATACAATGAACTTAGTAAAAAAATTAGTAACCGCTTCTAAATTTTACTTATTCGCTAAAATTAGCAACAATTTTCAGAAATTGATAAAACTTGGTCCATCGACTAAAATACTCACGCTGAGTTCAATGGCGCAATTATTTTGTTTACGCCTTAACAGTGGGCGTGATTTTAAAGTTAAAAAGGTTTTTTTACAGTACTTAAAAAGTACTCATCGGAATTGGATAAAGGGTATATCATTATAAAGCTTATAAAAATTCCTTCAATTCGATATATAATATCCAGAGATTTAGGCGCATATTTTCCATTTTTAAGTGCATGAAATTCCTTGCCCTACTGATTACAATGGCGTACTTTATTTTTCGGTTTTCCATTTAGTTTTTTATATACAAAAATTTTGAAATGCAATAAAATAAATTTTTTGTGGTGAAATGTAGGCACAGGACCTGTGTTCATATTTAGGCTTAAACTTTGATGCAAAAAACTTGATATTAAAACCACTATTCGCGTTTTAGATGGATTTTTAAGGTTTTAGCCAATTGAATTGCTGAAAGCAAAATCGGCCTTAATAAGTAAATTAAAAGGAAAATATTAAAAAAAAACTATTCTTCTATAGCGGCCTATACCTTAAAGTCCGAAATGTATTTATTGCCATAACTTTTGCAAATGGAAACTTTTTTGCTTGAAATTTTGCAACAACAGTTTTTAGAGGTGACCCCATATTATACAAAAAGTTGGACTTTGGGGACATCTTGGAAAGCTATGCTGCCATATAAAATTTTTAAAAACTCGTAATTTTAACGTATAGGCCGCTATAGATGAATACATTTTTTTTATTGAAATATTTTCCTTTTAATTGCTTTCTTACTAAGGCATTACATTTTTTGAGGTCGATTGTACATTCGGCGACTAAATTCGCTGAAATAGCAAAAAACCATAAAAACCTATATAAAACGCTTAGTGGTTTTATTTTTTGAAAAATTTTTTTTATAAAAAACTGAATGGACAACCGTCAAACTTTAAAGACATTTAGCGAAAAATCTGTACCATTGATCGAAAAATAAAGTACGCCATTGTAATCAGCATGTCCGAAATATATAGAACTGATGGTAAGATCTCCATTAATTTTTTGAGTGTCATGCAGTGTAAATACTCATTCCCATCTCTGGATATTATATAATATTATATATCGTGATATATCCAGTGATATATCATGTTCAAATCCGATGAATACCTTTTAAGATAATTATAAAAAACTTCTGCAACTTTAAAGACCCGCCCACTGTTAAGGAGGTGTGACCAAATCCTTTAATAATGAAGTTTTTCGCTCAGCTTCAAAAACCAATCAAAGTCGGTACGTAGAATTCTAAAACTTTTTTTATGTTAAACCGTTTTTTTATATTTTATCGTGTAATAATTTAAAAAATAAATTTTTATTTTATTTCTATCAGATGACACTGTTACACAACAAGCTAAACGCCCTAAAACTGAAGAGAATGCTCCCATGGATGTCGATGAAGATTACTCAGAAGTTATTGGTGATCCAGCATTTTTACAAAGTGTTTTAGAAAATCTACCTGGTGTAGATCCACAATCTGAAGCTGTACGTGATGCTGTAGGCTCTTTAAGCAAAGATAAGGATAAAAAGAGTGATGGAGGCAACTCAGATAAACAGCAGTAATTAAATAGAAAAGATTCCCAAAAAATGTTTTGAATCATTTATATAATAAACATATATTCATATTAATTTAGGACCTGTTTGTAGATAACAAAAATATGCTAGACAAAAAAAAAACAAAATTTCATCAGTTTTCACACAAAAAATGTTTTTTTTTTATCTAGCCTGTTTTTTATATCAAAAAGCATGCCATTATTTTTTATAATTCATTTAAACTGTGTGGCCCAAATAAATCTCTAAAATTGTAAAAGAATTTGGTCACTTATACAACAGCTGCAAATAAACTATACTTAAAATCTTCAAGTCTGTGTTTATAAGGAGTATCCGTGGGGGGAAGAAAAAAAGTACTTTTTGTGAAATTATATTTTTTTTAAATGGAATTTTTTAGAAAAAGCGAAATTTTTTGGAGAAAGATACTTTATTTTTACAAAGTACTTTATGGAAGAAGGTACTTTTTTTGAAAAAGTTATTTTTAGGAAAAATTTTTTGGGTAAATTTTTTTAGAAAAAGGTACTTTTTTTGGAAAAAGGTACTTTTTTTGGAAAAAGGCACTTTTTTGGAAAAAGGTACTTTTTTTGGAAAAAGTTACTTTTTTTGGAAAAAGGTACTTTTTTTGGAAAAAGGTACTTTTTTTTGGAAAAAGGTACTTTTTTTGGAAAAAGGTACTTTTTTTGGAAAAAGGTACTTTTTTTGGAAAAAGGTACTTTTTGTGGAAAAAGGTACTTTTTTGGAAAAATGTACTTTTTTGAAAAAGGTACTTTTTTTTGGAAAAAGGTCCTTTTTTTGTAAAAAGGTACTTTTTTTCGAAAAAGGTACTTTATTCGGAAAAGGTACTTTTTTTGGAAAAAGGTACTTTTTTTGGAAAAAGGTACTTTTTTTTGGAAAAAGGTACTTTTTTTGGAAAAAGGTACATTTTGGAAAAAGGTACTTTTTTTGGAAAAATGTACTTTTTTTTGGAAAAAGGTACTTTTTTTTTGGAAAAAGATATTTTTTTTGGAAAAAGATATTTTTTTGGCAAAAGGTACTTTTTTTGGAAAAAGGTAATTTTTTTTGGAAAAAGCTACTTTTTTTGGAAAAAGGTACTTTTTTGGAAAAAGGTAATTTTTTGGAATAAGGTATTTTTTTTGGAAAAATGTACTTTTTTTTGGAAAAAGGTACATTTTTTGGAAAAAGGTACTTTTTTTTTGGAAAAAGGTACTTTTTTTTTGGAAAAAGGTACTTTTTTGGAAAAAGGTACTGTTTTTGAAAAAAGGTACTTTTTTTGGAAAAAGGTACTTTTTTTGTCCCCTTTTTGCCCCTCCCGATAAGAATTTCCCAAAATGCCGTCTCAACGGACGTCTACACCGGTCGAGGAACCTACATACCAAATTTCAACTTCATAGCTCCAGCAGTTTAAGCAGGCCGTCAAGGGGGAGACTTTTCCCCTTTTTGCCCCTCCCTGTAAAAATTTCCAAAAAATCCCGTGTTGGTGGATGTCTACGATAGTGGAGGAACCTTTATACCAAATTTCAACTTCCTACCTCCAGCGGTTTGGGCAGGCCGTCAGGGGGTTCTTTTCCCCTTTTTAACCCCCATTTTTACAACGTCCCTGTCCAAAATTCTTGAAAGTACTTTCTAGAAAAGTTAGCCCCTACTCCAAGGAACACATATCTAAAATTTCAGCTTTCTAGCCAAAGGGGTTTTGGCAGGCCGTCAAGGGGGAGACTATCCCCCTTTTTGCCCGTTCCGGTAGGAATTTCCAAAAATCCCGTCTTAGCGGACGTCTACGCCGAAAGAGGAACCTACATACCAAATTTCAACTTCCTAGCTTCAGCGGTTTGGGCTGGGCGATGTTGAGTCAGTCAGTCAGTCAGTCACGTTATTTTTTATATATAGAAGATATTAAACTTCAAAAAGTGTCTTGTAGAATCTGGAAGAATGTGTTTTACAATTTATCCTTACGACCATTCTCAATCGAAATGAACCTGAACACCGCTCAAAGTTTCCAGGTACTTTGAAAAACGAATTAAACATTTTATTTTTAGGTGCATTTAATTAAATAGCACTACATGTTTTATATTTTTTCACCAATAAATTATCACTTTACAATCTTAACATATTTGACTAAATTATAAAGCTTAAGGAGCTGAAACAAGACAAGATTAAAAGTGCATTTACTTCACGCCACGGTATTCGCGCATGTGATACAAAACCCAGGCAGGGATGAACAAAGAAGCAGCGCACATACCACCACCAAGAATCACTTTTTCCTAAAATTATAAAAAATATAGTTAGTTTTTTCGGTTAAAGTTTTTATGTGCAACTCTCCGATCGGGTCCAAGTTTCTATCACAATTAAAACTTTATTGGGATTCCAAAACAATATTTAGTTTTTGTCGGCCGGACCTATCTCGGGAGTTATTTCGGTTCAAAGTTTGAATCTGGACTTGTATCTTCGTCAATAATAATCGGAATTGGACAATTGGAAAGGTATTTAAATACCATCCATGACACCATATACATTAATCCATTACGGACCAATTTGAAATTTTTTATAAAGTACAGAATTTAAATCAAAAAATGGATATGAAGGAAAGATATGGAAGAACACCCTTAAGCCAGGGCAAAGGCCGGTTATACAGAAACGACGTTAGTCAGAAAAACACATCTTTTACTTTGTATTTAAGTTTTAAAGTTATCTAGACAAATCTACGTTTTAACTCTGAACCGAAATTACTCCCGGAATAGGAATCTCAGACAAAAAAATTTGTTTTTACTCAGCCGGAAAACTATCTGTTTGGTTTTTCATCGCCATGTAATCAAAGGCTTACGTAACCTCTATTATAAATTTTAAGGTTTTTGATACTTACAGCTTTTGATACTTTTTGTGTGGGTGGTGAAGAGATCACTGATTGGCAACGACGTTGTACTGCATTGCGGATGGCAGGAGCCAATAATTGAGCAGCAGATCCTTGGAACATTTTCAATTGAATTTTCTCGGTTTGGTCGAACGAAGCAAAATTTAACTCTGAAACAGAGACACAAGTTGAGTGGCATTAAGTCGATGAGCCGCCGCCATCTACTTTTTTGAGATTCGAGCCGCCGCCAATATAACGGCTTGTTTTCGCTTAAGCTGCCTACACACTAGGGAACATACTTGAAAAAAGAGAGCATTTTTTGTGAATGTGTGAGTGCGTTTGTGTGTGTGTGCGTGTTGAGAGCGTGCATTTCGTGTTTACAAAATTTTTTGATATTTTTTGTTCCCTCAACCATGTTCCCTAGTGTGTAGGCAGCTTTATGTTTGTTTTAAGCTGCCTACACACTAGGGAACATACTTAAAAAAAGAGAGCATTTTTTGTGAATGTGTGAGTGCGTTTGCGTGTGTGTGCGTGTTGAGAGCGTGCATTTCGTGTTTACAAAATTTTTTGATATTTTTTGTTCCCTCAACCATGTTCCCTAGTGTGTAGGCAGCTTTATAACTTGTAGTGCCAGCTTAACCGATACTTTTTTTTAATTTTCTTATTATCTTTGAATGTTGCTTCTAAAATGTTTTTTTTAACTTATTGTGCTTTCTTATACTGCATTTAGACTGTTGAAGAACTACCTAGTTTTTTGATCTTGATAGTTTTTAATTGTCAAAATGCATATATAAAAAACATTCAAAAGTTAGTTTTCTACGAAAACTAGGTAGTTTTTGCTCAGTCTAAACATAAGTCTAAATTCCTATGAACGTCAGATAATCAAAATGAAATTCTTCAACTGCCGCGGTTAATTTGCCAACATGTGTGTCGTCCGGGTGTTCGGTGGTAAACAAAGTTGTTCAATTTTGAATAAGGTTGCGTTTACACTTGCATCGAAATCCCGAGATTTCGCTATTCACCACCCTCAAAAAACAATGAAGGAAAGCATATAAACTTTAAATTTTTAGAAAATGTATTTATTATAGCTAACTACGTGTGTTTTATTAAAAATTGCACATTTATATGCTTTTCTTCATTGTTTTTTCAGAGTGGTGAATAGCGAAATCTCGGGATTTCGATGCAAGTGTAAACGCAACCTAACCTAAGCTGCCTACACACGAAGGAACATTCGTCAGAAAATGGGCATATTCTAATAGACCCTAGAGCATGCTGCACAGCTTGGCTTGATGGTGCCGTGTATTTGTTTTTGTAATTTCCATCAAACAAGGCATTACACATTGTAACATCGTTACATCGAGCCAAAAAGTGATTCTAAGTCGACCGGTACACTAAAAGGTGGGTCCAATATTTTTTGGTGTAAAGGCTTACACGCGAGAGAAAACTGCTAGAGATTTCTTTTCTTAAGCCAGTCCAACTTCTTATTTATACGGTATTATTTACTTAATATTATTTTAGCAACGGGATCTGATTTTTGTTAAGGCTGCGTTTACACTTGCATCGAAATCCCGAGACAAAAACTAGAATCTAGAAACTAGGCTTAAAGCCTATATGACACTTGCTAGTTTCTAGATTTTAGTTTTTTGCACCATCAATGCAAATCATATGAAGGGTACTGCATTACCAACATCAATTTGGCAGTTTGATAGTTTTTCGATATAGTTATTCTCTTCACACACATTATTTCTCACATAATGAAATTCGTGCTCTCTTCTATTTTGGATTATTAATACTGAAACTAGCAAGTTTCATATAGGCTTTACTGAAGCTCAGTTATTAAAATTAATTGCAAATAACTAATATTTTTTTTCAAATAAATAATAATTTTAATAATTAATCTTTCATGAAAATCTCTAGATAGTTCCACACGCAAGATTTAAATTACTAGATTCCAGAAAATCTTGAACAAATTATCTTACAGTGAGGTTACACGATCAAAATTTTGCTTTCAAGTTGATAACACATACTGCTTGTCAAATTCAGTTGAACTTGAAGCTGTGACGTAGGCTGCATGCAACTTGATAGTCAATTTTGCTTTCAAGATGCCGTTGTCAAGGAAAGAACTAAAAATGCTCGCCTCTGTGGGCTGTTTCCGCACTGTAGGCTGTTCGAAAATACTTTATACTTTTCTTCACATATTCCACATATTGCTGAAAGTCATGTATTTGTACGTAAGGGGCGGGACAAAAAATCTGCACTTAAGCCCAAACCACATAGTGAAAGCGCCAGTGGACAGTGGCAGTGCTGTCAAACTTTGTTCTTAAATTTCGCGAAAACGATTTAATATTTTTAAAAAATTCGTAGTAGTGTATTTTGTTTAAAAACAGCTCTTGTTTATTTAGAAACTTTTCTAATTTCTCAGCAGTGACAAATAGAGAAGATACAAAAACTGCTTTATCGACAAAACGTCGCACTGCGGTCGACACTGCTTTTATAGATAAACGAAAACGTATCATCCGTTTTTAACATAGACTTTTAATTTTCATTGTTATTAATTACACTGTGCTAGTTGAAAAATCCATCAAGCGGGGGACCCGGTAATTCGAATAAGCTGAATCAAGTGATGCTAGCCATTTTTCTAGATTAGCTCTTAAAAAAAGATATTTGTGTTTGAAAATTCTGGGTCCAAGGACCCCAAAAAAAGCGATTTATCTAACTTTTTGACCATTTATTTTTACCCAGATTTTTTGTTATTTCTCCAGTCAGCTTTGGGTTAAAAATTATCAAAATCGGTGCAGCCGTTCAAAAGTTCTGAGTGAAAATGTGACGACACTTCGAAATTTTGCATACGAAATTAAACATTTTATTGCTTCGTTAAATGTACTGAAATTTGTATAGAAGTGAAAAATTTGCATAAAGGTTTTTATGGTGTTCTCACATTTTCAATCACAACTTTTGAACCGCAAGACTGATTTTGATTATTTTTAATACAAAGCTTCTTGGTAGAGTAACAAACAACTTAGGTTGCGTTTACACTTGCATCGAAATCCCGAGATTTCGCTATTCACCACTCTGAAAAAACAATGAAGAAAAGCATATAAATGTACAAATTTTAAAAAAGCACACATAGCTCTAATAAATACATTTTATAAAAATTTAACGTTTATATATATATTTAATCCTTTAATTCCCAGTGGAACATAGGGCGCGTTTATATGCTTTGTTTCATTGTTTTTTGAGAGTGGTGAATAGCGAAATCTCGGGATTTCGATTCAAGTGTAAACGCAACCTTAACTAAAAATTAACGGTAAACAAATTAAAAAATCGAGTGTTTTGGGGGTGCTTGGAACCATAATTTTCAAACTCAAATACGTTTTTTTTAACAGCTAACCTAGAAAAACGGCTAGCACCACTAGATTCAGCGTACCCGAATTAGCTTTACCCACTGGGTCTCCCACCTGTAGGGGAAAAAGTCTCCTTTTCGTGCACAGTGTTATTAGTTTTGCACAATTTTTAATTTTATCACTTAATATTGTTTGTATTATCCCTTTTGATTAGTTTTTTCCTATTTTTAGTAAACACATCATGCAATATCAGCTGTCAAGTAAATACGGCCGTCCCGCCTCGTTTTATTTTATTTATTTTATTCCTTCATTTCCAATGATCTAGCCTATTGGCCATAATCGATTTGTTTACTTAGGATATTTTCTACAAGATAGGTTGAATCAGCTGATTCGTCACGTTACGTTTACGTATGACTAATTCTACCCTAATAGTGGACTGTGAAATACATGACATGACGGTGTGTTGTCACTAATTCATAGAAATGGCAAAGGCAACTCTGTTTCAAAACTAAAGCGGGGAATACACTAAGGAACATTCGTGAAAAAATGGACATATTTTTCGAATGTTGATTTGTGTATGGTAATGTTCGTGTCGACATTCGTGCAATTCGTGTTTACAAAATTTTTTGATATTTTTTGTTCCCTACTCAATGTTCCTTAATGTATTCGCCGCTTAATGGTGGTCTTGGCTGTAAACGTATCGTAAAACTTCTAAATACGTTTTTCACCACTATGAACGAACGAAAAGCGTTAGATTAGCGGAAAAAGCGCCAGATTGGTAACAGTGCTTAATTTTCATCAAACGCAATTTTTTCCTGAAAACGTAATTAACGAAAAATTGTAATTTTTTTCACAAAAAATTCAATAAAATCTTAAATTTTCGTTAAAAAAAGGTATGAAAATTTAATTTTATAATACAAAAACTCAAAATTATAATAAAAGTAGAAAAATTAAAAAGTACAAATTTATTTTGTGGCTTTGTTGTTGGTTGATAATTTTTTTTCGTATAAATGACCGTTTGAAAAGAATAAGAGAAAGAAGAAAAAATGAAATTCAGTTAATTAAATGTTGATAAATATTAATATTCACATAAAATAAGAAAAACACTATTAATTAAGAACAAAATTACAAAATTTAACCAAATTCGTAAAAAAAATAAAATAGTTTTTCCATATTTTAATTCCATTACATTTAGTTTCCACACGTTGTGGATGCAGTCGCATCAACAGTCAAAGCAAGGCCAAAGGAATTTTGAGAAGTCATCGCTTTACAAGAACAATACGTCGTATCCGTTTCCTTTGTGTGTGTTTTTAGACTGCCCTAATCTGTTAGATTGTGTGTGTGTGTTAAGTTTGTGAACAAAGACTATCAAGGACATATTTGTTTCTTTTATAAACAACAACAAACAACAACCACCACTACGACTATTATGAGTACTGCAGCTTTAACAACAGCTACGGCTGTTTTATCTTTAGAACCATCAAGTTCTAATGAAGCTTCTTCATCCACCACAGCTAATGACACAACAATAACTAATCAATGTAATGCTGCTGAGTCTTTAGAACAAAATGTCATTGTTTCTACTTCATCTACTTCTACTCACCTGCCTTTAAATCCCGCCATTTGTCGTTATTTTCAACGTGGCATTTGCCGCTTCGGATCAATGTGCCGATTTTCCCATGACTTGACTGGTGGTGAAATCATAAACTTTAGCAACACAAATTCTGGGTCTTCATCATCCCATGAACGTCCCAGCACCAGTCGTCGTAATTGGGCAAATGCTCCAGTATTTATACCTAAAGCAGATCATTCGGGTGGAGAAGTATTAGATTCGGATACTGATCGTTCTTGGGCTGATGTTGTTGGTGCCGTTGCTGGACGTGTGGGAGGCTATGGAGATATTTTAAATGTTAGCGAACCGGGTTCGATTAATGAGATATGCCCCTTTGAGGGTGCTTGTCCGTATGGAATGTTTTGCGCTTATGCAATTCATTTAGAACTCTGTGAAATGTGCGATCTATTTTGTCTTCATCCTACAGACGAAGCCCAACGTAAAAAACACAAAAAAGAATGTTTGCAACAGCATGAACAGGCTATGGAATTATCATTTGCCATAGCACGTTCCAAGGATAAAACCTGTGGTATTTGTTTTGATACCATTATGGAAAAATCCGGACGGGAAAAACGTTTTGGTATTTTGCCCAATTGTAATCATATCTTTTGCTTGGAATGTATTCGCAAATGGCGTCAAGCTAAACAATTTGAACATAAAATTACCAGGTATTGGATTATTTTTAATTTATTTTAGATTTAATCTTTTTATTGGCTATTCTCTTTTTTTGTAGATCCTGTCCTGAGTGCCGTGTAGCTTCCGATTTTGTTTGTCCTAGTGCGTTTTGGGTGGAAACCAAAGAGGAAAAGGATAAATTGCTGGGTGATTATCGTAATGCACTTGGTATTAAAGACTGCAAGTACTTCAAAAAGGTAAGAACTTGAATCGGAAGTTTAAAAACTTATGTTTGAAAATCAAATAAACTTTTCACAGTACGATTCCTAAACACGTTAATGTAAAAACGTTTCAGATAAGTGTGCCTTAAAAATTGTAAACAAAAAGAAAAATTTAACAAAAAACCGGAAAACAGTTAAAATGTGATTTTTTCTAAATGAAGTTTACGAACCAGAAAATAATTACATTTTGCTTCAGGTGAAAAAGAAAATGTAAAAACAGCCCTGAATTTGGCATTATTCAACGTTACTAATGCTATGAAAAGTGTTACTAGATTGGCCGCCCCCGTCGCAAACAAGATTTTTAATTTCTACGGAACCAAAATATATTTAGTTTTTAATTCGCCTAGCCCTTTGTTTAGAGAAAGGCACGTTTTAACTTGGTTTTACTTCAATTTATTTTTTCAACTTCTATTTTTTGGGACAACTTCATGGCTGTTTTTGGATTTTTCGTTCACCGGAAGCATAATTTGATTAATTGTTTTGTTCATCTATCTCTTTAATAAGAAAAAAGCACATTTTAAGTGGTTTTTATTTAAATTTATTTTCCATTTTAATTTTTTTTCTTGCTGTGTCTTCTGCTTCAAACTTGTCATTCAACTCCAATTGATATTAAACTTTTTATTTATTTATTTATTTTGGAATTCTATGCACAATACCAATGTCTCTTATTACAGTATAGAATTATAAATTTGTAGTTTACAGTTTTTCGATATAAATATTATAAAAAAAAAAATTAATAACTTAATGCTAGAAAGATCAGAAATTTTAATTTGACACAAAATACATCGTGTTTAACTAGCGGGCTAAGTCCCCAGCTGACTGGGGACTTATACAAACCAAAAATTAAATTCGGCTGTGTCGAGTCTTTAGATACCCTTCATCCTGGTGTTCTCATTTCCGAAAATCTCTCAACTAAAATTTTGATCGGCAATATCTCGAAAAGTAAGAGAGCTAGAGGAAAAATGTTTACACCAGAGGTCAAAACCCGCCCAAATACCCCGATTTCAAAACTAAATTTCGACTTAAGTTGCTAGATTTTAAGATCGCGTTTTTCGTGGAAACTAAGCCCCCTAGAGAGAAAAGTGCTTTTATTTGGATTATCGCCCGTATCTTTAAAACTAAATGAGATAAATGAAAACGGAAAACAGTTTTGAAACAAGGGAGTCAATGAGTTATACATGGAAAAATAAAGGCGTAATTTGCTTTAATAAAATACCATAATACCCCGATACCGAAACTAAATTTCGCGGTTTTCTCGAAAACAGCCTCCTCCGTATCTTGAAAACTAAATCAGATAAATGAAAATAGTCAACAGTTTTGAAATAAGGAGGTCATAATGAGTTTTATAGCGAATTTACATTATGATCGAAATCGAGTTAAAAGTAGATTTCGACGGAAATCCAATAAAAATTTGGGATTTCAAACAGATTTCCCATAGGAAATGAAATCCCAATTTAATTTAGATTTCAGCGAAATCTCATCGAAATCCAAATTGAAATCCAATTTTTCTCCCATATTTGCAGAAAAGTAGGGAAGTTTGCAGAAAGAGTGGCAACAATAAGCAGCTGTTTATGTCACAAAAAATTAATAAATAATAAATTTTAATAACTTTAAAAAATTAAGGAATAACATAATAAAGTCTGTTATTTTTAATTGAAAGAAATATTTAATGTTGAAAATGGCTATTTTATTGTATCCGACGACGAGAAACTATGAAAAATCATTTGATGGCGCCGGCAAGACCACTGACAAAACATTGAATATTTTAGCTTTCTACTAATCATCCCTATAATTAAACACATTTCTTGGCAACTATAACATTGTATCTTTCATAATATAAATGATTTTTGTGTTCCGGCATTAAATAAAATGGTTTTTAGAAAATCTTTTAATTTTGGTTATTTTTTAAGGTTAGTTTGTTTACAAAAAAAATTGTTGTTGGTCGATCGAAATCCCATTCATCTGTCAAATATTCTAATGTAAATGATATATATTTCGAATTGGATTTCAAAACGAAATCTAGTGAAAATGTTAACAATGTAAATTCGCTATTACACGGAAAAGTAAATACGAATTTTGCTTTAACTCTTTCACTACCCTTGTACACTACAGTTTACACATCTTTAAAAGAATATATAAAATTTAATGTGCAAAAAAAACTTTATAATTTTTGCAAATAAGTTTATTAGGATCTTGGACTTCAAATAAAAATCATTTTATGTATAAGCAGTTCAACATGGTAATATAGTCGCGATATTTGTTAATGAAGACTAATTTTTTGAATATATAATAATCTCCGTAAAAAGGGGGTTTTGGTGTTTCTCCTAAACTAATGAAGATATATAATTGGAATTTGGCACATAGCTTCGTTTTATGGCGAGAATAATATCAATCAAAGAATTTTTGGCTACTCGAATATTTAAGGGGTAAAACGGGGCTCAGAAGTCTGAAAAAATCGATTTTCGAACGTCATTTTTGGTGGTTAGGAGGGGGAGGGTGTAAAATATTTTACATATTTTTTTATAATTTGAGGACTCGTAACAAGAATCTGAAGTCGAAATAAAGATACATCAGGAAACAAACAGTCGGTAGTGAAAGGGTTAAAAAAATGTTGATGGTCCATAACTCGAAAACTAAGAGAGCTAGAGGAAAAATGTTTGCACCAGAGGTCAAAACCCGCGGCCAATACGATACCGTTTGACTTTTCTAGATTTTAAGATTGCGTTTATCTTGAAAACTAAGGTGGTGTTTCTAGATGACGTTTTGCTTCACACGAAAATACAATAACAAAATACATGCAATACAAAAACAAAATACATGTAGTCACTCATTCGTGTGACAACGAACGTCTTCTAGAAACCCCATCTAAGCCTCCTAGAGAGAAAAGGACTTTTATTTGGATTATCGCCCGTATCTTGAAAAAATTTTTTGAAAAATTTTAAACCATAACGACCTAAGACAAAAACGCCGTACATGGGACCGAAAAAGACCGTGGCAGTTTCATATTAATGTATGAAAAGTGAAGGACTTTCTGAATTGCAGAGCTTGTTTCTGACTATTTTTGTTCCACACATTGAAAAAAGGTTTACACTTCTAAGTCAGAATTACGTCTAGATTATTTCTGCAAAATTTTAACCCATTACGACCCAGAACAAAAAACGACGTATATGGGACCGAAATAGACCGTGCCATTTTCATATAAACGTATGAAAAGTGCAAGACTCTGAATTCAAGAGCCAGTTTCGGAATATTTTTGCTCCACATATTCAAAAAAGGGTTGCAGTTCTAAGTCAGAATTACGTCTAGATTATTTCTGCAAAATTTTAACCCATAACGACCCAGAACAAAAAAACGCCGTACATGGGACCGAAAAAGACCGTGGCATTTTCATTAAATGTATGAAAAGTGCAGGACTTTCTGAATTGAGCCTGTTTCTGAATATTTTTGTTCCACACATTTAATAAAAGATTGCAGCTCTAAGTCAGAATTACGTGTAGATTATTTTCCCAAAATTTTAGCCTATAGAGACCCAGGAGAAAAAAACGCCGTGCATGGGACCGAAAAAGACCGTGGGTCTCTCATATAAATATAATACGAAATACGCAGCACATATTTTGTTATACATTATTATAAAATTTAAAAACATTTTAATTTATAAAATTTATTGATTTTTGTGAAAAATTTTCGATTTTTGTAGAATTCCCTAGTAAAAAAGCTTTTAATAAAATGTTGTGTAATTTGATACAATTATATCTAATCAGGTGTGGTTAATGTGATATCATATATTATTGTATATAATTGAATCAACATAAATAAATTTATACAACTTAGATCTAATAACATTGGGTCAATTTCCCTATTAAATTGTATATAAGTATATATAAATTGTTAGACCATATATAACCATATAAAATTTTATATAATTTGATAGGGAAAATGACCCAATATTATTAGATCTAAGCTGTATAATTTTGTTTAAATTGATGAAATTACATACAATTTTATATGATATCACATTAACCACACTTGATTAGATATGATTGTATCAAATTATATACCATTATATTATATCCATTTTTAATAGGGTAGTTAAATTTTTCAAAAATTTATCGATTTTTCAAAAATTTATCGAATTTTCAAAAATTTATAGATATTTCAAAAATTTATAAATTTTTTTAAAAATTTATAATTTTTTTTAAAAATTTATCGATTTTCGAAAAATTTGTCGATTTTTCATAAATTTATCGATTTTTACGAAATTTATCGATTTTTAAAATTTTTTTCGATTTTTCAAAAATTTATAGATTTTTCAAAAATTTGTCGATTTTTTAAAAATTTATCGATTTTTGAAAAATTTATAGATTTTGTGATTTCAACAAAAAATATATATGGAATATGGAAAATTTTAGAGGTGCTTTTACTTTACATTTTCATTCACAACTTTTAAACGTCTGGACTAGAGATGGGCACGTGAGTTAATTTTCACTCACACTCACTCACGCTCACGAGAAAAAAATTCTAATCACGCACAATCACTTACGACAAAAAAATTACTACTCACACTCACTCACGCTCACGTGAGTAAATTGAACTTTCAGTCACACTCACACGTGATTCACGTGAATCACGCAAATTCACGAAACAAAATAATATTCAATAATTAAGAAAAATTAAACTTGAAAATGTGCCCAGTATAGAGTTTGGGGATCGGAAATTCCCGGGCGGCATTTTCCGAAAAAAGTTTTACGGGAATCCCCAAGAAAAAAATTTTTTCCAATCGGTTTCAAACCACACTAGTTCTGCAACTGGTTCCACTACAAACGATTCCATGAAACTGGTTCCGGAATCATGACTGACGTATAATCAGTTTTAGAATTAGTTCCAGAACGAATTCTATTGCAACCGGTTTCATTTTGGTGCTATAGAAGTGGTTGCTTTTGGGACAATTTCAAACAAAAATCATCGGTATTAGAATTGAGAGTAGAATGGTCTGTAAAGAAAAGGTAGCTATGCTATAACCGATTTTTTTTGGAACAGAAGCTTTAGTGGGTAAGTAATTACTAGGGCAAGGAATTTCATGCACTTAAAAATGGAAAATATGCGCCTAAAATATGCGACTAAAAAAGAAAAATATGCATTAAAAATATAAGAAATATGCACTAAAAACTATTATTTTTGCAAAAATAATATGTTTTCAACTTTAGCATAAGTAGATCATCATCAATGATTAACCCATCAAGGCAAACAACACTGATGATGGTTTTGTAGCGAAAGCCGAAAATACGTATTCTGTTTTGCTGGCCTTATCGAATTCTTTCAGAATTTTTTATGCTTTGTAATTTGTGAAAATTTTATCATCTTTCTTTAATTTGAAAAATAACTTAAACAGAAAGTGATATTAATTTTTGATCTAAAATCGATCTAAAAATATTCATTTACCAAATAAAAAGATCAAAAATACATACCATTCATTCAAAAATAATGCACTTTAAAACTAAAAAATATATTTAAGTTAGTTATTTTGCAAAACAGACACACAACTCGAAGATTTTCCATAGGTCAATAAGGTTTTTAAGAATGTTTATTTTGATTGAATCAAAATATGAAAATTTAAATTTTTTGTATTTTTTTACAAAATAAAAAATGCTCCTAAAAATTAACCCCTAAATTTATAAACGCTTTGTAAAATTATAGGAGGTTTATTGAACAAATTTGGTATAAAAATTACGTTTTGCAAACCTGCTATAACTTTACAAAGCATTTATGAATTGAGAGGTTAAAATAAGCACAAATATGCATTAAAAATCACAAAATATGCATTAAAGACGCACCAAATATGCATTTAAAGTCAAAATATGCAAAAACATGCATTTTGACAAAATCGATGCCATTTTGTTCTAAATTTGATGATTCGGATAAATATTATTCGGATCCATATTAGTTTTGGACTATCGAGAAAAAACATGCATTTGCATGGAATACCTTGCCCTAGTAATTACCAATATCATATAAACCCGTATTCTACTCGTAAACGGTGTAAACCTGTATTTTTAACTTGGTAAATTATATTTTAGCTTGAAACTTGACAAGACCTAAATTAACTTGGCATAGATTTTTTTGACTTGATAAGAGAACTATTTAAATGTCTCACTGTTTTATAGAAATGGATCAATCGGAACCGTTACGAGACCTGGCCTATTTGTATTATTGGGGTGTGTTAATACTCCATAGGAGCAAAAATTTCCGTTTTACTCTATTTAGCTTAGTTTTCGAGATACATTTTTTAAAAATCGCCATTTTACAAAATGGCCTGTATCTTGAAAACTAAGCGTGATAGAGCATTAAGAGATGGGCATTGAGTGAAAACTTAAATTCAGGAAATAAAACGAAAAAGTTAATTCCTTAGGGAATTTAAAGAAAAATTTCATTCCTTAGGGAATTAAACGAAAATTTTAATTCCTTAGGGAATTAAATGCATTCAATTGTGTGAATTCGTTGACTAAAAGTTGAATTAACTAGAATTGAATGAATTCCTTGACCAAAAGTTGAATTAACTAGAATTGAATGAATTCCTTGGTGAATGAATGCATTCAATTTTATGAAGGCATTAGAAAAAAATTAATGAATTCAAAAAGGAGTTGATTTATAACTGGTTTTACCAAATCAGACAGTTCATATACGAAAGTACAAAATTCTCATCCCGTTGGTTTTTTGTACCTTATGTAATGTCTCGGTTTGAGTAGGAAAGTTATCATTTTCTTATTGTGGACAACTGAAGAGTAGAGTGATGTCTACGAAACAATTGTATTGTCTATCATGAAAATGATCAACCCTTTTTGAAACAACAAATAAAAATCTAATATGACAATATCATATTAGAATTTGGACTTGAGGTGGAAGAATATTCTAACTAAATATATGAAAATATAGAAAGTCCGAAAAAACAATTTTTGTATTTTTTAATGCAAAAATTAAAATAATTGTTAATGAATTCCTTTAAGATAAATCGAATGAAAGAAAAAGGAATTCATTCAATTCCTTAAGTTAGGTCAGGGAATTCATTCCCAAAATATAAATTCAGTTCAAAAAAAGGGAATTAGGGAATTAATTCTTCGAAGCTCTGATTTTATTGCAAATGCAAAAAAAAAGAAGAAATTCCCTGGTAATGATCATTACAAAAAAAAAAAAAAATATTAGTCTCAACTCTCACAACACTTTTTTAAATGTTTTTGTTTTGTTAATTTATTTACAGGGTGATGGAAAATGTCCCTTTGGTAATAAATGTTTTTATAAACACGCTCTACCAAATGGTGATTTAGTTGATGTTGGTTGTCCCAGAAAGGCTCGAAAAATGCATCGCAGTAATAATGAAATTATAAATTTGCTTGATGTAAGTATTAAATATAATAAAACTTAATATGCATAATTTTATGAAACTAAAGCTCGGTTTAAGGAAATAAAACTTAGGAAATCTAACCTATTGCCCTATTTCATTGGGCATTACAATGCTGCTAAAATCGGTCTTCAGATCTTAAGTAGTTTTTGGCCAAATAATAGTTTTTTATAAAAGCAATTGTATTATGTGGATAGAAAACACAATTTACTATTCTTTTGCTTTCAAGCGTTTGTTATGCAACAAACAATTCTCAAGCGAGAAGGATGTAAATTTTCGTAAATTAAAAAAAAAAAAAAACCTTTTAATATAGTAAAAAACTAAAAATTATATTAAAGGTCGGGCAAACATTATTGATAATAATAGAGTTTGTCTCTACTTGTGAAATGAGTTTTTATTTTTACTCCAAGACTCTTACGAATACCTCTAACTTAAAAGCTAGCTGACAGATTTTTCTGAAACTAAGCACAAAAGTTAGTAGTAAGCAAAACTAATTTCATGAATTTATTGATGTTTTGTGCCAATTTCGCAAAATTTCACAATTTTTAAAAAACGAAAATAGCCATAACTTCTAAAACCGAAATTACTGGAATATTGGATTTCTTGATTCTTGAACCTTTATTATGCTATATCGCCTAAATAAAGCCGTAAATCAAAATTTTAAAATTTGTGTCATAGTTAGTTTTCAATGGCAAATATATGGTATAAATATCAATATCAGAAAAAAACTCTCTTACTGTATTAAAAATTTTAGTTCTTTTGTACAAATTTGAGATTTTTAAATTTTATTTCAGCAGTTCTGGTTATTTTGCGATGAGTTAACGGGTGTTTTTGTGGAACATAATTTTGATTTCTAAGGCACATACGTCTTTTAATAGTGTCCTCATGTTGGGCGCCATTTCAAATGTTTTCAATACATATAAAAATAAATACCAATCTTGAAGGCAATAAGGGCTATATTCTATAAAAACGAGAAGAGAACGAAACTTTATTTAATAATTTCTAACATAAGGGTGATATCGTCAGTTAAAATGCAAACAACGTAACATCACTATTCATAGATTTACAGGAGAAGCAAATAAATTGTAAAACTAAAAATATTTCAGATCTATACCCGAGGGAACAATTGTTTTTGAAATAGTTTTTCGAGTTATATTTGAGACGCTATTTTGAATTTGTGTTTTCTGAAACAAAATGATGTATCATCAATTAAAATGTTTTCCTACAGAAAGTAAAACAAACGTTACCCATCAAAAAAAAACCGATGCATTCTACAAGAATGCATTTTTCACTGCATATAAAGTAGCTATATATGCTGATTTCTTACTTCCAATAAACGTATTTTAAATGACTTCCAAAATGCCATTAATGAGCACAATTGAACGACAACGAACCGTTAATTTTAAATTTTAAATTGCATATTCTTATTATTGTTAACCTACAACATTAATCCATGTTGATAGTAAATAATTAGGCATATCTATTTATCTATTTTATCTATTACAAAAACAGTCTAAACAAAAGAAATTGACAAGTACTTTCGTCAAAAATACATGTGAAACAAAAACAAATTTTCGTTACTTTGCTTTCGTTTAGAGTATTTTCGTAATACATAAACCAGGGCTAAATTATATTTTCGCAGTATCTAGTGTGTTGAGGTATATAAATCTGTGATTCAGAGTTGAATAGAACCAGCTGCGATACTTTAAGAATTAAAGTTCAAAGCAACAGTAGAAATACCAGAGGATAAAAATAGCATTGTTAAAATTTCGTTGATGTTAGTCTAATTGAGTTGAGTTTACGGTAGCTTATTTGTTTCGAATTCAATATAAGTAGACCATCATCAATTATTAACCCACAAAGACATGGGTCTGTGGCGGGAACCGAAAATAGGTATTTCATCCTGCTGGCCTTATCGAATATTTTTAAATTTTTAGTCAACTCAAATCTAACAAAGAACATTAAAATAAAATATTTTCATATTTCCGCTATTACCAGATGGCGTCACCAGTGTGTCCGAATTTTTAAAGGTGGCACTATGTCTTAACCTCCCGATTTTTTAAAATGGCCCATATCTCAAAAACTAAGAGAGAGAGAAGCAAAATTTACGAAAATTTCGACTAACCCTAACCATGCAATACCCTCCTTGAAAAAGGTTATCTCTATCCAAAATTCGAATAAATTTTACGACTCAGTATAATTACAAATAAAACTGTAGTTTTACTAATTTTTTACCCAAATTTTGATTTGTTAAATTTAACAAAAAATGCTTTAAAATCAACAAATTTTATTTTAAGCCAAAAAACGAATACATTTTGTTAAAGTAACACATCTGTTCAACCAACAGACATATTATTTTGAGTGTAGTAATTAATAAAGCTATTGGTGTAATTTTTTAATCTCTCTTCTAAAAATATATATTTTTGTGCAATAATATAAAGTTCCTTAAACCTGGCTTTAATTTTCTTAATACAGTTTCTTTGTAAACTTCCATTCTTTCAGATTGTTTTATTAAGTTTTCATTTTTATAATTTTCACGTGTTGTTTAAAAAACACCTCTTTCAACATCTACACTATTTTAACCCTTAAATGTCGTTGTTTGTGTATATAATAGATTGTTTAATCTGTTAACAATTTCTTCTTCTATTTCGTTTTCCATTTTTCTGCATTTTTGATAAATTTTATGATAAAACAACAGGTGTGATATCCTAAGTGTCTGTGTTAAACTTAAAGAAAAAATGGCCCTTCAATTAAAATAAAAATGGTTTTCAAAACTTATGTAAAAATTTATCAAACATCATTGCCACCTTTAAAGACAAAACAAACTATTATTTTATAAAAAAAAGTAATTATTAAGATATTTTTTGTTAAAAAAATATATATTTTTTAAGCCACTAACACAAACAAAATTTAACTAAATAATTTTAACTTAAGTTAAACCATTGCAAGAAAACAAAGTATATGTTTCAAAAATTTATATCAAAATATAGTATAAATGTAATAACTTTAATTTAAGAACAAAAAACCAAAATCAAAATGTGTTCCCACAGACAACCAACAAGAATAGCTTTAATACACAAATGGAAACACATATTTCATACAATACTTATGTATATCCATCCATACACCATTTCATGTTGCGTTCGAAAAAACCTCCTTTTCTTGTTAATGAACATTTTAACTTTAAACAAGAAATTTTCCAATTTTCCAGATTTCCCTAATATTGATAAGAATAAAAATTTGCTTAAATATATGCTAAATTAAAAAAAAAAAAAAATTCATCAGAATTTCGTGTTAATGTGTAGAGCTGTGTAATTACAAGAACTACTAAAATAATCTTAATCTGCATCATTGTTTACAGGATTAAAATCATATACATACATTTTTAAAATGTCCGTCTGTGCAGCCACAAAATTAAAATATTTCATTCTTCGTTCGGTTTAAGCGAGGAATGTCGCATCTTTTCGATATTCGCAATATTGCGTGTTTAAAGCTCTTTTTCACATATATTTTAAAAATTCCAGAAAGGTGGAAACTCTTGTTCCTAAACATAGGCAATGTGGGTATAAAAAATTGTTAATTTTACAAGTACTTCAAAATCATATAAAAATAATTTTGAATTTTGTAAATTTCAGTCATAGAAAAATATTAACAGCGGTTTTCATAAGTTTTTGTTACGCACTCGAGTTTAGGCTTATTCATTGGATGTTCGCGAGTCTATTCATAAGTCTTTTGGATATCCTGTGTCTAACTAAAAATTTACCAACCCTGTTTTTGGAAAAAAGAAATATAATATGTTTATGAGATGAATAGGGTTTGTGCGTCGTTTAGTAAAAAATGTTATGAATAAGAAAACCTTATTCAGCGGATATGCAGTGTCTAAATTTAGCTTATGAATACCGCAGTAAGATTTCTTCTCCTCCGTTTCATCCCCTAAGGCCAAGTTTTTTGTATGTAGTTCAACTTTGTTTATTAGTTAAACACTGTTTAAACTAAATATGTTGTTTTTCACATATGGTTTAATTTACATTTAATTAAGGCTTAACTCAGCAGCATTGGCCAGTTAAACTAAAGTACAAATTTTTCAACACAAAACAGCTGTTGGACAATAACTTGTTTAAGCGATGCCACATTTGCAACTTATTGACAGATAAAATACTAAGGCCCCGTTTTTAGGATGTGGATTATCTTTAAGCATGGTTTTACGCAGTTTGTAACTGGAATACTTTTAAAATGTGATTTATCTTGTTTTATTTCACTAAAGAAATAAATTATAAACGAGAAAAAGTTTTTCCAGCAAGTTTTTGTTAATAAAACTTGGAAATGGCTGACAACCCAGCAAAACCACACATTACCAAATAATGGGTAAAGTAATGTATCGCCATAGAGTTGGACTGGTTACTTTACACCTTACTTCACTGATGAATTTTACAGGCGATGAGCCTCAAAATAATGTGTCATTGTTACCAGTATACTTACAAAAAAATGAAGAGTAATGGGTTACCTAGTTGCAGATAGATATTAAAAAAGTAATTGGTTACCCATATGATTACGAAGAGGCTGAGAATAATTGGTTACGCATATAATTATAAGGACTGAAATAGTAATTAGTAACCCTATAATTACACATTTTAAATAAAAAATTATTTAAGTAAATAATTTTTATATAATTAGCCCATTACTTAATGTTTCAAAATAATGATACATGTATGCAGTATACATTACAAAGTAATGCATTATGTAATAAATTTTCGGTACCTAATTACTTTATGATTCAAAATAATGATGAAGGTAAGGAGTATTATTACAAAGTAATGCATTATGTATCCAATTATCGGTAACCAATTACTTTATGTTGAACAATAATTATACTTGTAAGGAGTACACATTACAAGGTAATGCATGCGTTTGTCGCACCCATTACCAAAGTTTTGCTGGGAAAGTTCGTTTTCGGTTTAACTAAATCAAGTGAACTCGGCCTAAATGCTACCTCCATTTTATGCCAATTCCAATTGGATATAAATTATGTTCACACAGTCAATGTGGCAACATGAAGTAATTTTATATTTCTTAGACTAGAACTGAAAAACATCAAGCTCAGTTAAACTTAGTTTAATTTTGTTTTGAGTTTAACTAAACAGCCCATTAAACTAAGTTTAATTGGCATCCAAAAAACTTGGTCTAAATATGTAATGCATTTGGCCAATAAATAAAATTCCATTGTTGGTGCCTTTTTAAAAAGTACTTCTTTTTTGTATTCACAAAAACGGTATGAGAAAGATGCTTAAAAATTTAATTAGAATTTTGTAAATTCTTTCTGTGTAGTTTTTTTCTTCCCTAGAACTTAAATTTAATCAAAATCGGCATCAGCACTTCTTTGTGAGACGAGATTCATTTTCAGCATAGAAAATTATAAAAAAATTTCATTTCAGATGCCCGAAAAATGTCAGAATTACAATCACTAATTTCCAAGGATGGCAACTCCGCAGACCTTTCTCGTGTGACTTAATTCATTTTCAGCATCGAAAATTCTAAAAAAGAACAATCTTATTTCCGTAACTGATAAAACCCAATAATTTGCAGGACTGCGTTATTGGGAAATAAATAACGAATCGAGAAATTTTGCCCAATATTAGATGCAAAAAAAGACCAGAATTACAATCACTAGTTACCAAGGATAGCAAGCAAAACGAATATTGGTTACGATTTTCGTAACCAGTATAATATTGTTCTTTATTTCGGTTTAGTTTTTGAAAAATAACGGTTAATGTATTTCAATCGGTTGCGCATTTCAAATTGAGACGTTATTTTTAATGGTTACGGTATCTATCCAGGTGTAGCAATCGAAACGAATATCGGTAATGGCATTCGTCCTGGTATAATTTTGATCTTTATATAAGTCACGGTTTACGTTTTTGAAAAGCAAACCTAACAGCGATAATCATAAGTTTTAAATACGCACTCGATGTGCGCTACACACAACCAGTTCACAACTAGAATGTATTTTTTTACACTTATTCACTGGATGTTCGTGAGTCTATTCATGTCTTTTTGGATATCCTCTGTCTAACTAAAATTTTACCAACCCTGTTTTTGAAAAAAAATATGATATCGTATTAAGCTTTATACAAAATTGAAATTGAAAAAAAAATACATAAAGTACAATTAAAAAATTTTAGAAGGGAATAACTTAACTTAAACCAGAATAAAAAGTTTAAATTAAATAAGAATTTTCTTAATTGCAACAGCTGTTGTCAGAATTACCCAGCAAAATCCTTCATTACCAAATAAGTATAATAGAAATTCATAGCTCCTCACAACTTATTTTTTGGCGTCTAAACTCATTATTTTAGTTTGGCGTGGTCTTTTTATAAGAAGTCACGCTTACCCGCTCGCTTACGAAAAAATGAGAAGTAAGTAGTTATGAGGTTCTGAATAATAAGTGGTTACAAACATGCTTACAAAAAGTTGAAGTAAGCAGTCGGATAACCACTTATTTGATTCTTAATAATAAGGAGTTACACAAATACTATTAGCTTCAGGAAATACAATCAGAGAAATTAAAGTTTTTGCTAGTGTGTAATTTTAGTACACTCAACCAAAAAAGTCTGTAATGGCTACTGAAACTGTTGCTGTTATTACGGGAAATTTAACTGTTTTGAGGCCAGCGGTATTTTTTGCTAATTTTAGCAACACATGTCTGCTGATCTGTAGTACAATAAAATTAGTAGAAGAAATTAGTAGCCGCTACTAAATTTTAGTAAAATTTATGTAAAATGCAATTCAAAATCGATTTGCTAAAATCAGTTAAAAACTTACTAAATATCATAATTTTAGTACAATGAAATTAGTATAAATAATTAGTTGCAGCTACTAAATTTCAGTAAATTGCTGTAAACTGTAATTTAAAATCAATCTGCTGAAATTAGCACGAAATTGTACTAAAAAATAAAAAGACGGTAAAATCTAAAAAAAAAATTTTGTCTTTCGATTGTAACAAGCGTATAATTACTTCATCGTACTTGAAATTTGGAGTAAAAATTGCAAACGGTTCTCCAGTTATTGCCGTTTTATGCATTGGAGATGCAATAATATTTTCTGGGTGTTATTTCTAAACTAAGAATATATCAATAGTAACAAATATAAACTAAACAAGAATTGCAAAAAATCGAAAAAAAATAATTTTTAAATTAGTATATTTTTCTGCTAAATTTAGCACCCGGTTTTGAAAAATTAGTAAAATGTTTTGCTGAAATCAGCAGCGAGAAATAGTAAAAAATCCGTAATTTGTAATAAGAGAATAGCAAAAATGATTACTAAAAAAAATTGTACTAAAAATCAGTATAAAAATAGTAAAGTGCGATTGGAAACTGTTTACAAATTTTTTTTACTAACTTTTTTATCTGAGTGTACTTACCCGGTGTCTTCAAATGCAATAAACTATATGATATGAAATGTCAAAATCATTGCAGAGAAACCTCAAAATGATATCAATTGCAAAGTGGTGGAGAACACTTGACCATTTCATGGCTATGAAATATCATAGATTTTTGTCTCGAAAAACACAAAATTTTATCCAAAATTAATTTTTATATACAAATAATAAATAATTAAACTCATTCGCATTCTTATTTACCAAATTTTCAGTTATTTTTTTATTACAAAATAAAAATTAAAACGAAAAGTGACATTTGATGGCAGGCATCATTGCAAGAGCCGCTTGCATATCAGCGATATCATGATATTGCAATAAAATTGAAATTGAGTGTGTTCACTTGAGATGAGAGCATTTCGACAATTGCTTAATATCATTTTATTGCATGTCAACACACTAGGTTACAAAAATAATGTGATATTGGTAACTTATTTTTTAAACACTAACGGTGGGTCCTCATACTGCAGGTTTAAACTTTAGTTAATAGTTAACCCAAAAATTTGTTGTTGTTTTGTGTACATTTTTTTGACATTTTCTTTTGTTTATAGTTAAGTTAAAGTTAAACCTACAGTATGAGACCCACCGTAAGTCTTATTATTTGACAAAAAAATATGAGTTTTGACATTGAATTTTATGCAGTATACCCTAATTCTACTGATTAATATTTTTATTTAGATATAAGCAATGAGTAGGGCAAGGAATTTCATGCACTTAAAAATAGAAAATATGCGGCAAAAAAGAAAAATATGCATTAAAAATATAAAAAATATGCACTAAAAACTATTATTTTTGCAAAAAATAATGCACTTTAAAACTTAAAAATATATTTAAGTTAGCTATTTTGCAAACAGACACAGAACTGGAAGCATTTCCATAGGTCAATAAGATTTTTAAGAATGTTTATTTTTAAAAACAATTAGAAAAAAATTAATATTTTGATTGAATTAAAATATGAAAACGTATCAATTTTAAATATTTTTCTACAAAATAAAAAATGCTCCACCAAATATGCATTTCAAGTCAAAATATGCAAAAATATGCAACTACAAATCGATGCCATTTTGTTCTAAATTTGATGATTCGGAATACTTTAATACTCAGCCAGAAATTGACAAACATAATAGCGTTCTGAAAGCACTTTATATGGTAGTTGAAGCGTTATCAAAGCAACATATTTTTGGGTTTTATAGTGTTCTCAGAACACTAAAATGATAACCATGATTTACGGTCTCATGTTTGTATTTAAAGTATTTTAGAAACGTTGCAAAAGCAAAAAATATAGTGATATTAAAGCGTTATAATTTTTGTTTATAGATCGTTTTAAAACATTAGAAAAACTGAAAATAAAGTGACTTTAAAGTGCATTTAATACAAAAGTGGAGTGTCTTCCGAGAATTTTAAAAACGAAAAGTAGAGCAATTTTCCAGAAAATAAAGTAATTTCTTAGTACTTAAAAACATTTGTTATTTATTTTTTTTGTATGTATATTTAATTAGAACTTAAATTAGTTTTAAGTGATTACACAGCCAGCAAAGTTTGGATACTTTTTTGAGGGTTCTTATTCCACGATTCAAAACTTACTCAAATAAAACACATTTTTTTGAAATTTTAAATTTTTTTGTCGAAAATTGCTCATGCTAAAATGAATCATAAAAGACACAAAAATTTTAACCAAATTATTAAATCCAATAGATGGTTCAGAAATGTAAACAAATTTGAATAATTTGTGAACAATTCAAAAAAGGCTCAAAAATTTATTCATTTTTGAGCCTTTCAAATTTTTCTAAATCTTTTTTTAAGTCATTTTTGAATCAAAAAAGAAAGCTCTTTTGGATGAACCACTTTCATACAAAAATTTTAATTTTTAATAATATTTTTTGAGCTTTTTTTTGATTCATTTTTTGGCTTGTTTGCTGGCTGGGTAAGTTAAAAAATTATAGGATATTAAGAGAAATGTAGATGTGTCCAATTTTTTGGTGGTGTAGGGTTCTGACGACCTTTTGCTGCAGCCAACCAGCGACCAGTTTTTGATAAAATAGGTAAGATTGGCAGCCCGCGGTAACGTAAAGGAACGGGCCTAATGTAAGAAATTTAGATGAAAACAACACTGAATTAGGTATACAAATGGTGGAAGCTAAATGCATTCTTACAACATTTTATAATGAATCCATTGCTATTCCTCTTTTACATAAATAATTGTAACAAAACATTCCAGTCAGCAAACAAGCCCAAAAATTAATAAAGAAAAGCTCAAAAAATATTATTAAAAGTTCACATTTTTGTATGACAAAAGAGCCTTTTTTGATTAAAAAATTATTCAAAAAAGATTTTAAAAAATCCGAAGGTTCAAAAACTAATTTTTTTTTAGCCTTTTTTGAATTGGTCACAAAATATTAAAATTTGTTTACATTTCTGAACCATCTTTTGGAATTAATAATTTGGCTCTATTTTAGAAGGCTCATATTTTCGTCTAAAATATGAGTAATCTTTGATGAAAATTTCAAAAAAATGTGTTTTATTTGACTAATTTTTGACTCATAGAATAAGAACCCTCAAAAAATATCCAAATTTTGCTGGCTGGGATTTCAAAAGTAATAAAAATTATTTTCTTTCTTTTAATCAACAGTTGCAAAATTTGTTAAAAAACGTTATCCAAGCATTTTAAAGATGATATTTTCCAAACGTTCTCAAAACGTTTAATTTTTGGTATAGACAATGCTTTGAGAGTACTTCGTTTTTTGTACCATCATCAATTTCTGGCTGGGTATTTATTCCATATATGTTTTGGACTATCGAGAAAAAATATGCAGTTTGCATGGAATTCCTTGCCCTAGTAAAGAGCAACTATTACTGAGATTTTGCTGGGTTGAGTCACATAGTTTCTCTATAAATAATATGCTCTATGGTTTTACTTTGGCTTTTTAGGGGATATTTCACATTACCCGCCTATTCCACATTACAAAAAATCCTCGTTAATTATGATTCTGGGTTTAAAAATTCGGTCTAGCCGCATATAACACACTTTTTTATTGTTGTAATCATTAATCAAACATTTCATTAATTTTTTTTATTAGAATTTTTAGTTAAATAACAAAAATTTTATTTATTTAAATTTTCTTTTATTTTTATTATTTTTTTACGCACTCTTTCATCTTTCTTTCTTTTTCTCATTGTAGATCTATCTGTATGAATTTCTTGATCAACGTGATATGAATTTCCTTGATTTTTTTACAAGCACAAGTGATGAAAGTGATGATGATTCTGATGATTACGATGCTTAAATCAATATGAAAAGGTTTTTATTAAAATGAAACACACACATATATTGAAATTATATTAAAAATCTTAAAAATTTCATTGAAAACACATTTAAAAGTATTTAAAATATTCAGAATAACCAAAAAAAAAAAAAAAAAAATACAAGCTAAAGAAAAAAATATATATCTATTATAGAAAAACGGTAAAATTACAGAAGAAAACATAAATCCTGCTTGTGAAGTTATACTTAATAATGGAAAAATTAATTTTCAAAAAAAAAACAACTTTGTATAGAGTCCAAAATTCTTAGGAAAACAAAATAATACAACCACTTGTTCTTACCTTTTTGTCCCCTTCCCCCATTAGACCCTTTAAAATTCCACTTAATGCAACGAAATTATTAAAAAAAAATATTATAATTAGAGAAAAAACAATGTTTTAACTAACAAAACTAACATAACTACTCTTATGAATTTAATACACATTTTTTTCATTTCCGAAATTTCCTGAAATAAAAATGAGTGAGTTTTTAATAACAATTCAGTTTATTTTGCTATAGTTCTTTCTATATTTTCGTTTTAAATATCCATTTTGTTGGAAAATTATAGGCCTGATTATCTTTTATTTTCTTATTCTAGCATATTTGTTATTTTCAATATTTGTATTTATTAAAAAATAACAGAATTTAATAATAATTCTTATGCTTTGTTAAATTGTTAATAATAGGAGTACTTTTTTTTAAGAAATTTATTTTTTATATTTCAAACTATTAGTTGTTTATTAAATATTTTCTTTATAAAAAACTATCAAAAAATATTCTTCTTATATATTTTTCAATGCCAAAAGCCTGTGAAATATTTAAAATTCAAAATCTTAGTTTATAAATTGTTATTTTTTGTTGTATTGAAATAATTTGTGTTATCAAACAACCAGAATCTCGAATCTCTTTCATAATTGTCTTATGTATCCTTATTTTTATTTAAATTTAATTCCGTCAATAGTTTTCTTTATTGTTTTATGTTTTCCTATTTTGTTATTTATGCCTAAAAATATACCACAAATATTTAATGTATTAATATATTAATAATTTAAATAAAATAATAATAATAAAAAAAATAATAATAATAAAAAAAAAAAATAAATAAAAAAACATAAAAATCATACCAACCAACAAACTAAATGCTAACATTTCAAAATACCTCCAAATAAAACAAAAATAAATAAATATTGAACCTAAATGTGTACTAAAAAATACAAATTTGTTAAATTTACTTTATATATTAAAAACAAAATAATACATCTAATAATATAAAAATATTAAATTTTTAGTTATTATTAAATATATATTAAAACAAAATCAACTAAAATTTCAAATTATCTTTAAATTTTTCAAAAGAAAAAAAAAGAAAAATAAATAAAAAAAATTTTTTAATATTTTTAAAACCATGTCTAGGCTTAGCTTTATGGTAATATAATAAACAAATATTATAATTAAAAAAACTATTACTAATTATAAATTATATTTTAAATGTATACCACAAACTAAACCCTGCCCCTTCTTATACACACACACAAACACTTAATAAGGCTTTATTGATATTTTAAAACATAATTATAATTTATTAAATCATAAGGTTATGAACAAAATCGTATGGTTTAATCCGGTTCGAAGGACCAATGTTTACTACTTAAAATCTGTGTTTATTGATGAGACAACTAAAAAAGAATGTTTAAAATTTTGTATCTTTTTACAGATTTTGTTGACAGTTTTGGTCCGATTCGTAGGACCAATGTTTAGTTTACAGTTTGAGTTTATACAAATTGTTCTATTTCCGCCATATCTTATCAAAAGTTATTACAAATAATTTTCTTTGTTTATTGATTTACAACCCAATTCCTCAAGGTTTTTATTGGCAGCATATGCAAAGAAATAACATTTGTTTATAATAATGTATTTCCGCCAGATCTTATAAAAAACTAAATTTTATATTTTTTGATTGGTTACATCCTTATTTTTTTCTTAGTTGTTATTAACAGTATATACTGAAATAAGATTTGGCCCGTTTCGAAGGACCACTTTTTATTCCACTAACTCTTAAGTTTCGTCTTACCCCTCCAGATATTATTAATGCCAAAATTATTGTAAACAAAGATACTTTTTGACGTCATTTTATTTTTTTAATTTCTACTAATTTTGAATTAAATTTAAGTTAAAACAAAATCAAATATTAATACATCAAATTCAAAACAACCCAGCCAGCAATTTCGGAGCGCTCATAAATAAGATTCTTAAATAGCTCATAGAAATGATTATTGTTTTTTTGAAAACACTCTTTTTTTTTTTTTTTGTAGAATATATGAACCCTCAGAAAACAATCCAAAAAGTTGTCTTTACAATCTAAAAAGCTGTCTCAAAATGAGGGTTCATTTTTCGGACTCAAAGAAGGTTCCAAAATTATTTAAATTTATGAGGAAAATTTCGATTTTATACGTTCTTTTTTCTGAGTCATTTCTGAGTACACGGGGGCTCTTTTGGACAGACCACTTTCATAGGAAAAATTGGAAAAATGTTTATGTTTTTGGAGCTCATTTCTGAGTCATAAATGATCATCTTTGTATGCTGGGAATTAAGAATTTTCATATTTATGAATTTTCATTCAGCAAGTTTCATAACTTCATCATTTCATAGAAGAAAAAAATATATATAACTCGTAAATAGCGAAAGAACTTTCATTAAATTACTTCGCGTTTTCTCAAAGGTTTCCACCAAGGTTTTAAAAATTAGTTGTTGTTGTAGCAACTGTGCCTGGAAATATATGTATGTATGTATGTGTTATTATACTTCTTCCTGTTCTGCTGACTCGTCTAGATCCAGACCCTGGAACCGGGCCGCCTAAACCGGGTGATCTAAACGAGAGATGGCGATTCAGGTGGCCCCTCCGATAGCATCCCAGCAGGAACTGCTTCGAAAGTATTTGTCAGTGTTTCTTTACCTTCGTTTTCTCATGGAAATGTTGTATGGAGGACATTTGTATGCATCCTGTAATAGTCCTGAGGACAGAGTTTTGGCAGGTTTGGTGTCTTCTCCACTGGGTATCGCTGGCTCTAGGCGACCACACAGGCGCATCATAATGAATGTGAAAAATTAGTAAAATGTTTTGCTAAAATCAGCATCGAAAATTAGTAAAAAATCAGTAATTTGAGAATAGCAAGAATGATTACTAAAAAAAGTTGTACTAAAAATCAATATAAAAATAGTAAAAGTGCTATTGAAAACTGTTTACAAATTTTTTTACTAACTTTTTTATATCTGAATATAGACGTACCTAATAAGTAAGTGTAACATGTAAGTGAAGAATAACATATTACTAGGGCAAGGAATTACATGCAAATGCATGTTTTTTCTCGATAGTCCAAAACTATTACGGACTAAATATTTATCCGAATCATCAAATTTAGAAGAAAATGGCATCGATTTGTAGTTGCATATTTTCGCATATTTTGTCAAAAATGCATGTTTTTGCATATTTTGACTTTAAATGCATATTTTGTGCTTTTTAATGCATATTTGTGCATATTTTTCATTTTTAGGAGCATTTTCTATTTTGTAAAAAAATATAAAAAAATTAATACTTTTTCATATTTTGATTCAATCAAAATAAACATTCTTAAAAACCTTATTGACCTATGAAAATCTTCGAGTTCTGTGTCTGTTTGTAAAATAACTAACTTAAATATATTTTCAAGTTTTAAAGTGCATTATTTTTGCAAAAATAATAGTTTTTAGTGCATATTTCTTATATTTTTTATGCATATTTTTCTTTTTTAGCCGCATATTTTAGGCGCCTATTTTCCATTTTTAAGTGCATGAAATTCCTTGCCCTACATATTACTATGTAAGGACTTAATAGACATGGCCCCTGTTAAAATACAAGTTTTTGTAATAGAAAAATAAGGCAAAACTCATTAGCGGGTAATAGAAGGTTTTGCTGAGAATCAGTTACACGACTAATTTGACACCATTGAATACAGTACTAACTTCCAATAACCGAATTTTAATAATACTTAAAAGAAAACAATAGCTATGTGCCTAAATAGTAAAATTTCAGTTTATCAAATGGCATTTTAAAAATGTCGTATGTGTAGTTTTTGTTAAAATCCTCTAACCACTCCAAGACGGCTGAAAATTTTGGAAAATTTTTGTGGTGAAATGACCTCTAATGAGCAAATAGAAACTATAAGAATTAAAAAATATCGCAAAATGGCAAAATTGAAAACGTGGTGAAAAACAAATAGCTAATTTCTGAGGCTCAGTGGCGTTGTTAGGTCAAAACATAAATTGTGAAGCATTTAAATAAAAACCTCATTAAATGTTTCAAGATTTCAATGCAGTCACCTAAATTTCTTCATAATTTATACAATCGGAAACTATAACAATTCCTACTGAATAAATTCTTAACAAGTTAAAACCGGATCAAACTGCGATACGATTTTTAATAAAAGTATTTAGTTTTTGTATGATTCTCTAACATCAGGTGTAGTTTTTACAATTTGGTATTGGATTTATTGTAATTTCTTATTCAGGACATATTTTTTTTTTGTTAAATTAACGTAATATTTGTCTTATTATAAATTATAAGTTAAAAAAAAAAATTGTAAAAAACTTTGTTAGAAATTTAAAGTATTTTCATAGAAACTTTACAAAAATTTAATAATATTTGGGTAAAATGGTGAGTTTAATTTTGTTATCAAAAGTAGTTTTCATATTTTTCCAGTTACAATTTTTTTTTCAAGTTCATAAACATAATGGGTATAACTTTTTCTTTTTTTTTTTGCTTCAAATATCAAAAATTACGTGGCTACGAGTACGAGCCTTGGAAAAGTATATTAACAGGTTCCCACATTAAACGCGTTGAAGTTTGGGAGACAGATTTTTATTCAATTTGTTTTTTTTTTTTGCATTAGTCCTCATTAAATATAACAATTTTAATTGATATTAGCTAAACCCGAATTTGGCAAACATTAACACAATGTAGCATTAACAGTAGCGATTTCATATCGTGGTCCATGTAATGTTTTCGTCTAAAGTTATACCCCTCATAAACATTTCTATTAAAATTAAGTTTGGTACTATTTAAAACTATTTTTCAAAATTTATGAAATTAATTAGAGAAATATAGGCCCGTACTATAAAAGAGTATTTTAAATTTAAAGTCGACTTTATTTTTAATGATACGGTTTTGTTCATTTTGTGTATGAAAACCCTACAAAAATATTTATATTTTCAAACATTTTGATTGGTTGAAAATAAATTAACCAATCAGAATGCTCCAAAAATAAATCAAATCATGGCATACTACCACGCAATATTTTAACTAAAGTCGACTTTAACTAAAATACACATTTGAAAAATTTAGATACTAACGGTGGGTCTCATACTGTAGGTTTAACTTTAACTTAACTAAAAACAAAATAAAATGTCAAAAAATGTACACAAAACAACAACAAATTTTTGGGTTAACTATAGGGTTTGGGGAATTCCCGGGAAATCCCGGGAAAAGTTTGCCGGGAATTCCCGGGAAAATAATATATATTTCCCGGGAAAACGGGAAATTTTAAAAATATTAAATTTTTTAAATTGTTTTTGTTTCGAATAGGATTTTTTAATTTTAGTCATAAAAAACATTTTAAATACCAAAACAAAAATGTCATTGTTAAAATCTTTTAAAAGGTGTTTTTCTCGTAAAATAATTTCCGAAAATTATGGAAAATAAATAAAAAATGCGGGTTAGAATATTTTCTAAAAACGTTATAAAAATAACTTGTTTATTTAACAAACAAAAACGGGGGTTGAAACGTACCTTACGCTCGGGTTGATACAAGAGTATTAAATTTGTTGGCTTAACAAAACAAGAGCTCTAAGGCTACGAGTAAATGCCAAAGAGCGCGAGATTGTTTCGTTAAGCCAACAATAGGTGCGTTCGATGCACTTTGCACGTAAACATCCCGCCCCCCTTGCACGGGTGCAACAAGAGGAGCTAAAGAGTGAGTGCGAGGTACGTTAAATTTAAAAACGGGTGTATATTTACAATTCAAAACCTTATAACTAATTAACAATTTTTATAATTCAGGGAAAACTGAATTTAAATTAGAAGAAAAAACAAATACAATTAATTAAAAAATTCAAAAAAAAATTAAAAATTTAGGCAACTCCAATGGGTTAAAAAAAAAAAGAGAAAAAAAAACTATTTTATAAAAAAAATTAAAAATGTTGTCCAGAGTGGACGTTTATAACTATGGTAGCCGGTTGGCTACCGCTTCCACCATAATTCACCTGGGCTTTATTGCCACTACGGCTGCCACACTGGCACTGGTGCAGTTGTTGTAGCTGTTGTGGTTGGTGCTGTCTTTGTTGATGTTGGGTTTTCAACTACGGGTCGGTGAAATTTGAGGCGACGTGAGCTGTCAGATATGTTTTACCTACGGAGAAGAAAAAGAAAATAAACGGGTTAATTTTGTTCGGATACAGGTAGGAGAACAAGCTTCACAATGGGCCGAGTAAAAATGCCTGAAGCTGTTCTCACCTCGCAAACGCGAACTTTCTCATCGGGACCTTTAAAAACTTTTTCTATACGCCCTAACCTCCATTCATTCGGGGGTAAGTTATCCTGACGGATTACTACGATATCCCCTACCCGAAATTCCCTCTTAGGATATTTCCACTTCACACGTCTGTGGAGTTCCTTCAGATATTCTTCCTTCCATCGAAGAGCAAATTGATGGTGAAGAATTTTTAGCTTCTGCCACCTATTGGCATGACTGAGGGACAAATCGGACATACTGGGTTCAGGAGGAGCTAACAAGGGGGCCCCAATTAGAAAATGGCCAGGCGTTAAAGGGACAATTTCATGCGGGTTTTCATTAATTGAAGATAAGGGCCGTGAATTTAGGCAAGCTTCAATTCTAGTGAGCATAGTGGAAAACTCTTCATACGTAAATCTCTGAGAGTTGGAGATCTTTTTCAAGTGGGTTTTAAAACTTTTAACGCCAGCTTCCCAAAGTCCACCCATATGAGGGGCGCCGGGGGGTATAAAGTGCCATTGCACAATTTGACAATTGTTCTGGGAAAAAAGCTGTCGTTTAAGGTGAGAAAGAAAATGCTTTCGATCTACCTCCAGTAAATTAGAAGCACCTATAAATGCTGTCCCATTATCGGAATATAAATGGGAAGGGCAACCTCGTCGCGAGAAAAAACGGGTGAACGCTGCTAAGAACGTTTCTGATGACATGTCGCCAGTTGCTTCCAAATGTATTGCTTTTGTTGCAAAGCATACGAAAACCACTACATAGCCCTTTGATGTACGGCAACCTCTGCCACTATAAGATTTTATATCGAAAGGTCCAGCGAAGTCTAGACCTGTGTGCGTAAAGGGTCTCGTTAGAGAAGTTCTTTCTGGAGGTAATGCGGCCATAATTTGTTGTCCCGATTTCTTTTGATGTAATACACAAATAGTGCAATTACGAATAGTTTTACGGATTAAATTTTTAAGATTCGGGACCCAAAACTCCATTCGTACAATTCGAAGCACTAACGACTGACCACCATGTATGGTACTCTTATGTATATGTTTTACGAACAAATCCGTAAAAGTCGCAGAATAGGGCAAAATTTTCGGGTATCTTTCATCATATGTCAGCCCGGGTGCATGAACAATCCGACCGTTCATTCTAACAAATCCATTCGGGTCAATAAAAGGATTTAAAGACAATATATGACTTTTAGAGGGGATAGGAAGTCCTTTTGATAGGATCGAATATTCGGGGAGATAAATTTGCTGACATACGAGAACAAGCCGATCTCTTACGAATTTCATCTCAACATGAGTAATATCGGGAGTGTCGTATAAACGCTTATGTGTTCGCATAAAATTAAGACAGCGAAACCAATATGCAATAATTCTCATTGCTCGGGGTAAATCAGAAAATAATTCGAGAATATCAGTTATTTTCTTTGGGGTATCATGAGAAACGACACATTCTAAATGGGAACAAATATTTATCGATTTCTGTGGCCATGTATCCCTTGGTTGAGACAACCATTTTGGCCCATGCCACCATAAGGAGTTTCCAATCAAATCACGAGCAAGAGATCCACGACTTGCCAAATCGGCGGGGTTTTCCTTGGAAACAACGTGAGACCAATTCTCAGTTCCAACCTTTCTCTCAATTACTGCCACTCTATTCGCTACAAAAGTTGGCAAATGGCACGGGGGTTTCTGAAGCCAAGTCAAAACAATGGTTGAATCTGTCCAAAGGTAAATCTTTTCTTTAGGAAGATTTAATTGGCCACACAATGATTCAACCATGTTTGCCATTAATGCCGCTCCACAGAGCTCTAAACGGGGTAACGTCTCATATTTTACTGGAGCTACTTTTGTTTTGGATGCAAGCAAATGCGATTGTATCTCAAACGGGGAAGAGATGGTGCGAACGTAGAGTGTTGCAGCGTATGCTTTTTCGGAAGCATCACAAAATCCATGGATTTCATAATCATTATCGGGGTGATAATTAATCCATCGGGGTATTTCAATCTTCTCAATGTACGGGTAATCATCGAGAAAAGAGTGCCATTGAATCAACGTGGTAGAATTCAAGCACTCATCCCAATCTGTCTTGTCCTTCCATATTTGTTGCATGATCATTTTCGCAACTATAATTTTCGGGGATAGCCAACCGGCGGGATCAAATAATTTAGCAATTTCAGACAAGACTGCACGTTTGGTGACCACATTTCTACCCGGCTGCGAAACGAGTCTAAAATAGAAGCTGTCTTTTACAGCATTCCACCGCAAGCCTAGGGTTTTAGTAGAGCTCGCATCTGAAATTTTCAAGAAATCTGTTCCAAGCAGATTCTTGTCGGGTAAAGTTTCGAGAAGACGTATATGATTCGCGGTCCATTTTCGGAGAATAAAACCCGCCGACTCAAGAACTTTAATAAGTTCATTACGTCTTCTACAACCATCTTCCAACTCATGCGAGCCAGCTAGCACGTCATCAACATACATATGGTTTTTCAAAATTTCAGATGCAGCAGGACATTGAGCCTCACACTCACGGGCCAGTTGAAGTAGTGTCCGTATAGCGAGATAAGGGGCACAATTTACTCCAAACGTTACAGTTTTTAGCTCAAAGTCCTTTATATTCTCATTAGGATTACGACGGGAAAGAATCCTTTGAAATGTGGTTTGATTGGGGTGTACGAGTATCTGACGGTACATCTTTTCAATGTCCGCATTAAAAACATAACGATAAAATCGCCAACGGAGAATTAAGACCGTGAGGTCAGCCTGTAGGATAGGACCGGGGTAAAGAACATCGTTCAAACTCACGCCATTTGACGATGAATTTGATGCGTTAAAAACCACTCGAAGCTTGGTAGTAACGCTATCGGGCTTTATAACGGCATGATGGGGCATGTAATAGCTGGACGATTCATTAAAAGGGGGGTTTACCTCGCTACCATGTCCTAAAACCATATATTCGTTAATTACCTCATCATACTGCGACTTCAGTTCAGGGTTCCTCTGAAGCCTTGCCTCATTTCTCATAAATTGAGAAAGAGCTATATTACGAGAGTTTCCCAAAGACAAATTAGTAGGAAAATCGGGTTTAAAGGGTAAAGAAACTACATATCGACCATCTGAATTCCTATAAGTGGTAGATCGATAAAGTTTTTCACAATAGTCTTCGGTTTCAGTTATCCGGGAAACTGGGGGAACCTCTTCGAGTTCCCAAAAACGAGAAAGTTGATTGTTCAGTTGAACGTGGTTGAAAAATGACTTAACCGATTTCAAGGGTTCGGGTTGACCTACTTTACCGGTTACAATCCAACCGAAGACTGTCTTCTGGGCAATAAGATTGCCCTTCGGGTGTTTTCTGACATCGGGCAATAATATATGGGGATAAATGTCTCCGCCGAGAAGCAGATCCATTCGAGAACAACTGATGTCAGCCATAGTAATATCGGGAAAACTATGATTAATTGTGTTAACAAGTGAACACGAGGGTAAACTACCAGTCAATTTGTCAACAACATATGCCTCAGTTTGAATTTTAAAACTGGGGTCAATTGGAGAACCAATTAAAAGTAAACATATATCCGATGAAATGGCAGTAACGGTCTCATGAATGCCGGAAATTTCAGCCATTGGAGTCGAAAAAGTAGGGATACAAAGTCTCTTTTGCAACCGTTTCGAAATAAAAGTTGCTTGAGAACAGGGGTCTATTAATGCTCGGGCTGAACTCAAAATATCCTTTGTACCAACTTCACAAATCGCATTTCCCAAAAGCACGGTAGAATTCGGGGCACAATCTACCTGGGCAGTATAAGTCTGATAAGATCTTATGCCTGTAGACGTAGACGGTCCATCATCGGGATTTAATGAGACCTGAGCGGGATTATGGGGAGATACATTCGAGTTTCCAGTAGTATCAGAAGAGTTATGCGGGACATTTTGATTTCCTCTGTGAAGAAGCGAGTGATGCTTTTGCTTACACAAAAAACAAACGTGAATGCTCTTACAAGCCTTAAATTCATGGGAGGTAGCAAGGCAATTGGTACAACACTTTAGTCGTTTTACTGTTGATAATCGCTGATCAACATTTTGTCCTAAAAATGTCGGACACAATCTAAGTGGATGTCGTTCTTGGCAAAGAGCACATCTACTCACGGTTTGGGTCGTGTTCTTCCTAGCCACAAAAGTATTTATTCTCTTCGAATCATTCAAAGATTTCTTCGGGTTAACGGGAATCGAATTCCGAGATTGATTTTGAGTGTGATTCAACTGCGAACGCCTTATATCGGTCACGGATTCAAGTGTTTGATACCGAGAGGATAAAAATTTATCCATTTCATCCCATTCGGGTAAATCGGGATTACGTTTCACAGATTCTTCCCAAAGACTTAAAGTGTGTTCCGGTAATTTAATAGAACAAACGTACACAAAAATAACATTGTATAACATTTCCGGGGTAACTTTCAATAAAGAAAGATTTGCAATTATATCATTTATGGTGCGTTGCAACCTTTTAATATTAGGGCCAGTTTCCCGCTCTATTGAAGGAATACTGAAAAGAATTCCCATTTGAGCATTTATGAGACTCTTTTTGTTCTCATATCTGTCCATTAAATTCTTCCAAGCAAGATCGAACCCCTCATTAGTCAAGGGGCACTTGCTTATGACACTATAAGCCTCGTCTTTTACCAAACTACGAAGATGAAGTAACTTTTCGACGGGGCTTATACGGGTATTAATGTAAATAGCCGTGAACAAATCACGAAACGCAGGCCAACTTGTATAAGTGCCATCAAATGAATCCATTTTACAAGGCGGAAGATTAATGGTAGAGGCGGGAAGCGGGTTTAACTCTCTGGCCTTTTCTGCCCTTAAACGCTCCAAGATTTCGGTAACAAAGGAAACACCGCGAGTATAGGTAGTGTACGAAGACATATACCTATGTTTTATTTCCTTAAGTATCTTTTTGTTCGGATCAGATTCAAGGTGTAAAGAATCGTAAGATGCCCGAATAGATTCCCATAAACGATTTAATTCTTTTTCATGGGCGCTTAGTGAACCGATTTTATGATCCGCAGGAGGGAGAGCGGTTATAAATGATTCAAAATCACTCAAACGGTCACAATTTTTCACTAATTCGGAAATATCAGACATATTCGTGGATATAAGTCACTCTTTTTTCGAAGAAAAATGGGTAAGAGATATAAAGATCGAGCTAAATCCTCAAAAAAATCAAAAAAACGGATGAAAAATTTAAAAATCAGGGTAAATTTTCAAAATTATTCCCAAAAACGGGTAAAAATTTATGAAGATCGAGTTAAATCTTCAAAAAACAATGAAGAAACGGATGAAAAATTCTTAAAATTGGGATAAAATTTCACAAAAAAAATAAAAAATGGGTCAAAATTTATGAATTTCTAATAAATTTAAACAAATCGGGAAAAAATTTAAAAACTTTCGCTAAAAGTCGATAAAAAATCGGAAAAATTTATCAAACGTGCAAAAATGTATCAAAATATATAAAAATATTCAATAATACTTAAACAATTTTACACTGGTAAGCGATTATTCGTTAAAAAATTAGAAAAACTCGGGTAAATTTTCGGTTTTTATTCTAAATCTCAACTTTAAATTAATTCAAAACAAATATTTCGCTCAGTGTAATATTATTTGATTGCAAAAAAAGGTTTAAAAAAGCTTAATTTACAATAGTGTTGCAATAAATCACTTCGGGTACTCGTCACGGGTGAATTAATTTTCTTCAGAAAACGAAAAATACAAATTAACGAGAAATAATCGAATAATAATTCAAAATAATCGATTGTGTTTTTGTTTCACTATGAATCACGGGAAAAAATTCGATTTTCTAGCACTCTTCACAAAATAACACTTTTTATCCGATTATTCGTTCGATTCAAATGGTGCAACACTAATGTAATGCGTGTAACAATATAAACAAAGTAAACTACCAACAAAAAACAATACAAAAAAAGAACCACTTGTACTCACAACAAACGTATGAACAAGTGGAGTATATTTTATTAAGATGTTTTATTCTTTTATTTATTTAAACACACGAGTTATTTGATTTAAAATTAATTTATTTTCGCGAGTAAAATAAAAATTAAATTAATAACTTATTTTAAGTTTGTCCGTCCGTTTGTTTAATAGAAAAAAACAACGAGTAAAAATGTTATGATCACTATTCTCTTTAATTCCTTTTAGTTTGTATGCACTTGCGGGGGGTAAACACTTATCTTGTAATTAAAAAAAAGAGAATTAAACAAAACGGCTTTGAATTTTAAGAGTAAAACCAACGAAAATTAAGGTTTTTTTTCTTATTGTTTTCTAAACAAAAGAAGCACACAAATAAATAAACAAATTGAAGGCGCTTTTTTATGCACTTGTTTTGTTGGTAGGATTTATTTTCTTTAACGCGGGTTCACTGTATATATATTTATATTCTTTTATATTGTTACACTTATTTATTTGAACACTTTATTTCAAATTACGTACCTTTATTCTAAGGGGGTTTTATGGGGTAATAATTTTATTGGGGTTTATACTTAATCCTCAGCAGCGAATCCAAGAAAATTCGGGTTAATTTTCTGAAAATAAAATAATTTTCGGAGAAATTATTTTAGAGATTTCGGGTTCTAAATTATCCGGGTTGAAGGAGCAATGTTTTTCTCGTAAAATAATTTCCGAAAATTATGGAAAATAAATAAAAAATGCGGGTTAGAATATTTTCTAAAAACGTTATAAAAATAACTTGTTTATTTAACAAACAAAAACGGGGGTTGAAACGTACCTTACGCTCGGGTTGATACAAGAGTATTAAAATTGTTGGCTTAACAAAACAAGAGCTCTAAGGCTACGAGTAAATGCCAAAGAGCGCGAGATTGTTTCGTTAAGCCAACAATAGGTGCTTTCGATGCACTTTGCACGTAAACAAAAGGGAATACATTTATTTGACACAGAAATAAAATCTTTGCCTAGTAATTAGGAGCATTTCAACTAATAAAGATTTTTCGCATAACTTATTCAAAATTTAAGTAGTAAAACCTAAAAACTTGGTAAAATGTTTAAAAGAAATATGAAAAAATAGCTTTGTTTCTTACAAATAATCGCCCTTACTATCTAAATTTTTCAAATGTATAATTTAGGTAAAGTCGACTTTAGTTAAAATATTGGGTGGCAGTATACCTTGACTTGGTTTATTTTTAGATCATTCTGATTGGTTAATTTATTTTCAACCAATCAAAATATTTGAAAATATAAATATTTTTGTAAGGTTTTCATACACAAAATGAACAAAACCGTTTGATTAAAAATAAAGTCGACTTTAAATTTAAAATACTCCTTTATATTAAGGGTCAATAATTTTATAAGTAACGTTTTCATTAATAAATATGAAAAGAAAAGACTAATGGTTAACGGTGGTATCTAAATTTGGTTATCCGACATCTAAATTTGGTTCACAAAAAAAAAATTGATGGTCATGCAACTTCTCTTGAATAAAACAACAACAAGAACAACGTTTCAGCTAAAATTAGCAAAGTACCCGAAGAAAAAAGTGTAAACTGAATAGGCATTAAAGGTTTTATGGTACGGCAAACATTTCCTGAAATGGTTCCAAATTAGCCGCAGTCAATCCGCACCATAACTAGATCTTCGTTTATTCGAGAAAGTTTTTATAATAAAAACCTGGCATTGCAAAAAAAATAAAACCGACATAAAGAACATTATATTAAATTACTACAATCATGTAAAAGATATCATGATAAAAGAAATATCGAGCAATATTTCTAACAATTGGAGATTTACTATATTTTTAGATGAATGGACAAGAATATCACAAAAGAGATATTTGAACATATGTATAAACGGAAATAATTCATTTTATAACCTGGGGTTGGTTTATATATCAGGAAGATGTAATGCTGATGAAATAAGAAGAATTGTAGAAATTAGACTAGAAGAGTTTTATTTGTCTTTGGAAAATAACATTGTGGCCACCATATATAATGGACCAAGTGTGATGAAACGGTTTGTTTCCGACAGTCCAGTAGTAGGTGCTTTCTGCAGGAATCAGGCAATTCATTTGACAGTACTTAGAGTAATTTATGTGAAATCAAATGTTCAACATTCTGATATTTTTACTTTGAATTCTCACTACACAGACTGAATTTGTACTGAAATAGTGTTTTTTTTTAACAAAAATTACTTATATAGGTGGTTTTCATTAACACTTTTGTTCAAAAATATTTCCCGGGATTCCCGGGAATCCCGGGAATTAAATTTTTTCATTCCCGTTTCCCGGGAAATAAAAAAGTCCGGGAAATCCCAAACCCTAGTAATAACCCCCCAGATTTTAAAATGCGTCGTTTTGTCAAATTTAGGTGGTTTATTAGTTTACAATGGAGAATAAAAGACAAGTGCACAAAAATTTTTTGAATCTATTAAAAACGGGTAAAAAAGTTAAAGTCGGGCATGCCGACTATATAATACCATACAACAGTCTGGTTAAAAGCCAACTAATCTTTGGATCCGAAATTCGATTGGGTTAAAATGGGCTTGTGTCAAAATTTTCTATAAAATGATAAAATGATAAAAAGAGAAAATCTGAAATATTGCCCATATGGGCGATAGATCCAAATATGGACCGATTCTATCTAGAATCAATAGGCTTTTTCCTTGGGGCCATGTAAGCCAGCGAGCCAAATTTCATTGAAATATCTTCGTATTTGCGACCTGCAGCTTGTTAACAAGCAAATATTGGTGGGACCTTTATATGGGCACTAGGTCTAAACATAGACCGATTTTAACCAAAATCAATAGGCTTCGTCCTTGGGCCGATATAGGTCGGTGTACCAAATTTCCATCAAAATATCTTAATATTTGCGACCTGTAGAGTGCGCACAAAAATGCATGGATAGACAGATGGACGGACAGACGGACATCACTAAATCAAAACAAAAAGTGATTCTGAGTCGTTCGGTATGGTATACCATAAGGTGGGTGTAGGTCCAATATTTTTTGGTGTAACAAACATCAAAACAAACTTATTATACCCCTTCCACGTAGTGGTGTAGGGTATAATAATCCATTGTGGATTTATAGTGGACAATATAGTGAGAGTTCGAACAAACAAATTTTGTTTTCTTTGAAAACAAAATAATTATAATACAATATATTTTTCGAAATAAGTTGATATCCCACTTTAACTGATGCTCTCCTTTAAAAGTTATTCAAAATCTTTTTAATTCAAGTTATACGGAAAGTGAAAAAATGTTCCTGAAAAAAATGTTCTTAAGACACTCTATGACTTAATAAATTGTTTCATTAGTTCAATGAAATTTTAATGGAATTCAGCCAAGAAAACTTAATTCAATTAAAAAATTAATATATATATAAAAAATAAGTATAATTTTTTTTTAATTACAAAACACTGAGAAAACTTTCAAGAGAAATTTCCGCAAAACATTAGGGGTATTTAGGCTTCGTAGAAAATAGCTCTTGTAAATCTTGTAAGTCTAGCAAACCCTGTTAAAACGCTATATATACACTCAAAAAATTTTACAGTTACTACATGACAGTTGTTTATATAGTTATCAGTAATTGTTGTTTTTAACAGAAATTACAGTTTGTTTTTCTATGGAAAAATACAAAATACAAAAAACAACTTTAATGACAGTTATTTAATAAAACAATTAACAATTAAAATTACTGCAATTTCGTAACAGTTGTTTAAAACAGTTATTTTGAATATCATAAACAACTACCAAAACAGTAATTTTACAGTAAACAGTTGTTTTTGTTAGTTATTTGAAAAGTTTGAAAAATTTCGTTGAATTTATTTGAATTTTAAAAATTTTTGTTAGGTTTATATTTGTTATTATTTTTGCAAATAAAAATCAGAAACTTATATTGTCTCTCCAATGCATTAAAGCGTCCCCAATGCATAACTGGAGAACCGTTCGAAAACCTCACACTTGCAGTTATTTGCAACACTAAAACCTAGAGTGAATTTACAAGTGTTTTTACAAGAGCAACACATCTGTTTTTCTTACAGTCAAGAAACATTTTTTTTGTTTATATTTAATTATATTCTTTAAAAAAACTTTTAAAATAGATGAAAATAGTTTATTAATTTATTATGTGTTTTTGATATTCACACATATTTTCAAGTTTTCCTCAAGTTTTCATTGGCCAACTAAATTTTTTGTTATTATTAAGGGTATTCACTATCGCGGTTTGCACACGATGCAAAAAAGCTCAGACCGTTGTTTGGATTTTCTCAGCCTTGGGTAGTTGTGATGATGCAAACCGTGCTTTTTTGCATTGTGTGCAAAATACCTTCGTGAGTCCCTTATTAATTTCTTCTTCAAGACAGCAAATAAACACATGCTTCAAACTAGAAAAGTCACGCTTTGTAGATAAAAACTAATTGCGGTTTTGCTGCTATTGTAATAAGCTACGAAGACTGAGTTCCCCTATTAAAGCATATTTTGGTAGTAAAAGTACACAAAAAAGTGAATTTATATATCGTAATTGTAAAATAGGCTGATCAATTTTATTGGAATAAAAAAGAATTAACTAAATGTCAACATTTTTTTTTAAATAATGATGAGCCTGCAGTTTTCAGATGTTCGAAAATGCATCCTCAAAGCAGATGATGGGCAAACTAATGTCTAACACGCAAAACAAAAATGTCTGCTGGAAACGGATCAGATGATTTGCATCAGCATTAGAAACTAATCATAGATGCGCATCAGATGCAGAGCAGTGATGCATTTCCGAACAAGTCTGATACTTGTTTTATCATTTTAGCCTTGCGTTGGGCGCCAAATTATTTTTTAAACTTTTAATTTTTACAAGTTAAAAATTTAGGAAAATTGTAAGTTTTATTTAAAAAGTTTAATCAAAAACTACTACATCAAATTCAAAACAATATAATCAACATAGAAATTCATTATTATATCTTAAAAAAAATATATACATCTAACATAATTAAAAAACAAAGTAGCGTAATTATAAAACTAACCACCCAAGAAAAAATGAAGCAAAATATAGTAGGGAAAATATACTTGTAACTCTTAAAACTAATTTTTCGTAAATAATAAGACTTCTATAAAATAACTTAACAATTTAATTAACTATAAACAAACAGCCATTCAGTAAAAGCCTTTCAAACTAAAGAAATCGTCTATTATCATTATTTATAAATTATATTAAGGCTTCATTAGTTTAATCGTAAAGTAAAAAAACGTATCTGTAATCAATTCAATGTGTTAAAATAATATAGAAATATATTTTTATCTTTTTTCTATGCATTGAAACTGTTGTCAAGTAAAATCGTAAAAAAGTTCTGTTGAAAATAGAAATTTTCTATTTTATTACTTGACATTTAATTCTATGCACAAGAAAAAGATAAAAAATGCAATATTTTTATTTTTTATACTCTTTTTATTCATTATGAGAATGATACGTTACTTTTTCTACTATACTTCCAAACTAATTTGGGCTTTAGTCTTAGTTCTCAACTATACAAACTACAAAATATTCAAATTCAAATAGCTTCCTTTTTTCTGTAGCCTGTTACTATATTTTTTATAATTTATTAGTTTCTGTTTTTTTATATTTTGTTTTAAATATATTTTTTAGTTAAATTTTCCAGAGTTATAATAAAAACAAAATATATTATAAAACACAGTGATAAAAACAAGACAAAAATATTAATACTTTTTCAAAAAAATAAAAAAATATGTGATCTTAAAGTTTATTATTAAAAATATTAAAAAAAAAAAATAAAATAAAACAATAAGCCAAATTAAAATACACTAAAACAATTACCACATTCAATAAGGTGAACATTAAAAATAAAAATATAATATTACCAAGAATTTTAATACTCTATTAAAAAAGTTATCAATGTGTAGTAGTAATTAATAAATATGGAAAAACAAACATTTTAAAGCTTAAACAAATAAAACACTACAAAATGTCATAGGTCAAAGAGTAAAGAATTTCAAATTAAAAATTATACATTTTTACAAATAAAATAATAGCATTCAAAATTGTTTTAACAGGTTTCAAGCACTTACACACGCAAAAAAAGGTTTGCTCTAAATCGGTAAAAAGCTTTACCAAAATTTTTCTTGTACAAATTATGCAAAAACTAGGAAAATATTAACAAGTTTTCGGCTGAAAAGAATAAAAAAAACTTGTTAAGTTTTCCCAAGTTTTTGCATAATTTTTTAAATAGAAATCGGTAGAGATTTTTAATTGTTAAATTTTTGCATAATTTTTCAAAAAGAAATGAGTAGAGCTTTTCATATTTTACCTATTTTTTTTGTCAGACGTATTTTTGTGCGTGTTTTTCTTACATAAAAACTTACTGAAAGTTGCAAAAACTTAAAAATTTCAATTGTCTGTACTCCATGATCTAAAACTTTTTGGTTGTGTTTTAAAATCCCTTAAAAGTATATATTGAAACTATATTGAGACCATTATAATAGAATTTGGCTTAAGATTAAAAAAAAAAAACAAATATTTAAAATAAAAATAAATTTTGTTTTGTTAGTTGTATGTACTTGAAACTTTAAAAATATAATAACAAAACCAACCTTACTATTTTTGTATTTTAGTTGATAAAAAAAAAAAAAAATAAAAAAAAAAAAATAAAAAATAAAAAAATAAACTAAAACATTAAAAAATCATCACCATAAAGTAAATAAAAAATAACACAAAAACCGCGCAAAACAACAAATCCAAGAGTTTTTATTTCACAGTATCAAAAGTTAGTATTACACATTAAATGTGTAAATTTAGCAACCAAAAACAATTACACCAAATTGTTTTTTTTATAGCACATTTTTGGTTGTATAGAAAAAGTTTAATAAATTAACAGGAAGGTCTGCAAGTGGGCCGATTGGGCGCCTCGAAAATGATATTTTTGATATGTCGTAGTGGAACTTTTTTTCCTCATGCCAAAAGCTATCGAAAAATCGATGGCACAATATTGATTGCCAAATCGACCCACCCTAATATACATACAAAACGATATTTCTGCCATTGTCCGGTAGATGGTATCACCACTGTATCCGAAGTTTTAAAGACGACGCTATTTATTTCGCTCCCTATGTTTTAAAATGGCCCATATCTCGAAAACTATGGAGGAAAAGCTTCCCTCTATCTAAAAATGGACCTTGGTGGGGCTTTGGACCCTGGGAAATTTTTAATAAAACAATTCCATTTCCTCAAATGCCCATATCTAGAAAACTAGGCGAGATAAAGCAAAACGGACAAATCGTTTGCTCCTGTGGATTATCCTTATACCCCGGTCACAATCAAGTTTTGTAGCGATAATATTGAATTACCTCGTTAACAGTTGTTTGGTATTTTTGTAAACGAAAAATATTCGTGACCTAACAAAAAATTAACAATGATGGAATTCACAGTTTAAGTGCTAAAGTTAGCACGTTGTGGAATAACATGATTTTTGAAGTTTAACCCATAGAAAGTTGTCAAATTTACGATAACTGCTAATTTACTTCCTAAAATAGCATGAACTGTGAATACCCTCAATACATTTCAAAAAATATATTCCTCGCGGCCGGAATACAATATTTATTAACTTTGGATAAGATACAACTTTAAAGCTGCCTACACACTAGGGAACATGGTTGAGGGAACAAAAAATATCAAAAAATTTTGTAAACACGAAATGCACGCTCTCAACACGCACACACACACAAACGCACTCACACATTCACAAAAAATGCTCTCTTTTTTTAAGTATGTTCCCTAGTGTGTAGGCAGCTTAAAATTTATATATAAAACCCTTCTGAATAAGGATGAGTACACTGAGAGAATTGTCTTCACTTCAGTAATGAATTTCTTCATAGTTTAATGAAAATCGTCACTGGAACTCGTACATTGAAACTTTTCATAGAATCTATGGAACAGGTCAATGTTTATAAAAAGTTCATAAAATGAATGAAACTTCATAAAATTCATAGGCCACTCCTCAAATTAATAAATCATTCAGCCAATGAAGAGCTTCATAAAATCTATGAAGCTATTTCATTTACTATTATTTATCATAGTTGGTTGTTGTCGTTGCTAAGGTGGAGTGGATAAATAAAAAGTATTTAGCAAATGCAAAAAGCGCAATAAAATTGTAACATATTTTACGGATGTATAAAATATATCTAATGAAAGAATACATTAAATTAAAAAGTTTCATAAAATTTTAAAATAAGCTTAATTCAATTAATGAAATTCCTTATTATTAAAAAGTGGCAACGCTGCATTCAACACCAATTGATATCAAACTTATCGTGTTTAACAATGTGTTTAGAAATTAAACATAATAATTTAGCTTGTTTAAGTGCAGAAAAATGTACTGTAAAACATCTCACTTAAACATGTTTAACACTTAAACACGTAAAATCGTGTTAAACACGTACATATATGTGAATGCCGTATTATAGAGTTGTAAAAGTATTTATTATTTGGGTACTGAGTGCTCAATACCGGGCATTTCTTCCCGTTCTCATTACCCAAAAGAAGTTATTCTGTATTTTTCCAAATATATGTATAATTTTGCCGTGAAAATACAACTATATATAAATACAACTCTTTTAGAAAGGAAATAGAAAAACAAAGTATTGATTAATATCAAATATTCAAAAGGATCGAGACTCTACAACTCTAATTTATTATTGAGTGTATTCAGTGAAGTACGTTGCTCGCCAATATGTCATAAAAGCCGCTGAACATAACAAAAAATGTCCTAAACCCCGACTTTTAAGAGATAATTGATGGGGTTTATAAATTATCTTGTCAAATTGAAGTGATTATTAATAGAAAATTTGTATGGAGAATCTCGAGATAATGAATGAGATAATACAAAAATCTTCAAGATAACTGAAACCTCGTCGATGTCAATGGAGTATTAAACGCCCTTAAGTGATATGGGTCAGGTCCGTGGCGGGCCCGGGACCCTATAATTTGAACAAATTTTACGACAAAACTAGTTTTACTAATTTTTACTTAAATTTAGGCTTGTTAAATTTAACAAAAATACATTAAAATCAACAAATTTGAAGCCAAAAACGAATAAATTTAGTTAAATTGACAAATATTCCTGTTAAGCTAACAGACGTATTATTTTAAGCGTACCAATGTATTCTTGGTACATTTTTTAACGAAATCAGTTTTCCACTTTACCCCAAATTATCTCGTCGAAAGAAGCCACGTTTTTCACGATTTATCATCTATAGAAAATGACGACTTTATAGATTTTTTTCTTAAAAAATGACGACTATTCAACAAACCGGGTTGGCAGCACTGGTTGTTTTTATCCATATTTTAACCGGTTTGAACTTGTTACAAGAGCTTTTAAAACTAATGCTAAATATGTAGCTTTAACATAAGCTTTTATTGAAGTTTCATTACCACTATGTTTCATTACAGTTAAATGTCGGTAACATTTGTTTTTGAAATTTTAAAGAGAACAGCAGTTAGGTTAGTTGCGATTCAGTAACAGCCGCGTTAAGTTGTGTCGGTCGCTAATAGAACGTTAAGAGAGTTGGTCTGTGTATAATGGCTAAACTTACGTAGGCTTTTTTATGTTTAAACAGTTGACAACTGAGTAATGAATAAAGGTTTATACGAAAAGGTATCGTTTACACGAAAAAGAAAGAATAAAAAAGAATTTATTAAAAGATATTTTAAAAACGCAGCGCGTGTGAGATATATTTAAAGGAAATTATAAAAAATATATACATATAAGTTTAATAATAAATAAGCATTTATTTAAAATTTTATAGAATTATTTAAATAAAAAAATTACTTGCAATTTGGAAAGTTCTGGTAACAAACAACAAGTATAATTCAATTTTAATAATAATCCATTTGTTACAAATGAGTGAATTTTTATACTTAAATTATTTTATTTTAAAGAAAACATTGTTGAAAAAGTGATACAAACAAAAGAAGAGGCTTCTTTCCAGTGGCTTGTTAAAAAATGTGCATAAATTAACAAGTTTTAGTGTAAAATCCCCCTCCTCTTTAGACGTTCTCATTTTAAACTCGTATAAAGAAATACACATATACTATATATTTTTAAAAGCCGCTTTTTAAACATATACTCGTACACAAAGGCAAAAAAAAATATTGAAATATAAATATAGAAAAAATAAATAACTTGGCTTTAAACTTAGAGGAGAAGCAGCAAACGAAGCTTCAAACAACATACCTGAGTTGTAAAGTTCTTTATTACTCAGAGATTAAATATTTACAAAATTCCCACACACCTTTTTTCGTATACGAATACATTAAATACTAATACATTTAAGTTTTGCTTAAAAACCCCGGTTTATAAGATTCAACTAAAGGGAATAAGAGCTTAAATTTGCTCAGTGTTAAATAAGTCAAAAAAAGCTCGCTTAAGAATAAGTTGGATATGAAACATATTTGTGGTTTGTTTTGACAGCAACAGGTGGTAAATAAACATAAATTTGTTTAAATTGCAAACTAATACATTAGCAAAATATCAACACATACAACAAGTAAATTAGCAGAATCTTCGCTCTCATTCTATCACACAATTTAATGTAAAAATTCAGGTAAGTTCATTAAAATCTAATAAAAAATTTACTTAAATATTGAATCTTTAAATTGTAATACTTATAAATAATTAAATTAAATTGATATAAATAGTATTTAAATTTTACTGAAATTTTTAATTTTCAAACAATTTTTAACTAAATTATTAGTTTCACTTTGTTTAAATTTTATTTTGATTGCTGTTGCTGATTTTTTTATACATAGTTTATTTATATAACAAATATTAAAATTCCAATAAACCTGTTTCGAGGTTTATTTAAATTGGTTAAAGTTTTTTTATATTTGTTTCTAATAAAACTTGTATTGGCAGTTGTCTTTGTTAACGTGTTTTGCATTTTAAGATAATTAAAAAAATTACAAAACATTTGTTGAAAGAAAAACAACTGCCGAATACAAGTGTTTCATATATGTATATGTGCATATGTATGTAGATATTTACTTACTGGGTAATATACCGTTAAACTGTTTGTCAAAATATGACAACTGATATGGCCTCGTATTTAAAACACTAACATTAGAAACCAGGGTTGGCAGAAAATACCGCTAAAATACCGTTATCAATTCAAAACCCTTTCAACTGACCTCTGTTGACCTTAAAATACCGTTACCGGAATACCGTTGTCCTTAAAATACACTTACCGAAATAACTGAAATACCGTTATCACTAAAATACCGATACCGAATTAACGAAATATCAATACCCCTAAAAAACCATTACCGAAATATTTTAAATACTGTTATCCTTAAAATACCGTTACCGTTATTTTTAATTCTCTGCTCTAGGTAAGTGCACGTGGTTATTGAGTATTTTACATAAATTAAGTTGATTAACATCTTTTGTTTTCTTTTCGTTTGTTTTTTGGAGAAAGATTTTCGGTATGCATCGAAATAACTGACTACAATTGCCTCTAATATACCGTTACCATCTGAAAATAAATTGAAAGAAAAATGTATAATATATGATCTCAAATCGAACGAAATACATTCATTTACCAATAGAAAATATTTTTATAAAAAAAACTAGTTTTGTTTAAAAATCTATTTTTAAACTATTTTTCAATACAAGATTTTTTCCCATATAAAAGAACTAGCGGGCAAAGTCCGCTACATTGTTAGCGTGCCTTAAAGGTAATTAAAAGGCGTTCTTTACCCTTTATCCTGCCTCAGTGGATATATGTCTATGTTAAAGGTAGTCACATGGGAAATTTCAAGTACCAAACTCCAGCAGTTTGATTCATTAGAATTCCACTTCACTTCCCTGCATTTATCTAATGTTTCAATTTCACTCGTTCCCCCTTCCATTCCATTTCGTTTAACAATTTTAGTGTTCCCAGATTAAATTTCGTTCACCATTCCATTGCATTTCCTTGCCATTATCTATTGCTCCAACTCTACTCGTTCCGCGTTTCATTCCATTTCATCCCATTGTCTTGTGTTTCAATATCAGTCGTTCCTCTTTCCATTCTATTTCTTTGCTCTTGCTCTATTCCATTTTCTTTTTAACTGTAGTGCTTCAACTCCACTCGTTCCCTATTCCGTTTTCTTGCATATTCCATACTATTACGTTCCCTCTTCCAATGTATTTTTATTGTCTATTGATTCCATATACACTCGTTCTTTAACTTTTAGGCTTTTAGCCAAAAAGGTAGGCGTTAACGGGGCCATTTTGAACTCCCATTTTTACCACGTTCCTGTCCAAAGTTACAAAAAATACCTTGTCGATTAGTTAGCCTATACTCCAAGGAACACATTATAAATTTCAGCCAACCCTAAGGGGTTCGGCCAGGCCATCAAGGGGGAAAATTATTCCCTTTTTACCCCTACATTTCCAAAAATGCCATTTGAGCGGACATCTGTGTTGGAGGAGGAACCTACATACAGAACATCAGCTTCCTAGTTCCAGCAGTTTGGCCAAGCCGTCAAGGGGGGTCTTTTTCCCTTTTTACAGGGAAGGCCATCATGGACACACTTTTTCTTTTTTGTTTTGACCCTCCCGGTTGGAATTTCCAAAAATACCGTCTTAGCTGACGTCTACGCTGGAGGAGGAACCTACACACCGAATTTTTGAGGCCCTATTTTATAACGTCCCTGCCCAAAACTCTAAAAAGTAAATTCCTAATAAGTTAGCCCATACTCCAGGGATACATATTTTAAATTACAGGTATCTAGCCAAAGGGGTTTTGACAGACTATCAAGGGGAGCCTTCTTTTTGCCCCTCCTTGTAGGAATTTCCAAAAATTCCGTCTTCGCTGCTGTCTACGATAGACCCCTCTCCCGAACCTTCATACCTAATTTCATTTGGGAACATTTTCCCCTTTCCTGGCGGTCGAAAATGTTCCATGTTCCTATTCAAAAATCGAAAAAGTACATTGTCGGTGAGTTAGCCCTACTCCATGGAATACATATTTCAAATTTTAGGCATCTAGCTAAAAGGTTCTGGGGGTTATTATGTAATTCGATTCGAAACGGAAATGCTTTCGAACAGAATTTTCACATTGAAAATAAAGTACCAAAAAACGGCTTTTAATGGGGTAAAATATTGAAATCGTGTATGAGATTGTCCAGCATAAACTTTTTCAATGTTTTCCCTCATTAAAAACTGGGTTTTGGTACTTGATTTTCAATGTGAAAATTCTGTTCGAAAGCATTTCCGTTCGAATCAAATTACATAATAACCCCCCTGGGCAGGCCTTTCCCCACATTGTCCCTAACGATAAGAATTTCTAAAAATTCCGTCTTAGCAGACATCTACACAGGAGGAGGAACCTACATTCCGAATTTCAACTACCTAGTTCCAGCAGTTTGGGCAGGCGGTCAAGGGGGTCACTTTTCCAATTTTGAACCCCCATTTTTACAACGTCCCTGTCCAAAATTGAAAAAATTACTTTCCAGATAATTTAGCGCATACTCCAGGGAACCAATATTTCAATCTTCAGCCAAAGGGGTTTTGTCAGGCCGTCTGGTGGGAGACATCCCCTTTTTGCCCATTCCGGTAGGAATTTCCAAAAATCCCGTCTTAGGGGACGTTTACGCCGGAGGAGGAACCTACATACCAAATTTCAAATTCCTAGCTTGAGCAGATTGGGCTGGGCGATGTTGTGGTTTTTTTAAACTTTAAAATATTTGAAATTAAAGCCAAGTGATGACTATTATTTTATTTCACAAATTTGGCTAGGTTTATTTTAGAAAGGATGGAAAGGACACTAATATTGCGTGTACAATCTATAAAGTTCAAAAAAAACCCAAAAATAGAAGTAGGTTTATAAATATGTATATATCTAAATAAACAGTAAATTTACTAACATACCACCAAAAATATAGGATTGGTCAAGGTTAAACACAATTTTATAGATAGTATTTTTCGAGTAGGTGGAGTTCAAAGAAAATGTATTTTTTGATAAGAAACAGTGAAAGTTCCTGTTGTTTTATAGAAACGCAAAAATTTATGAGTAAATAAATGTAACGTTTTCTCTAAAAATAAAATAAAAATAGATTATACACCTTTTGCTTATACTTATTTTATAAATACATGAGGAAAAATAGAAATAGATTATGTTGAAGAAATAAATACGAAATATGAGGTCATAGGTGACGTGCAATTTTTTTTTTGTTAAGATATTAATTTTATTAACAAACTAACGATTCTTCCTGTTTATTTTATTATACTCTACAACACGCTGTGTTACATGGTATATTGAGTTTGAGCTGATATTTGTGACTACCGAAAATAATAGACGTAAATTCATCTTATAGTACACAGAGATAATTTTTCTGGATGAGTTTTAATGAAAAATTTCTTTAAACAAATCACATAACGCGAATAAGTTCTCCACAGAGTAAATGAAAAATTTTTTAAATTGGACAAAAGATCTTCATATAAATGTTTTATCAATCCGTTCGAAGTTGGAAAAATTACGAAAATTTTATTGCTCTTCAGTGTTTGTTTTTTGATATAAAATTTTTAAATGAATTCGGAAAGTAGAACTAGACACCTAACTGACACGTATATAACCATACCGCCCCTCCCAAAAAAAAAAAACATTACGATCGTTATTTCGGATTTCTCTTGAAAACTGTCGTTTTAACGCTTTTATGTTTACGCAACATACCATTTCGGAAACTAGAATATTCTTGAAAACAGGGGTTTAACTTTTTAAATGCGTCTTTAAAGAATCCACACTAATATAGGGTATAAAGTCTTTGTGCTGATATTATAACTTTTAAAATTACTTTTTAGCACCTACATTTATTGCACTGTTATATGAAATTCGATTTACGAAATTTGATTGGCTTCCCGAAATATGGGCAAACCGGTATTATGGTGTACAGTATCAAATAGTCGGCATGTCCGATTTTAATTTTGTTTAGCTTGTTCTATAATTAACGTAAACTAATGTCACTTACTTGCGCTGTTATCTTTAATTTGAAATCATTGTTTAAAATAAAAACAACAATTTTAATTAAATAAAAAACCTTAATTACAGTATTATAATAAATTCCCATCTTAAGCTATCCTCCCATATTTTGAAGTTATAATAACAATTTACACGTATTGTTAAGTTGAAAAAAAAATATATATAAATTACGCTAAAATAAAAAATTAAACATCAAAAAAAAATTTTGCATGTTATTCTCTACAGTTACACTTGAAAAACCACGTTCATTTAGCTGAGTTTGAGTTGCTTTTTTATTTGTGAAGAATCTAAACCAACCACATCTAAGTGAAGCAAAAGATCTCAAGGTTTTAACTTACGGAAAAGTAAGTATTTTTGAACTTTAAGTGGCCTCTACAGCATGAATAGGGGAAAAAATTACAATATTTTTTTAGCAAAACAATAGAGAGATACAAGTGGTTAGGCATATGATTATGTTAATAAAGAAAAAAAAACAATAGAATCTACCTAAGATACTGGTTACGAAACAAGATTTTTTTTTTTCATAATACAAGTCAGTTTACCGATTTTTTTTTTACAAAAATCTTGAATAAAGAGGGTTTAAAATGTAAAAAATCAATAAATTTTTAAATACGCTCGAAAAAATAATTTTAACAATTTAACATATCACAATTTGGAACATTAAAGCTCAAAGTATTATAAACATCTTTGTCCATTTTTCGTAAACAGAATTAAAGTTGGAGTACTTAATTATCCTGCGCTTTTTCAGTTCGAGTACTTAGGTATTTAAACCTTTGAAATAATTTGAGTTTGAGACTCATAGTTGGGCGCCATAATGGAACAGAGAAGGAAATCATTTATATTTTGGCTCATGCCTATCAACGTTAAGTTTTTAAAGCAAATATACGTTAAACCGATTGTAGTATAAAAAAATTTTAAACAGGTTATATTTACAATTGTTCCGTTATAATCGAACGTACATCAGCAAAAGTTTTTAGGAAGTAACGCGAATAAGTTACGTTAGATATGAAAATGTATAAACGTTGATAATTATCCGTGTTAAAAGTTAACGTGCATACGAAAAGTAATGTGTTAGTTTTCGTCTTATGCGTTAACGGATATAGTTAAGTCGAAAACACAGCTTATATTACATTTGCACCAAATATTGAATCGTGGAGCTCTTAATATGCCGGTCAGAAATTACCAGTGGTAAAGAAAATCAAGCACTGGTATACCACCCGTCCCAAACGTCCCAAACGTCAACGTCCCAAATCAAGCACTGGCATACTGGTGGTATGATTTTTTTCTACTAATTTTATTATACTACATATCAGTAGACATGTGTTGCTAAAGTTAGCAAAAAATACCGCTGGGCTCAAAACAGTTAAATTTCCCGTAATAACAGCAACACTTTCAGTAGCCATTTCACACTTTTTTGGTTGAGTGTAGCAAACAATGCTGAGTAGTAGGCCGTAACTAAAATAAAAGAGTTCGCCGTACACCATCAACTTTAAATTATTTTTGCAAGGTTTCAAAAAAAATTTTTTTTTTACCGAAGGTAGGGGTCGCCATTTTACATTTTTAGTCATATCTTTGGCATTTACAGTCGGATGTTAAAGTATGATACTCGTACATTGATGTTTTTCTCTCGAGGGGACCAATATTTTGCTCTAAGGACCATTGACCTCAAGTATCCGGTTCTAGTATTTACCCACCAGATCTCAGTTGCTACAACCCTAATGTCAGAAAATTAAAGCTCGCAAAAAATCATTAAACTTTTGCTAAGGAAGTTTTTCGATAAATCCAGCAGAATTTTTTTTTATTTTTTTGGTTGTCGAACGTAGGGGTCGCCTTTTTAAATTTTTTTCTTTGGATTTTTCTTTTATAGCAAAACACTGGTCTCCTCGAGGCAAAAAAATCGATATATCACACTTTAAATGCCGAAGCATTTTTGATCATCTCCATCTGTCCATATCTACTATTTCTGAGAATTGGGGATATCGAATGTCATTTGCGAAAAAGAATCCATAAAGGACAATTCATACGTCGGCAACCCCTATGTACACTTACTCAGCATTGGGGGCACGAATTGTCTAATTATTGCAAACTCACTTTTAAAAATACTATTTTTTATGTCCAATACTGAAAAATAGTAAATATAAACGTACAGATAGGGATAGCATAGCGTGTGTTTGTATTATACATATACTGAGATATAATATATTTGTTTTCAAAAATTATTTATGGAACACCTAAATTAGGTCCTTATTGTGTCTTGTCCGTATTTTTTGGAATTAATTCTTTTATAAATGAAAAATTTGAAGTTTTGTTTATATATGTGTAAAAAAATAATTTCTAAAAAGTTCCGCCAAATGCCGAAATAAAGCGGTTTTGTGGGTATCATCACAAAAAAGTTTTTCGACAAATAGCTATTTTTTTAGGCGCAGCAACGATATATTATATAGCTAGAGATGGTCACCGTGTGAAAAGCCCTTTAGTTTATATGCAATATTTTTCACTTTTTCTTTTTTGTAAGTAAATTATGTTTAATCATCATTTCAAACTCATTTTCGATATCAGTTTCATTTTCAAAATTAAATTCATTGTTTGTAAAACAAATGATGTATTACAGACCAGACCAAGCAAACAAAAAAAAAAACAACTACATACTTAGCCTCATTTTCACAATGTCCAGTTAGTTACTAACTGGGACTTTAACTGACACATTTGTTGTTGTTTCTTATATAAAATTTTAACTCTTGGCTAAATTTTAACTGGACATTCAATAATTGGACCTTAATCAAATAATAAAAAAAACAAGTTTTACAAGAGTGTAAAGAAATGACGAAATTTCCTGGAATTAATATAGGTGACGTAAAAGATACCGTTAACAAACCAATACCACTATAATTTATTTTTTTGGTAGTAGTTTTTTATCTTTTGTTTTGTTTACACCTTCTCTACCTAAATCCCATCCCAAAAGTAAATACAACTTGTAATCAAAACAAACAAATTTATGTTTTTTTTATTGTAGTACACACATAATTTTTGTGGGGTTATTGTTTTCAGTGGTGCCGGACTTCGTCAGACAAAATCATCAGTAATTTTATTAAAAATCGTCATCGTCATATATAATAAAAACACTAGTTTTTTCTATTTTTTTATTTAAAAATGCATAGAAATTTGAGAAACAATTTTTTTTAACTGCTGGTTAGAGTTTACTAAAAACCGAAAAATTTTTAAACGGTGGTTTCGGTTTTTTTTTTTAAATTTAAACAACCGCAGTTTTATTTTTCGGTTTTTATGTAATATTAATAGAATTGTTTTAAAATAATTAAATATTCATAAAACTTTAATAGTTTTAATAAGATATTTATTAAAATTCAATTGAATTGCTCACTCAAAGGCAATAACTCCATTTCTAGACTTTTGCAGGAAAACAATCGAGGAAAACCATTATAAATTCAATTGTGAAAATTTGTTAGCAAAAGTCCAGGAACAACCTTATACAAAAGTTTATTAAGAACCAACATAATAGCCATACTTTCGCCCTAAGCAATTTGCATTAAGTATTTAATTAAAATCGCCATTTAACTAATTTAGGTTCGCAAGAAAATTAAACATTAAGGGTCATATGTATAATCACTTTTTAAATTTATAAATGGCTTATAAAATAATCGTGTTATAAGGTTTTCAAATTTTTATGGATACCCACTTACGGTGGGTCTCATACTTCAGGTTTAAACTTTAGTTAATAGTTAACCCAAAAATTTGTTGTTGTTTTGTGTACAATTTTTTGACATTTTCTTTTGTTTATAGTTAAGTTAAAGTTAAACCTGCAGTATGAGACCCACCGTTAATGTGGAAATTATTTACTTTTCAGTTAAAAGAATGTTAATAAATTTTTATAGGAATCAACTCCAAAAAAGTGACTTAAAAAATGTATAAATATTTAATTTTCAATATTGATAATTATCCGCATTGAAAGTTAATCTGTCTAAGTTAAAGACTAAGGCCGAGTAACTTATTTCCAACATAACGAAGGTTAAACGTTACCCACAGATATTTCCATGTAAATTTGACATTCATAACTATGGTCAAGCACTAAACTCAGTTTATTTTAAGATAAGTTAGCAGGTCTAAAAAACACTTCAGTTTTTTTATGAGTTAACGGGTATACGTTAAGACGAAAATACAGCTAATAGCTTTGTTTTCAAGTGTTAAAATTTTAAAATCATGAGACTCAGCAACTCGTTTAAAATAATATTAAGTTTGAAGTTTTATAAATTCGATTCGAATTGCGATTTTTTTTACAAAATCGTCAATCGTTATTTGCACATTCTGTCTAAAAAATCGTCAAAATGACGTAAAATCGTCACGTCTGGTACCACTGATTGTTTTCGATAACAGAAACCCTTTCAATTAAAGTTGTTTGTGCAATAACTGCGTCACACATGCGTGATCATTTAAAATAACATGGATTTTATAGAATTTTGTTACCTAAGCACGCTTCAGGGTTAATTTTTAGTGCATACGGTATGTATATTGAATATGTATAGACATTTTTGTTGTAAAAATCCAGTTTTTGTACGACATTTTTCTAAAAACCGGAAGTAAAACAATTGCTTGTACAAATTCATAGGTATGTAGTGGATTTACGTGTATAACGTTATTCTTTGGTATTAAGTTAAAATTATTTATATTTTTCTTATGATTTATAGTTTAAAATTTGTATGAATCTATGAGAATTTTAATAAAGTTAGTAATCTAAAGAATATGTAGACTTTGGAAGGTATGTATTAAATTGCTTTTTGTCACGTTAGTTTAAGTTGCGAGTTCTTTTTCGCAAACACTATGTATACTCTCAAAGAATTTTGTAAAAAAAATAAATACAATTTTTTCTATTAAAAAAATATTTAAAATTTCTCTTCTTTGTATCAGCAATAATCCATTCCATTTGATCCATTCGATTTTGCGAGGTTTTCTTGATAAAGAAGTTCTTAAAATCTGATGGCTATTTTATAAAAAAATTTTAGAATCGACAAAAGAAATGCCGTAATAAACTGAGTATTGTACTATAGCAAAGTCTTTAAATTCTGGCGATTACTCTGTAGAAAATGTGTGATGTGAAATCGTTAGTCGCACTTCGCACATCAAAATGTGCAGAAATTTGCCCACGTTCATGGAACGAAATCTCTAAAATAGATAAAAACCTTTGAAATTGAATTGTTCAGAACATATACATGCTGGGTTTGCCACTCGGGATTGATATTTGAAAAAATTCTCAAAATCAAGAATACCGGCATTTTTGCGACTACGGGATTTTTTGGGATTTCAGGGTTTTACGGGATTTGGGTATTTTTTCGGGACTCCGGTATTTAAATTTTTCCTTATATGTACACTAGAGCGTACCACCTTACAGGCAAAAAAAGTCCGCCGTACACCCTCCAATATGAAGTATTTTTGCCAGGTTTCAAAAAAAATCTTTTTCGCCGAACGTAGGGGTCGCCATTTTACATTTTTTGTTATATCTTTGGCATTTACAGTCGGGTTTTAAATTATGATACACCGATGTTTTTCTCTCCAGTGTTTTGCTCCAAGGGCCATTGACCTCAAGTATCCCGTTTTAGTAGTTACCCACCAGATCTCAGTTGCTACAACCCTAATGTACAACCTTAATGCCAGAAAATGAAAGCTCGCAAAAAATCATTAAACTTTTGCCAAGGAAGTTTTTCGATAAACCCAGTAGAATTTTTTTTTATATATTCGTTGCCGAACGTAGGGGTCGCCTTTTTAAATTTTTTTCATTGGATTTTTGCTTTATAACAAAACACTGGTCTCCTCGAGACAAAAAAAAAAACGATATATCAAACTTTAAAATCCGACTTTAAATGCCGAAGCTATAACGAAAAATTGAAAAAGGCGACCTGTACGTTCGGCAAAAAAAAAAATTTTTTTTGAAATTGCCTTGCAAAAATTCCTCATATTGGAGGGTGTACGGCGAACTTTTTTTTTGAGGTACGGTCTAATGTACACTAGGGTGGACCTTATTTTCCAACTTGCTATTTAAGGCCGTTTAAAATGTAAAAAAGAGCTATTTGACATGAAAATCGACATAAAAACCTTTAATTAAGCATGTTCTAGAAAAAAAATCAAAATTAACCTGTTGGTGTCAAAATGATCCATTTTTTATGTTAATTAATAACGCTGGTTGGCTGAAAAATTTATGTAAAAACCATTAATTGTTGTTTAAAAAATGTGGAGAAAGGACCCAGTGTAGAAACGGTAATGACATATCATTATTTTTTGGACTACCAGTAATGACACCCACTTACCTTATTCATTATTTTAAAACATATAATAATGAGTTACTGATAATGACTTATTTTTATCATTATTTCAAATAGAAAATAATTTTATAGATTTTTTTGAAAATTTTTTGAAATCTATTTTTAGACTCCATATTTTTTAAACACTGGTAAGGATATATGTAACCACATATTTTTTGATTTTTTGTATGTTGGCGAGTAAGCTTACTTGTGTGCAGCAGGTCAATTATGTTTTTATCTATTAAATATTACATGTCGATATAGCTCAGATGGTAGAGCTGTTGACTGGGAATCTGTTGACCCAGGTTCGATTCCCGCACCAGCAAATTTTATTAAAAAAAAAAAAATACAATAAAAAATATTTTTTTTTATATAATTAATTTTTTTAAAACTCTATTTTTAGACTCATTATTTTTGTCAGTACTGGTAAGCACATAGGTAACGATATATTTTTTGATTTTTCGTATGCTGGTGTGTAACGACAACTCATTATTTTTCGCGACATCGCCATATAAAGGTAATAAGAAATGTAATAACAAAAGTAAGTAGTTACCATTACCAAGTATGTAGTTACATAACCACATATCTGGTAATGATTTTCTACACTGGTGAGTTCATTTTGATTTTTTTATGGTTTCTACATAATTTTTCAGCCAACCAGCATTATTTAACATAAAAAATGGGTCATTTTGACACCATGCTCTTAAACGGGTTAATTTTATTTTTTTTTCTAGAAAATGTGTCATTTTGACACCATGCTCTTAAACAGGTTAATTTAAAAAATTTTTTTTTGAAAATGCTTACTATTATCTAAATTATTGGCCAAAATCACAGTTTTCTGTAAAATATTCAAATTTAAAACACCGTCACTGCTAAGTTAAAAGAGGGATATGTGTAATTTTCAGTTACATTATTCTCTGAGGTGTATTTAGAAAAATTTTATGCGTTGACTACTTTTTTTTTATATTTTGTTAATAACATTTAAAAAAATTCAAAATTAGAGTTTTGCAAATTTATAAAAAAAAACCCCATCTTTGGCCATACCTGGGACTAGGTTACCATAATCCAAGAGAGACAAAAAAATTTATCTGAATATTTATAAATCTTGAAAATGAAACTAGAGTATAACATTGTAAGTTTTTGAAAAAAATATTTTATTTTTTTACGATTTTCATAGTTTATGTAATTTTAACCCTACAATGGTCTTGGGTAATTGCAGTTACTAAAATATTTTCCAACCGATTTTGGATTTTTATGCATTTCTAGTACGATAATTCAGTCTAGATTACGATTATATTGACATTTCTAGGGGGGGGGGGGGGGGGGCGACGCTCTTAAATCGCAAGTTGAAAAATAAGGTCCACCCTAGTGTGTATAGAGCAAATTACACTAAGGATCCAGTCATCGGGCATGCACCTTACCAATTCTTAGCCACCGGTTTTAAGGAGTTCGGTGGACAAGCCATGAGCTCCAGCGTCTTCATTATTCTTTAATTGCGCTATAGCCGTTTGTGCCTCTATATAGTCGGAAGGCGTTATATCGATGCAGAATCTTCATTTGTGGAATTGTCTTCATCGCCTTTTAAAAGCTCCAAACTCTCAGTGAGACAACACAATTTGTTGGCAATCGAATGGTTCAGTTGCGTCAAATTAATTTTTCGGTTACGACCACTGAATTCTTGATATAACTGAAATTTCGTTGTCACAGCCAAATTAGTCCTGTTCCAATTGGTTTTCTGTTATCGCAACTGAAAAACTCGGCTACCACAACCAAACTATTCGTTTGGCTACAAATGCGGTTCTCAGCACCGGATCTGTTTTCTGGATCTATTAATACTTATCGTTGTCGGTGATGTTGTTATTTAAACTAAATTTTCCGACTGTGGGGCCAAATACGTGCTCCTTCCTAATTTTGACATTGAAATATCTTAGAACAATTTTAATGTCGTGTTTTGGGCAGTGATCGTAGAGATCATAGAATCGAACCTTTAACCTACTTCTTTATTTTTGTCGACGCGTGAGCACAGGTCAGGCTTATGTAGAAGAATTTAGCCTTAATATGAAACCGTTGATTGTGAAGCCGTTTCTTGACTGCAAAACCGCAACCTGGTCTCTTTTGGAGCATCTTTCCACTACACAACGAATTTCGTGAATTGCAGTGACATCACCTTTATAATTCTCGAGGACATTTGCCGGTTGGATTGTTGGACATTGGGTTTTTAACATTCCAGGTGCAAATACTTAATTGAAAAAAACAAAGTTTTAAAAAAAAAATACAATTGTCCTATGCGACGGTTTCAAACAACTTACTCACAAATCATTTAGGTTTAACAACCTCTTTATACTATTACTGACTATTCCTTTCAGTTAATATAGGTCAACAAATTTTAACTTATGAACGATTCTTTTTTATACTTTTTACAAGTATTTACTAGTTTATTTAGTCACAACGTCTAACTGCTAATTAGTGTTTCTATATATATGTTTTGCTATAATGTTAGCATGTCACGATAAAACAAAATTTATAATAAAATATGCATAGTACATAATCGTTTGTAAAATAATGTATATACGGTTGTTATAATTCTCCAAAGCGTTACTACTAGAAATTTAAATTGCAATGGACATGCGTATTGGATGGAAAACTCCATTACGGAGGCTAGGTGTTGATAAATTTAAATTTTTTGAAAGCTACAAATTGTGCTAGATATAATTAAAGTAGTTTAGAGATAAATAAATTATTAGCTCCGAACAGAAATTTCCTTAATGAAACAGTAGTCAAAAGAGAGGGAAAATAGTTCCTAGCTGAACTTAAAAATTGCAACAATCCATAAAAACATGATATATTTCAAGAAATATTACGGAAAACTCCAAAAAGTTATGGACAATTATAACACTGTCCGACAAAGTTCAAAAAATTAAAGTTGCGTCCACTTGAAATTACAATATAATTTGAAAGAGGTTTTGAAAAAAAAACACTTAAATGTAAAGAAATGTTTTTTATTTACACACAAAGGAAAAAATCTGGAAACCAAGTATAAACAACATTAAATTAAGTAGAAACAGCTTTGAAATAAAATTAACAAGGAAAGACTCCCAACGCGGACCCGCAGATCTTCATGGGCTCATGATATGTTGTAGAGGAGAAAAATTTATTGGACACATATTTTTTTTAGCTCATACTGAAGGTTTAAAAAATGGGATCAAAACGGCATAACACAAAACATCAACATTTTAGGTGGTTTTGTATGGGGATGTATGTACGCAGGGTTAAGGGTCAAATTCACAGATATTCCCAGCAAAAAAAGAGATGCCGAACAGTATAAAAAGCACTACAATTGATGATATATGTTAGATGTACTTCTTTTTAAGTATAAATACTAATGATTTTAACATTGAGTTGTCATAGGAGAGAAGTACTCCCACTTCAACATTTTTTCACTTCTTTTTAAACGAGTGGAAAAAAGCTCTTTTTCACCAATTAAAAGTTGAAAAAAAATCTTCGCAAAGCTAAATTATATATTTTTTATTTTAGAAAAGTTTGTTATTGCCACTACCGGGTATCGAACTTGCGACCTCATGATTGCTAGTCTAGCTCTCTACCGTTGAGCTATTCTTTGATATGAAGGTTGACTGGCATAAAAACACCACTTTGTCATTGCGAGATGTTGTGCTTTATTCTCTTCAATAAAAGTACGTTCTAAACAAGTGGAAGAGGTGCACTATTTGCAATACTATTTCCATAAGCGCATAAAAAGCAATTTTTCATCATTTTTATTTTATATATTTTTAAAAATTTAAAACTTAATATAATAAAATATTTAATTTAAACAAATTAATTATAAATATTAAAAAAAAAAATAAATAAAAAAAGATTGGTCTCTCCAGGAACTGAACCCGCGATCATCTGTCTAGAAATAGCAAATGATACCAAAATCCCTTTTTAGGATCACTTTTAAGGCAATTATGCTTTAGAAGCAATACTTACGTGAGTTTTAGGATGTTGTTCAGAAGTACATAATTCTAAAAAAGCTGTAAAAATATACTAACGGGTACTTGCGAAGGGTATGTTTCGGCTTTTTCGATATTCGGCCTACTTCGGGTTTGATGCGAATTTTCCCGAAAATCTATAATTTTGAAGATTTAGGAACCTCTGAGTACTTAACATAGGCAATATGGAAAAGTTTATTTTAACTAGATTCATACTATTATGAACTGTGATTTTTTTCTCTCTGTACACATTTTGTCAGTGTAAAAACGGTAAAGAGGTATCATTATTTTTGTTCTAACAACCAGTAATAAGTACACTCACAATATATTTTCCATAACCGATTGAGGTTTATTTGAAAAGTAATAGGTAAAGTTTGTTTTCGATTAAAGAATCAATTAAAATACATGGACACATATTGTTTAACTTTTTGTATAAGTCAATAAAAACAAACTACAAAAAATACGTGTCGTTTGTAGGAGTTGATTTTTTCGGTGAAGTGTTCTATTTTTAGTTTTCTATTTTCAGAAAAAATTTAAATAATTTCGTTGTTTTCTGTTTTAAAACAAAAAATTCAAATATTTTCGCTTTTCTTTTTTGTTAAAATAGTTTGTTTATATTCAAAATTATTTCAATTCAAATTACAAGAAATTCTTTACTCATACACACAAACATAGCCAATAAAATATGAACGTGTGTGTTGTGTGTGTACTGTTTTGAAAATTCAGACATAATAAAACTTTCAAATATGAAAAAACAAACATTTTTTTTTCTAATTTTTTGTCAGTTAAAAA